>JBBGZY010000791.1:4315000-4566757 GCA_037952925.1 Lithobates clamitans
CAGAGACTCCTGGCCAGCTCTTCAGGATCCTTCGGGCCACTTTTGACCACCACACCTTTTACCCTAGGTCTTAGATTGTCAACTGCAACCAAGTTGAGCAAAAATTTCACATAACTCTCGGGAGGGACTGCTGGTCTTGGGAGGGACTCTCCATGAAGCCTCCCTTTTGAAGCAATGCACTCTATTTTTTTAATTAGTTTACTACACTATAAGGGCTCTCCTGCACCTCTTTTCTTCTTTGGTGGACACCCTGAGCTAAAGCAGGGACTCCTGACCAACTCTTCAGGATCCTTCGGGCCACATTTGTCCAACACACCTTTGATACTAGGTCTTAGATAGTCAACTGCAACCAGGTTGAGCAAGGTTTTTTACATCTTCTTGGAAGGGACTGCTGGCTGTTGACCCATGTTTCTGTGCTATGCAAGCTACCTCACTGAGAACTTCAGAGGATGGTACTCATCAGGTACAGGGTTTAGACAGGAGCAGTTGCATAGGGCCTTTTAGAAAAGCAAGGTTTCGTGGCAGTGGAATTTACCAAAGCCTATTTGGCCCAGGAAAATTACCAAGCTTGTTTTTTTTTTAAATTTCGGCAGTTTACAAACAATGGTGGATCAACATTTTTAAACCAAAAACAATCTCAAATGTCACCTTTAGTTTGCATACAATATACAATAATTTATATTTCACATGTGCTGAAACACTGGATCACAAAAATGTTTAAATTGCTGGAAAATAATGTTAATGAAACAAACATATTTTTTCTAGCTAGCTTGCTAACAGTATAATTCTTCTTTACTCTGGTTAACAATGCATGTTTTGAAAGTTTACTCTCCGGAGAAGCTGCTAAATGAGCCATGGCCACATAAAATACCTGCTGCAAATTGTGATTTTTTTAAAAGTGACTTTTTCTGGAGTTTTAAGGGATGCATTGGTGGGAAGCACAAAAGCCTTTCCTATCAATTTTCTTATACCCCAAACCCATCAGGACCTCTAATTGTCTCTTGATTAAGGATAAATATGAAATTATAGGGGGAAAGGTTTGATTTGCTAATGGGGATTGCTAAATAAATCAGTATGGCTTTGGTCTGTCCAGTCACATGTCTTTGGGGAGCTGTAATGGTGAGGTCAGGCTTAATACTGTATATTATGTGTATCTATCTATCTATCTATCTATCTATCTATCTATCTATCTATCTATCTATCTATATTTTGTTATGTTACTAAAAAACTAAAACTAAAAATGTAAATGTATTTTTTTTGGATGTGATAGACCAACACAAAGTGGCACATAATTGTGAAGTGGAAGGAAAATGATAAATGGTTTTCAAAAATTTTAACCAATAAATATGTGAAAAGTGTGCCGTGCGTTTGTATTCAGCCCCCTTTACTCTGATACCCCTAACTAAAATATAGTGGAAACAATTCAGAAGTCACCTAATTAGTAAATAGAGTCCACCTGTGTGTAATTTAATCTCGGTATAAATACAGCTGTTCTGTAAAGCCCTCAGAGGTTTGCTAGAGAACCTTAGTGAACAAACAGCATCATGAAGGCCAAGGAACACACCAGACAGGTCAGGGATAAAGTTATGGAGAAGTTTAACCACTTGCTTACTGGGCACTTAAACCCCCCTCCTGTCCAGACCAATTTTCAGCTTTCAGGGCTGTCGCACTTTGAATGACAATTACGCGGTCATACAACGCTGTACCCAAATTAAATTTTTATCTTTTCCCACAAATAGAGCTTTCTTTTGATGGTATTTGATCACCTCTGTGGTTTTTATTTATTGTTAAAAAATTTTAAAAAGACCAAATTTAAAAAATATATATATATTTTTTTTTATATTTTGTTAAAAAATTTTGCAAACAGTTAATTTTTCTCCTTTATTGATGTACGCTGATGAGGCTGCACTGATGGGCACCGATAGGCTGCACTGATGGGCACCGATGGGCTGCACCGATGGGCACCGATGGACACCGATGGGCTGCACTGATGGACACCGATGGGCTGCACTGATGGGCACTGGTGGGCACTGATAGGCGGCACTGGTGTGCACTGAGAGGTGACACAGAGGTGACAATGAGAGGTGGCACTGATGGGCATTGATAGGTGGCATTGGTGGGCACTGAGAAGTGGCACTAATAGGTGGCACTGAAAGCTGGCAGTGATGGGCACTGATGGGTGGCAGTGATGGGCACAGATCGGCACTGGTAGGTAACACTGAAAGGCAGCACTGCTAGGTGGCACTGATGAGGCACTGTTTGGCACCACTGGTGGGCATTGATAGGTGGCACTTGTGGGCATTGATAAGTGGCACTCATGGGCATTGATAGGTGGCACTGGTGGGCACTGTGGGCACTGGCAGGTGGCAATAGCAGGTGGCACTGGCAGGGGGTACTTATTGGCACAGAGGAGGCAGATGTGCCTCCTTCCTCTTCGGGGCCAATGTTCCTTGAACATAAGCAGGTGATCGGCTTTTTTTTCTCCTCACGCTGTCAGCTTTTGTTTACAAGCATGATCAGCTGTCATTGGCTGACAGCTGATCACGTGGTAAGGGGCCGTGATCGGCCCCTTACTCGGATCGGTGATCACCCGAGTCTCGGTGACTTGGTGATTACAACGCGCGCCGCGCGCGCCCTGCAGGGGGCACGTGGGGAGCGCGCAAAGGTGTCTTATGACAGCCGCCCAGAAATTCAGGTCCGCGCTGTAGACGTCATTCGGTTATAGCGCAGACGTAAAGTGGTTAAAGCAGGGTTAGGTTATAAAAACAATATCCCAAGCTTTAAATATCTCACGGAGCACTTTTCAATCTATCATCTGAAAATAAAAAAAGAGTATGACACAACTGCAAACCTACCAAAGACATGGCTATCCACCTAAACTGACAGGCCGGGCAAGGAGAGCATTCATCAGAGAAGAGCCAAGAGGTCCATGGTAACTCTGGAGGAGCTGCAGAGATCCACAGCTCAGGTGGGAGAATCTGTCCACAGGACAACTATTAGTCGTGCTCTCCACAAATCTGCCCTTTATGGAAGAGTGATAAGAAGAAAGCCATTGTTGAAAGAAAGCCATAAGAAATTCCGTTTGCAGTTTGCGAGAAGCCATGTGGAGGACACAGCAAACATATCGAAGAAGGTGCTCTGGTTCAGATGAGACCAAAATCCATCTTTTTTGGCCTAAAAGCAAAACATTATGTGTGGCAGAAAACTAACACTGCACATCACCCTGAACACACCATCCCCACCATGAAACATGGTGGTGGCAGCATCATGTTGTGGGGATGCTTTTCTTCAGCAAGGACAGGGAAGTTGGACAGCATTGATGGGAAGGTGGATGGAGCCAAATACAGGGCAATTTTAGAAGAAAACCTGTTAGGGTCTGCAAAAGACTTGAGACTGGGGAAGAGATTCACCTTCCAGCAGGACAACGACCCTAAACATACAGCCAGAGCACACATTGAATAAAACATTTCTGACATTATATGCTTGTGTTTTATTCATTATGTTTGGAATCGTCATCCATTACTTGAAGACTGAAGTTATAAGGCCAAGCAGAGGTGGAGCCTAAAGACTTTTCCTATACAGGATGAGGTAATTTCTTATTCCTGTGCTGCACTCTTTCCTATGCACATTCCTAAAAACAAGGCATTCAAGTTACCATTGAGTTGCACTCCAATCAAACAAGAAAATACATTTTAACAAACAAGAAAATACATTTTAACAAACAAGAAAATACATTTTAACTAGTTCACAACATTGGATGTGCTACACACACCCAAAAAATTAATCATAGAACAAAGGACGTGTGTAGCACACTCATTCCCATCCCACTACATAGCAATTCCCAACTCTGATTAATCAAAGCCAGTGTTGCTGTGTACACTGTAGCTCTGGTGGCTGCTGCTGTAAAAAAACAAAAACTCAGTGTTAGAGTTGGCTGCGCAAAAGTTTGGCCTGAACATCGCCTGTTCGCCCGTTCGGGTAAAACGCCTAAATAGTTGGAGCAGGCTGGTAAGCTGGCCGTGGCATCCCTAACAACAGATAAATCATCAGCTGTCAACTGGCTTCCCACTGACAGCTGAATGAAGAAAAAAAAAAAAACATTGCCGACAATAGAAAAATATTTTAAAAAACAGCGTGGGGGGTCCCCCCCCAATCCATAGCAGGCCCTTATCTGAGTATGCAGCCTGGCAGGTCAGGAGAGGGGGGAGGGGAGTGAGGGAGCACCCCCCCTCCTGAACCATACCAGGTCACATGTTCTCAACATGTTGATGGAGACATGGGCCTCTTCCCCACAACCCTGGGCTGTGGTTGTGGCAGTCTGCGGGCAGGGGGCTTATCAGAATCTGGAAGCCCCCTACAACAGGGTGGCCCCAAGATCCCACCTCCCCCATGTGAATAAGTATGAAGTACATTATACCCCTACTCATTCACCACAAAAAGTGTGAAAAAGAAATAAAAACACACACACAGTTTTTAAAAATAAAGGAAGAGGCCCTTGTCCCCTTCAACATGGGGACAAGGTGCTTTGGGGCCCCAAAGCACCCCACCTATGTTGAGGGCATGTGGTTCAGGCTCGCTCCTCCCCTACTTACCTGGCATGCCCGGCTGCATGCTCGAATAAGGGTCTGGTGTGGATTTTGGGGGGGACCCCACGCAGTTTTTTCCATTTTTCTTTTTTCGTACGGGGTTCCCCTTAAAATCCATAGCAGTCCCTGGTATGGATAAGTGGCGGTAAGTGGGCTGTGGGCAGCGACTCTGGTGTCCTCGAGCACGGCGGACCCCATCTAGGTGGCGGGCTGTGGGCAGCGTCTCTGGTGTCCTCTCCTCCAGCATGGTGGCTTCCGCCCCACAAGCCACCGTGTGTCTCCTCTTCTCCTCCTAAACACTAGGAGTCCTATAGGATCGCCTGACGTTTGGCAATCAGGAAACAGGTCTCACAAACCGCTTCCTGATTGGCGGGGAGGAGATTTATTGTGAAAATCGGGAATATTTATTCACTATCATCACACAACTGGGTGGGATCGGGACTTTGCGCCCCAAGTCCAGCCTTTTTTGAAGCCTATTTGAGCCTCTGGCTCTAATCATGTGCTTCAAATAAACACCCCCCTATTGGAATCCATAGTCTGGTGCCCTGCATGTAGATCTGGGGACCCATGGCATTGGGGGGGCAGTGCCCGTGCGCCCCTAATGGACGGCCACCACTGCCGTTGATTATATATCTGAATGTAGAAGATAGATACTGAAATGCTCGAAGTCACACATGACTAGGCTACAATACAGGAGGCAGAATAGACATCTTCCACCTCCTATATGACCTGCCTATCGGAGGTATAGCATTTTTAGTATCGTCGGAATGAAAATTGCACGCTGCACAATAATATGTGGGCTGCCAGATCATGACGTGGCATACTCGAAATATGAATGCATTTAAAGAACTGTATCTGAGGGAGTGGCAGCTGCATGATCATAAACACTGTGACATCTCATCGGCCACTTCTCAGACATTCTGATTGGTCAGACCATTTCTGTCCACCCCCCCCTCAGGGACCAGAAAACAGAAATTGTATCAGCAGTCTAGTGCCCTCTTTTACCATCAAACCAAGAGCATCAGCCAAGATTTGTTTTTATAAGAAATAACTATGTGATGCCATTGTCTGAACTGTCCAGCTTTAGGATGTAAAAAAATAAATACCGATACAATTTTTTGGGCAATATCACAAAAAAAAGCCTTGTCTGTCCTTAAACCGACAATATATTTATTACCTTGTTATTTAAGTAATGACAAATTTATAGGGATGGGTTTTTGTGGGTTTTTTTTTTTTGGGAGGGAGCTGAAAATTTTAAGACTAAGACTATAGATGGTATATTTATATAAAAGTGTGATAATGTCTGCAATGATGTATTTTTCTTTTGAAAATGATTCAAATGTTATTAATACAAAAAAAAAAAAAAAAAAGTAATAACGAATGTATTGCTGTATAGACAGGCCCATAGCAAAATAGCAAAAAATGGGGGTGAACAGGTGTGAGAGAGGGGAAGTAGTTTATAAAAAAAAAAAAAAAAAAAAAAGGTCATACGATGCAAACAAATTATTTACAGAAAAAGGTATTACAAAAGAAACAGATAATAATGCAACAGAAAACAAAAAAGGGATTAATAATGAAAAGACTCAAAGTCCTGGGTCTAGCCACTTCCCCTCTCTCACACCTGTTCACCCCCCCCCGTGGACCAGAGCAATTTTTAAGATTTTGCTATGGACCTGGCTATTCAGCAATAAGTTTGTCATTACTTAAAGTGGGAGTCCTGCAAATTTTTTTTTTTTAAAGTCAGCAGCTACAAATACTGCAGCTGCTGACTTTTAAAATAAGGACACTTCCCTGTCCCAAGGTCCAGCGATGTCGGCACCCGAGGCTGAACCGTCCCTCGATCCTCGGATGCTGCCGCTACCATCTTCGGTAAGGGAATCAGGAAATGAAGCCATGCGGCTTCACTGCCCGGTTCCCTACTGCGCATGCGCGAGTCGCGCTGCGCAATGTGAATGGTCCCTGCTGTCTCTGGGACCCGTGTGTGTCCCAGCAGACAACGCGGAGGGACGGGAAGAGGCATAGACTCCCGTGGGAGTCTATGCCCAGAAGTGGGTGCAAATACCAGTCTTAGACAGGTATCTGCACCCCCCTCCCCCCTGAACTGAAAGGTGCCAAATGTGACACCAGAGGGGGGTAGGGTTCCGAAAAGCGGAAGTTCCATTTTTGTGTAGAACTCGGCTTTAAGAGAACAAGGTAATAAATATATTGTTGTTTTAAAACGGAGTTCCACCCTAAAGTGGAACTTCCGCTCATTGGATTCCTCTCCCCCTCCGGTGCCTCAATTGGCACCTTTCAGGGGGGAGGAGGTGCAGATACCTGTCTAATACAGGTATCTGCACCCACTTCTGGGAATAGCTAGCCGCAAATGCCCGCCCCCCCCCCCCCCGTTCTGTTTTGGGAAATACACAGTTCCCACAACACAACGGGGACCAGTGTAGACGCGCAGTGCGACTCGCGCATGCGCAGTAGGGAACCAGGCAGTGAAGCTGCAATGCTTCACTTCCTGATTCCCTGACCGAGGATGGTGGTGGGGGCATCCGTGAGACGAGCGATCGATCGGCTTCGGCTGCCGACATCTCTGGACCCTGGGACGGGTAAGTGTCCATTTATTAAAAGTCAGCAGCTGCAGTATTTGTAGCTGCTGGCTTTTTATATTTTTTCATTAAGTGGACCTCCTCTTTAAGGAAAAAACAGGCTTTATTTTTGTGATATTGCCCAAAAAATTGTTTTTTTTTTAATCCTGAAGCTGGATATATTCTATACAACTTTTGTTGCTCGATTTCCTTTAGATTTACCTTCAGCTATGTAGTGCAAGGACCTGCCTGATTACATACAAATTGAAAGTGTTTAGGTTTGACCCCATATTATATGGTTTTGGAAAATCTAAAGAAAATTGTAATTGTGTGTATCAAGCTTTAGACCAGCCATTCTCAACCAGGGTTCTGTCGAACCTTAGGGTTCCTCCAGAAGTTTTTAGGGGTTCCTTGAGCTATGGCTGATTGACCTTCCATTTATTGGCACCTGCATAGTTCTGGAGTCAACGCCACCTGGTAACGTCACAGCATGGACACCTATGATCTTACCTATGATCAGCTCTGTAAGGGTGGCGTTCTGACGACAATTTAAGGACGGGGGACATTCTTCTCACTGACCTCCGATAATATATTTTTAGCAGGTGTTCCCCAAGACCTGATATTTATTTTAGGGGTAACTGCATAGTTCTGGGGTCAATGCCACCTGGTAACGTCACAGCATGGACACCTATGATCTTATCTATGATCACCTCTGTAAGGGTGGCGTTCTGACGACAATTTAAGGACGGGGGACTTTCTTCTCACTGACCTCCGATAATATATTTTTAGCAGGTGTTCCCCAAGACCTGATATTTATTTTAGGGGTAACTGCATAGTTCTGGGGTCAATGCCACCTGGTAATGTCAGAGCATGGACACCTATGATCTTTTAGTTATCTGTAAGGGTGGCGTTCTGACGACAATGTAAGGGGGGCATTCTTCCCACTGGCCCCCAATGAAATGGTTTTAGCAGGGGATCCCCAAGACCTGACAATTATTTTAAGGGTTCCTCAAGAGTAAAAAGAGGTTTAAGAAAGGCTTCATTAGACAATAAAATGAAACAAATGCACTTTTCCTTTTTTTGACCACTATTACTTTAAAAATGAATAGTGTTACTATAGATAAAAGTTTTTATTCTGTAATTTGTCCTGTTTAAAATTACACGAAAATTATGATTCCATTACAAAGGTATTAATAAATAAAATAAAGTGTTTGGTCCCTCCCCCCTTTTTTTAATTTTAAATGTGTTAATGGATGTTAAACGTTGTAAAAATATTAATGAACAAAACAAACAAAAACAGAATACATTTTAATAGTAATGGTTAATGGAAAAAAAAAAAGAACTAAAAACATCAGCAGGAAAATAATAGTTGAATGGAGAAGGAGAATAAGACGTTTATTAGGGTTGATTATAGTAAATTAAGTGATAAGAGGTTAAACAAGCCTTTTTTTTGGAAAAGCAAAAAAACAAAAAGACTAATTTTTTTTTTTTACTTGTCAGGTTGCAGGTTAAAGTTAATCCATTTGATCTGCGGATGAACGAAACAGAAAAGATATAAAATTAAATCTTTGCAAAGGAAAGGGAGGTATATAGGGATTATAGCAGTGCCAAAGACAACAATCTCATTAAAGTAAAAACATGTATTTTTATTAACAAAAAGACTAAAACACAAGTTACAAAAGATAGGTGTGCAATAAACCATTTAAAATCGTTGGTAGCAGTTCTAAACGAGAACGGCCGAATCTCGTTTAGAACTGCTACCAACGATTTTAAATGGTTTATTGCACACCTATCTTTTGTAACTTGTGTTTTAGTCTTTTTGTTAATAAAAATACATGTTTTTACTTTAATGAGATTGTTGTCTTTGGCACTGCTATAATCCCTATATACCTCCCTTTCCTTTGCAAAGATTTTACAAATCTTGGGATGAGGTGCTGCATAACATAGAGGATCACCCTACCATTTACCAATATAAAATTAAATACTTTATATCTTATTTATTCCCCTCTAAACAGTGTTGTTGATATGAGTAGAGATGGGCCGAACACCCCACCCCCCTGTTCGGTTTGCACCAGAACTCCCGAACATGTAAAAAGTTCGGACCCGAACTACAAACTCTATTAACCACTTAAGGACCGTAAGAATTTGCTCCCTTAATGAGCAGGCAATTTTTTGCGATACGCCACTGCGTCGCTTTAACTGACAATTGCATGGTCGTGCGACGTTGTACCCAAACAAAATTGTCCTTTTTTTCCCACAAATAGAGCTTTCTTTTGGTGGTATTTGATCACCTCTGTGGGTTCTTTTTTGTTTGCGCTATAAACAAAAAAAGATTGACAACTAAAAAAAGAAAAGATTTTTAGCAGGACTGCGACATTGCAGCAGACAGATCAGACACTTTTGACACTTGATGGGGTCTGCCGTGCTTGAGGACACCAGAGTCGCTGCCCGCAGCACACCGCCTGCCACCCAGATGGGGTCCGCCGTGCTCGGGGACACCGGAGAAGCTGCCCGCCACCCAGATGGGGTCCGCCGTGCTTGGGGACACCGGAGCAGCTGCCCACCACCCAGATGGGGTCCGCCATGCCTGGGGACACCGGAGCAGCTGCCCGGCACCCAGATGGGGTCCGCCGTGCTCGGGGACACCGGAGCAGCTGCCCGCCACCCGGATGGGGTCCGCCGTGCCTGGGGACACCGGAGCAGCTGCCCGCCAACTAGATGAGGTCCACCGTGCTCGAGGACACCAGAGTCGCTGCCCGCAACCCGCCACCTGCCACCTAGATGGGGTCTGCTGTTCAAGGACACCAGAGTCGCTGATATCATTATGATATAATTTAGCCCTAGGGAAGACATTCAACCACTTGATCTTTGGAAAATATACCCCCCCCCACACACACACACACACACACACACGACCAGACCTTTTATTGCAAAACAGCTGCTCTGCCTCCAACGGTTATTTTGCCTGCAATATCAGATTTGACCACCAGGTGGAGCCAGTGGTGAATTTACATTTTTTTTTTTCTGCAGAAACTAGAAACTGTTCAGCTTTAACCACTTCAGCTCAGGAAGATTTACGACCAGGCTATTTTTTGCGATTTAACTGACAATTGCATGGTCAAGCAACGCTGTACCCAAATGAAATTTATGTTATATACCTCTGTTGTTTATTTTTTGCTCTATAAAACAAAAAAAGACCAAATATTTTGAAAATATATATATATGTGTGTGTGTGTGTGTGTGTGTGTGTGTGTGTATATATATGTATGTATAAAATATATATTTACTTTCTGCTATATAAAATAAAAGATATTTAATTTAAAAAAAAAATCAAATTTCTTTATAAATTTAGACCAATATGTATTCTGCTACATATTCTTGGTAAAAAAAAAAAATCTCCCAAAAATTGATTGGTTTGCACAAAATTTATAGCATATCTACTGATCAGTCACTTTATAGCCGGACTGCGATATTGGGGCGACAGTCTGACACTGACACTTTTTGCGGACCAGTGACACAAATATAGTGATCAGTGTTAAAAATATACATTGTCACTGTACTAATGACACTGGCAGGAAAGGGGTTAAACATCAGGGGCGATCAAAGGGTTAAAGGGGTTGTATGGGTTCGTTTTTTTTTTTAAAATAACAAACATATTATACTTACCTTCACTGTGCAGTTCGTTTTGCACAGAGTGGCCCCGTTCCTCCTGTTCATGGGTCCCTCGGCGGCTGTCTTGGCTCCTCCCCACAATAGCTAACCCCCCTCTGGGAAGCTCTATTCTGAGGGGGTTAGCTTGCGGGCGCGCTCCCTGTCATGCATGCTGCGTCCATAGACACAGAGTATATGACTAGGTCCCGCCCCCCCCCGGCGGGCTGCGTCATTGGTTGTCATTGACAGCAGCGTGAGCCCATGGCTGCGCTGCTATCAATCTATCCTATCTATCCAATCAATGGCCAGACTCCGTGGAGAATAGGATGCCAGGGGACGCGCACAGCAGGTGAACGGGCTCGGGTAAGTAAACGGGGGGGGACTGGGGGGGCAGTCATTGCCAGGTGTCTTTTCACCTTAATGCAAAACCTTTACAACCCCTTTCACTCTGTGAAAGGGGTTGTAAAGTCAGAAGTTTTTTTTTTCATCTTAACGCATTCTATGCATTAAGATAAAAAGCCTTCTGTGTCCAGCAGCCCCCCTAATACTTACCCGAGGTCCATCTCTGTCCATTGATGTCAACAAGTGTCTTGGCCACCTGGGACTCTCCCTCCTAATTGGCTGAGACCCAGCAGCGGCGCTGTTGGTTCCCTCAAGTCAGTTAGCCAATCAGGAGAGAAAGGGGGCGGGGTGGAACCACAGCTCCGTGTCTGAATGGACACAGGGAGCTGCAGCTTGACTTGGGTGCCCCCCATAGCAAGCTGCTTCCTGTGGGGGCACTCGACAGGAGGGAGGGGCCAGGAGCAATCCATCCTTAAAAACAGCACACATTTAACAGTTAAAGTAATTGTAAAGTCTATTTTTTTAATATAAAAAAAAGGAGACTTTACAATCACTTTAATGTAACAAGAAAAGCTGCTCCAGGTGAGTGAGTCTCTGGTTAATCCCCATACACACTAGTCAGGTGCTAGCCCAGCTCGCATGCTGTGTAACATAGGAAATGATTCCAGACGGCTGCACTTCCAAAAATCCTTTTATTGAAGCTTCCTATGACAAGTGGTTGACAGATGGAGCAGGGGACAAAAAGGTAGACGAGTTTCACACAAATGTTAGCGCTTAGTCATTACCTATTGGAACCAGTCACCATAATCACCTATATACTGCTCTAATGGGTCATCATTAGGTTACAGGTGAACTAACCCATTAAAAACAGTATTCAGCTGCTGTTACAAAGAAAACCCGGCTAGAATACACGGTACTTACACTCAAATCTGATGTAAAAAGTTCTGTCCAAATCCACTGAAAGAGAAAATCTGATACACCAAGTGGACTCTGAGCAAACTCGGCACATCAGTCAAAAACATTGTATAGTTACAACAACATACACAAAATAATAGAAAACATGTATATATGTAAATACACACAATGAAGTTGATGTTAAGAACAAATGATTTTAAAAGCAAAGTGTTCATGAGGACCGATAATGGCATATTCACAAAATCTGTATATATATATATATATACACAGTATGTGCATAGTCTCGAGTTAACGTCAATGGCAAAAAAAATAAAATAAAAAATATGTAGGAGAGAAATCGTTTCTTGTAGTCCATTAGCACCTATTTCTCTCCTACATATTTTATTTGTATTTTTTTTGCCATTGACTATGCACATACTGTATTTACATATTTTGGGAATATGTCAGTATCGGTCCTCATAAACACTTTGCTTTTCATTCATTCATTTTGTTTCAATCATTTGTTCTTAACATCAACTTCATTGTGTGTATACATATATACATGTTTTCTATTATTTTGTGTATGTTGTTGTAACTGTACAATGGTTTTGACTGATGTGTCAAGTTTGCTCCGAGTTCAATTGGTGTATCAGATTTTCTCTTTCAGTGGACCTGGACCGAAATTTTTACATCAGATTTGAGTGTAAGTACCGTGTATTCTAGCTGGGTTTTCTTTGTAACAGCAGCTGAATACTGTTTTTAATGGGTTAGTTCACCTGGAAGCTAATGATGACACATTAGAGCAGTATATAGGTGATTCTGGTGACTAGTTCCAATAGGTAATGACTAAGCGCTATCATTTGCGCGAATCGCGTCTTCCTTTTTGTCCCCTGCTCCATCTGTCAACCACTTGTCATATGAATGCTTCAATAAAAGGATTTTTGGAAGTACAGCCGTCCAGAATCATTTCCTTATGTTACAATCACTTTAACTGTTAAATTTTTGTGCTGTTTTTACTAAGAGGGGGGATGGATTGTCTTTCCCTGCTTTGCAGGGAAACAAAATCCAGCACATCGCCACTAACAGGACAGAGGTCTGCATTGTTTACACAAAGCACATGTGAACCAGTCTATATTTTTTTTATTATTATTATTATTACTATTATTTTTTTTAAAAAATACTTTTTTTTTATTTATTTATTTATTTTACTTTTTTTTTTTTACTCCTACTCTCCTCCCTGTTGGAGGAGAGTGACTTTGATATAATATATCAGGGGTCTAAACAGAGACTTACTTGCCGCCTACCCAGAGGAGATTTACTTCGAACGGGAGACACATGCAGGCCAGGCAACATACCTGTACGTCGCCACCTGTCTTTACGAGTTTGGACACAGCACAACTTTGGCGAATTGCCGTAGCTGTACGTCGGCTCCTTTAAGAGCCATAGCAGGCGCGCTGCACGCCAGGGGACCCGAAACGCGTGGCCGGTGGCCCCAATGTCTTCCGGCCACCCGCGGCCACGGGAAAGAGATCCAGATTGGGGATCTGTCAATGTAAACAGAGAGATCCTCGTTCTGACAGGGGAGGTGAGAGAGATATGCTGTTCCTAGTGACTAAGAACAGCGATCTCCCTCCTCCTCCAGTCAGTCCCATCTCCCCACAGTTAAAAACACCTCCCCAGGGAACACACTTAACCCCTTGATCACCCCCTAGTGTTAACCCCTTCCCTGCCAATGACATTAACACAGTACTCAGTGCATTTTTATAGCACTGATCGCTGAAAAAAAATGCCATAAATCTATCCCCTATTTTGTAGATGCTAGAACTTTTGCGCAAACCAATCAATATACGCTTATTGTGATTTTTTTTACCAAAAATATGTAGAAGAATACATATTGGCCTAAACTGATGAAGAAATTAATTTGTTTACATTTGTTTTGGTTATTTATTATAGCAAAAAGTAAAAAAATATATATATTTTTTTTTTTAAATTGTTGCTATTTTTTTGTTTATAGCGCAAAAAATAAAAACTGCAGAGGTGATCAAATACCACCAAAAGGTAGCTCTATTTGTGGAAAGAAAAACACGTCAATTTTGTTTGGGTACAGCGTCGCTCGACCGCTCAATTGTCAGTTAAAGCACTGCAGTGCCGTATCGTAAAAAATGGCCCGGTCATTAAGGGGCTAAATCTTCCGGTCTGTAAGTTGTTAATGTCACTATTGATGTCCGTGTCTGTTAGCGACCCTCTTAGCCAGTGTTTGTTACTGTAGCTCCAGATTGCCACCCACCATATCACAGTCCCACTATAAGTCGCTGATCACCGCCATTACTAGTAAAGCATCTATAGGTGCGTAAATTTCAGTATATATATATATCATCGTTTGTAGAAGCTATAACTTTCAAATAAACCTTAATATACACCTATTAATACATCTTGGCCTAAATTTATGAAGAATTTTTTTTTTTATTGGATATGTTTTATAAAAGAAAGTAGAAAATATATTTAAAAATATATTTTTTTTTCCCCCACATTTCCATTCTTTTTTCCGTGTATATAATAATAAAATACAAAAAAATGCAGCGTTGATCAAATACAAACCTTTTTTTTTTTTTTGCACATTTTCATTCTTTTTTTCGTTTATATAATAAAAAAAATTGTGTGCAAAATATTATATAAATGTAATTTGCTTACAGCGTTGCATAGGAAAAAATGCCCTGGTCATTATAGGGGTGAAACCTTCAAATGGTTACTACCTAACTGTAAAATGTATTTATTTTTTTTCCACAAACATTTTTATTCTAACTGTAAATTTATACTGAGCCACTAGAGGGAGACAGAGATTTATCTGTAGAGTCTTATGGAAAATCAGTTTGCAGAACAACCGGCATGAAAACAGATAAATCAGGATGTAGATTAAAGAATATAATGTGAGTGGCTCTATATTGTCATGCACCTCATCCCGTTTGGAGAAATTATAATTGTAGAGGAAAAGGGATTATACCGGTGCTACCAACAATCAATTAATAACAAGCAAGATAAATATATCATTTCTTTTTTATTGAGTACAAAAGGATAAAGACAAGGATAAACAGGGGATATAGAAATAGTTAAAATCAAAATTAGAGCATATACGATTCACATATTGGGTTGCTGGTGACCCAAGAGAGAAGGAAAAAGTGGTTACAGTTGGATGTTGAATCCCAACATGTTTCGCCAGTGATGGCTTCCTCAGGGGAGAGTGTGGACCACCACAATAATCCAGATTATTGTGGTGGTCCACACTCTCCCCTGAGGAAGCCATCACTGTTTATCCTTGTCTTTATCCTTTTGTACTCACAAAAAAATAATTATATTTTTATCTAACTTGTTATGAATTGATTTTTGGTAGCACCGGTATAATCCCTTTTCCTCTACAATTATAAAAGGATTAACAAAAGGATAAAGACAAGGATGAACAGTGATGGCTTCCTCAGGGGAGAGTGTGGACCACCACAATAATCTGGATTATTGTGGTGGTCCACACTCTCCCCCGAGGAAGCCATCACTGGCGAAACATGTTGGGATTCAACATCCATCTATAACCATTTTTTCCTTTTCTCTTGGGTCACCAGCAACCCAATATGTGAATTGTATATGCTCTAATTTTGATTTTAACTATTTCTATATCCCCTGTTTATCCTTGTCTTTATCCTTTTGTACTCAATAAAAAGAAATTATATTTTTTATCTAATTTGTTATGAATTGATTGTTGTTAGCAGCGCTATAATCCCATTTCCTCTACAATTATAAGATAGATCAGGATATATGCCCTTGTTGTAGCACTACCTAAATAATGAAAGTTACAATGTACAGGTTAGGTAAAATCTAGGCTTCTATATTCAGCGGACCCACAGATAACCATTGTTATTGAGCATATATAGGGAGTAAACCTTCACATGTACAAACATTGAAATCTGCCTTCTCAACAGCAGTGGATTCACTTGAACCCCTTGCATACTGTTTGTTGTGAAACTTCATAAGCAAATACCAGACGTGCAACAGCAACTCCATTTCTAAAACTTACATTACATGTGAACAGATTAAGGTGAAAGAGTTTTAAAGCCGGGCAAAAAAAAAAAAAGCAGTGGGGCTGTGCTTGTTTTGTCTAGGGGAGAGGAGAAAGCTCTATATTCACCCGATCCTCCGCTCCATTGGAAAACGGCGCTCCCCCGTGATCCAGAGATGGACTATTCCTGATGTCATTATGTCAAGAGCAGGTCTGTAGGCGGGATGATGTCAGGAACAGTCCACCGTACAAGACTGCTAGACCTCTGGGGGGGGGGGGGGGTAGGAGCCACAGGGACTGTTCTTGTGTGGAGAAGATCAGAGGATCAGGTAAATAGATCTCTGTTCTCAAATCCCCTAGACCAGTGGCCTCCAAACTGAGGCCCTTTGCTTGCCTTTATCCGGCCCTCGAGGTACATTTCTTCATTTACTGATACAAGACACTATTCCTCCCACTGACACCAACAATGAGGTGTAATTCCTGCTCCTGACATCAACAATAGGGCTTTATTTCTCCCTCTGACACCAACAATGGGGCACTATTCCTCTCACTGACACCAACAACAGGGCACCATTCCACCTCCTAGTACCAAAGATGCATTGTTTACTCCCACTGATGCCAGGACAATTTCTACACCCAGTGACCACAGTGTGCCCACCCCCGAAAGTCTGAAGGACAGTAAACTGGCCTTTTGTTTCAAAAGTTTGGAGACATGAAACCAATGATGGGGCACTATTTCTCAAACTGACACCAATAATAGGGCACTACTTCTCCCATTGACACCTACAATGGGGCACTATTCCTCTCACTGACACCAACGACAGGGCACTACTTCTCCCACTGGCACCAACAATGGGGCACTATTCCTCCCACTGACACCAACAATGGGGAACTATTCCTCCCACTGACACCAACAACAGAGCACTATTCCTCTCACTGACACCAACAATGGGGAACTATTCCTCCCACTGACACCAACAACAGAGCACTATTCCTCCCACTGACACCAACAATGGGGCACTATTCCTCTCACTGACACCAACAACGAGTCACTATTTCTCTCACTGACACCTACAATGGGGCACTATTCTTCTCACTGACACCAACAATGGGGCACTATTCCTCTCACTGACACCAACAATGGGGCACTATTCCTCTCACTGACACCAACAATGGGGCACTATTCCTCTCACTGACACCAATGACAGGGCACTAGTCCTCTCACCGACACAAATGGCAGGGCACTACTTCTCCCACTGACACCAACGAGGCACTATTTCTCCCACTGACACCTACAACGGGGCACTATTCTTCTCACTGACACCAACAATGGGGCACTATTTCTCTCACTGACACCAGCGATGGGGCACTATGTCACCTCCTAGTACCAAAGATGCATTGTTTACTCCCACTGACCCCAGAAAATTTCTACACCCAATGACCACAGTCCGACCCCCCTAAAGTCTGGCTGGCCCTTTGTTTAGAAAGTTTGGAGACATCTGCCCTAGACAAAAACTAGAAGTTAGCACATGCTAGCTGCACATGTTAGCAGTGAGGACTTTCTTTTTTTTTTGTCGAAGTTTGGTTTTAAATGAACAAAATCCATCTGAACATATAATGAAAAATGACTAAACAGGAAATAAATTTAATGAAAAACCACATGTCAAAAATCAGCAAAGCTACAGACAAAGGATAATGAAGTGGGGTTGGGTCATGAGGCATGTTGATGTGTATAATAATGTATGGAGTAAACATGAATAAACTGAATGCCACAATCCTCTACATGATTTACATTATATGAAATTGATAAAGGTTGTAATATGATACGATTATCAGGGCAAGCTTATACTTGGCACCCATAGATGAATACTCAACGCGTTTCATGGCCTGTTGCCAATCGTCAGGAGTTGGATGCATGAATTTAGTATGTAAACAGTAAAAAAGGGAGGACAGACCATATTGGCCCCATAAAGAATGAGGAAGGACATCTGGTTACAAAGGATGGGGAGATGGCAGAGGTATTGAATTTATTCTTCTCCTCAGTCTTCACGAGTGAATCGGGGGGCTTCAGTAACCAAAACTGCAGTGTTTATCCTCATGACACATCACAGGAAGCACCTACATGGTTAACAGAGGACGGAATTAAAATTAGACTTGAGAAACTTAACATTAATAAATCACCGGGACCAGATGGCTTGCATCCGAGGGTACTTAGGGAACTCAGTCAGGTGATTGCCAGACCGTTGTTCCTAATTTTTACAGACAGTCTATTGACTGGAATGGTACCAGCTGATTGGAGAAAAGCCAATGTAGCACCAATATTTAAAAAGGGCCCAAAAAACATCCCTGGCAATTACAGACCAGTTAGCTTAACATCAATAGTATGTAAACTCTTGGAGGGGATGATAAGGGACTATATACAAGATTTTAGTAATAAGAATGATATCATTAGCAGTAATCAGCATGGATTCATGAAGAATCGTTCTTGCCAAACCAATCTATTAACCTTCTATGAGGAGGTGAGTTGCCATCTAGATAAAGGAAGGCCTGTAGACGTGGTGTATCTGGATTTTGCAAAAGCATTTGACACAGTTCCACATAAACGTTTACTGTACAAAATAAGGTCCGTTAGCATGGACCATAGGGTGAGTACATGGATTGAAAACTGGCTACAAGGGCGTGTTCAGAGGGTGGTGATAAATAGGGAGTACTCAGAATGGTCAGGGGTGGGTAGTGGGGTTCCTCAGGGTTCTGTGCTGGGACCAATCCTATTTAATTTGTTCATAAACGACCTGGAGGATGGGATAAACAGTTCAATCTCTGTATTTGCAGACGATACTAAGCTAAGCAGGGCAATAACTTCTCCGCAGGATGTGGAAATCTTGCAAAAAGACCTGAACAAATTAATGGGGTGGGCGACTACATGGCAAATGAGGTTCAATGTAGAAAAATGTAAAATAATGCATTTGGGTGTCAAAAATATGAATGCAATCTATACACTGGGGGGAGAACCTCTGGGGGAAATCTAGGATGGAAAAGGACTTGGGGGTCCTAGTGGATGATAGGCTCAGCAATGGCATGCAATGCCAAGCTGCTGCTAATAAAGCAAACAGAATATTGGCATGCATTAAAAGGGGGATCAACTGCAGAGATAAAACGATAATTCTCCCGCTCTACAAGACTCTGGTCCGGCCGCACCTGGAGTATGCTGTCCAGTTCTGGGCACCAGTCCTCAGGAGGGACGTACTGGAAATGGAGCGAGTACAAAGAAGGGCAACAAAGCTAATAAAGGGTCTGGAGGATCTTAGTTATGAGGAAAGGTTGCGAGCACTGAACTTATTCTCTCTGGAGAAGAGACGCTTGAGAGGGGATATGATTTCAATTTACAAATACTGTACTGGTGACCCCACAATAGGGATAAAACTTTTTCGCAGAAGAGAGTTTAATAAGACTCGTGGCCACTCATTAAAATTAGAAGAAAAGAGGTTTAACCTTAAACTACGTAGAAGGTTCTTTACTGTAAGAGCGGCAAGGATGTGGAATTCCCTTCCACAGGCGGTGGTCTCAGCGGGGAGCATTGATAGCTTCAAGAAACTATTAGATAATCACCTGAATGACCGCAATATACAGGGATATGTAATGTAATACTGACACATAATCATACACATAGGTTGGACTTGATGGACTTGTGTCTTTTTTCAACCTCACCTACTATGTAACTATACTATGAATGAGTAATGCCCTGTACACTTGGACTTTTCGGCAACAAAGGTCCGACAGTCTTTTCGACGGGCTTTCGATGGACTTTTGACGGAATTTCGAACGAACGGACTTGCCTACACACGATCACACCAAAGTCCGACGGATTCGTACGTGATGACGTACACCGGACTAAAATAAGGAAGTTCATAGCCAGTAGCCAATAGTTGCCCTAGCGTCGGTTTTCGTCCGTTGGACTAGCATACAGACGCACAAATTTTTCAATAGGAACTGGCTCCTGTGGAGTTTCGACATAAAGATTTGAAACATGTTCCAAATCTAAAGTCCGTCAGATTTTTGACTAGAAAAGTCTGCTGCAGGTCCGATGAAGCCCACACACGGTCGAATTGCCCGCCGGACTCGGTCCGTCGGACCAGTCCGGTCGAAAAGTCCGCTCGTGTGTACACTGCATTAGAAGATAATAAATTGTTAAATTATCTTTAGGGGTCCACTATTCCCCATAGATGGGAAAGAGACGGAGAAGAGAAAGAATAAAGAAAAAGCACTTTCAGTATTACTTACAAATCAGCCCATAAATTATGGCCAGCTCCAGGGCATGGGAGAGAACGGAGGCCCGGCACGAATGGTCCCAACCGGGGGTTGAGGCGGGAGATCCTCTGAACAGGACCCATGGGGAACAGTAACCAGGGAGCGGGTCGGACAGTCACTACACAATGCCATATAGTGAAATGTGTGCATAATTGACATCTGCCGAAATCTGTGTATAGATATAAAGAAAAATAGTAAGAAGCAGTTTTATTATGCCTATTATTATGCCTACTATTATTATGAATTACCCCTAGGGGATTGTGACATTCAATTTATTCATGTTTACTCCATGCTTTAATATACACATCAACATGCCTCATGTAAAGTCCCAACCCCACTTCTCTTTGTTCTCACCTAACATTTAGGGATGGAGGTATGCTGATGTTGTTGTTTTAGGTTGAGACAGGTCACATTCATTTCTAGTTTTCTATGGGATAATTAAGTTATATGCAAATCTTGACTTGTAAAAGTCAACCATTATTCCTCCTCCGAGAAAATTCCCAACACATCAAAGGAACAATAAGGACGTTGGAGAGGTGGGGGGTTGGGGGGGGTTGGGCAATTGGCCTTTGGCTGCTAAAGGAACCTTTGGAGAGAAAAATTTGAAACCCAGCCTTTACAACAGAAATGGATTCCCCTTCTACCCCTTGCATATTTGAAACTACATACATTTAAAAAACGAAAAAAATTCAAAAAGTCAAGCTTTACTCCTCCTCCTAGGCCTCTGCATCTAAGCATATGGAGATACCTTCAAGTAAAAAACACTCAACTATTCTAACAAATTGGGTTACATGGAGAAATTAGATAGGGACCTATCCACAGATGTAGACCCATCTCAATGCTTTACTTGAGTTCAATCTTCTTACCGTGATATTCTAAACTCCTCCTTGATAGAGGCAAACCTAAAAGTTCTAACTAGATGGTATCTTGTTCCCAACTGTTTTGTGAAAATGTTTGCTTTTGCGGATGTGCCCTACGAGGCTTGATGTATCATATACAATATGGTGGGAATCTTCTGGAGCAGGGTCTTGAAGCCTAGGACTTCCAATCACATTAAAGGAACAATAAAAAAAAGGAGAGGTGGAAGGGCAGTGGGCCATTGACTTTTACAGGAAAATTAAAGATTCAAATGTAATTATAGTCATCTATATCAGTGGTAGCCAACCTTTCGGACCTCACGGACCACTAACATAAACTTTACATGCCTTATACCCAAAATGCTCCTGCTCTCTGCCCCCCTCCCCCTGGATCACACTGCAGACTTATACACACAATGCTCTGGCTCTCTGCCCCCCTCCCCCTGGATCACACTGCAGACTTATACACACAATGCTCTGGCTCTCTGCCCCCCTCCCCCTGGATCACACTGCTGCCTTATACACACAATGCTCCGCCTCTCTCTGCCCCCCTCCCCCTGGATCACACTGCTGCCTTATACACACAATGCTCTGGTTCTCTGCCCCCCTCCCCTTGGATCACACTGCTGCCTCATACACATAATGCTCCCTCTGCCCCCTGGATCACACTGCTGCCTTATACACACAATGCTCCGTCTCTCTGCCCCCCTTCCCCCCGGATCACACTGCTGCCTTATACACACAATTCTCCGGCTCTCTGCCCCCCTCCCCCTGGAACACACTGCTGCCTTATAAACACAATGCTCCGGCTCTCTGCCCCCCTCCCCCTGGATCACACTGCTGCCTTATAAACACAATGCTCCAACTCTCTGCCCCCCTCCCCCTGGATCACACTGCTGCCTTATAAACACAATGCTCTGGCTCTCTGCCCCCCCCCCCCCCCCCATCACACTGCTGCCTTATACACACAATGCTCCGGCTCCCTGCCTCCCACCCCCTGCCTTATACACACAATGCACCGGCTCTTTGCCTCCCACCCCCTGGATCATACTGCTGCCTTATACACACAATGCTCCGGATCTCTGCCTCCCACCCCCTGGATCATACTGCTGGCTTAGACACACAATGCTCCGGCTCTCTGCCTCCCACCCCCTGGATCATACTGCTGCCTTATACACACAATGCTCCGGCTCTCTGCCTCCCACCCCCTGGATCATTTTACTGCCTTTTACAAGCAATGCACCGGCTCTCTGTTTCCCACCCCCTGGATCATACTGCTGCCTTATACACACAATGCATCCCCTCCCCCCTGCACTCTGCATTACACTGCTGATTTACACAGACTAGTCATTGGATCTCACCTCCTTACCCAGCCATGTGCCCGAGCTCCGTGCTCCCTCCCACAGTCTGTGATCAGCACTGCCATTTGGAAATCAACTTCTTCTTCACCTCCCGCTCTCTGCACCACTCCTGGCACCTCACTCTGAGTTCACAGGAGCCAGAACTACAGAGGCATTGAGTATCCATACCAGTCAGTACTGTTAGCACACATTAGGAACAATGCTGGAAACATTGGGCGATTTCAGAACCCATGGGCACCACCAAAATTTTCTCATGGACCATCAGTGGTCCACGGACCACTGGTTGGCGACTGCTGATCTATATCTTAGGATCATATGATTGGACATGTGGTTATCAGCATTTGCAGCAAATCAAGAGTGATAAATCTACAAGCCATTTGGTGCCATATGAATGAGAAGACACATGACTATTCACAACAAAGCTCAGTGGAAGCAGCACATGAATAATACCTGTAGACAGCCAAAGCCTGCAAATCTCCCTCTTGCCCCTCCCTTTCCACCTCTTCCTACACTCACAGGACTCTCCATCTGCATTCGCCGCTACATCTGCTGCCTTAACTGGTGGGGATGGAAATCTGACAAGGGGTTTGAGATGCAAAGTATACGGCACATTAGGCAGTGTAGAGGGTGAGCATGGGGCCACACTTTGTAGGATTAAAGTAGAACTATAGGCTAAACCTTTTTTTTTATTATTCTGGATAGAGTAAGGAAGGGTTATAACCCCTGTCAGATTTTTTTCACCATCTGTGTCCCATTGCGAAGATTTCCCTTCGCTTCCTGTCTTATAGCCAAACAGGAAGTGAGAGGATATTCCTGCAAATGAAGGGAGTTCCTTGGTGGCCTCCAGGTAACCAGAACTAGTGTCCCCATTGGAAAATTACCCCTCTATTACTTTTCTAGGGACAACCCAAAAGTAGCAATTTTCTTTTACTTTCGCTTTCAATGATAATAGAAAAACAGGAATAATATAGAGGGTGAATCTCCTTAACGGGGGCAGAGACAGCAATAAAAACGGATGGTGTTCGATCTCCACTCTATCCAGGACTAAAAAAAAAAAAGTTTTGCCTTTAGTTATACTTCAAGCATAGGCGTCAATCATGCCGAGAGTCTTCTAACTCCACCCTGTCATCTCCAGGTATAAACAAGGCCAAGGATAAATCCAAGGAAAAAAAACAAGCTTAACTTATCATCGTTGACCAGGCAGGTATATCTTCCCCGGCTGTGGAGAACAAGAAAATAGATGCACCAAGTCACCCCCTTTCCTAGCATCTCTCATTCCAGTTAGTGGAGCACTGAAGTCTGCGAATCAGAGGCCTGTTTTGTACCACAGATATCCAGACACAGGGGCGTTGCTAGGTCTACAAAAGATCTGGGGCTAGAGCCCATAGCAGCGTAGTAAAGAAAGTCAAACGCTTGGGCGGGCATACACATGTATATAATATACGTGTGTGTGTATATATCCCCAGAGAGCCCCCCACTTACATCAGGATCCCCAGAAATCCCCCCCTTATATCAGGGTCCCCAGAGAGCCCCCCCTTACATCAGCGTCCCCAGAGAGCCCCACCTTACATCAGGGTCCCCAGAGAGCCCCATCTTACACCAGGGTCCCCAGAGAGCCTCTTCCTTACATCAGAGTCCCCGGAGAGTCTCCCCCTTGCATCAGGGTCCCCAGAGAGCCCCCCACTTATATTAGTGTTCCCAGAGAGCCCCCCACTTACATCAAGGTTCCCAGAGAGCCTCCCCCTTAAAATCAGGGTCCCCAGAGAGCCCCCCCACTTACATCAGGGTCCCCAAAGAGCCTCCCCTCCCCTTGGGGACCCCTGTAGAGACTCGGGGCTATGGGCCCCAGATTCGGGGCTATTGCCCCAAAAGCCACCCCCTAGCGATGCCACTGCCCAGCCAACATTTTTTTTACCCAGAAGACCATTCCTGCCCTCCACCAACATGTGGAAGATAATGCCTATTTGTCGCTGGAGCACAAGGTCAGTTCCTGGGGCCGCATGAACACAGGCACCTAATACATCAAGAATGGGCAGAGATGTTACATCTCCTTTAGGTCAATTTGGTCAATTTACTGGTAACCAGGAAGGATGCAGGAAGGGGAACATCACTGGAGCTGGTGGTGGTGCTGTCCTTTGTCGTGCAACGTGCTAATGATTAGACATGTGCGGTTCGTTTAGTTCCAAATCAAAATTTGGACGAAATTTTCGCTATTTAGAAATTCAGATGTATCCAAATTTTCCAACTACAATAGTAACAAATTTAAAGGAATCCGTAATAAAGAAACAAAATTTTATCAGAAATTTGAATCAATTTTTAATATAATTTAATAAATGAACTCAAATTCGTAAATAAATTTGAAATAAAACATATTGCTGACTATTGCTGATGTCCTTCAATGGGGTTGATTTACCAAAACTGGAGCACTCAGAATCTGGTGCGGCTGTGCATGGTAGCCAATCAGCTTCCAAATTCAGCTTGTTCAATTAAGCTTTGACTATAAAACCTAGAATGTGATTGGTTTCTATGCAGAGCTGCACCAGAATTTGCACCATGCAGTTTTTGTAAATAAATTAGTGTAATGCCCCGTACACACGGTCGGATTTTCCGACAGAAAATGTTCGATGGGAGCTTGTTGACGGAAATTCCGACCGTGTGTCGGCTCCATCAGACATTTTCCATCGGAATTTCCATCACATAAAATTTGAGATCTGGATCTCAAATTTTCTGACAACAAAATCCGTTGACGTAAATTCCGAGCGTGTGTACACAATTCCGACGCACAAAATTCCACGCATGCTCGGAATCAAGCAGAAGAGCCGCACTGGCTATTGAACTTTTTTTTTCGGCTCGTCGTACGTGTTGTACGTCACCGCGTTCTTGACGTTCGGAATTTCCGACAAGATTTTTGCGACCTTGTGTATGCAAGACAAGTTTGAGCCAACATCCGTCAGAAAAAAACATGGATTTTGTTGTTGGAATGTCCATGTGTACGGGGCATTAGTGTTAGTTAGTGTTATGCCGATCGGAAATTCGGCCAGCAAAAGACCGATGAGAGCTTTTGGTCGGAAAATGCGTCCGTGTGTATGCTCCATCTGACTTTTGCTGGCGGAATTCCCACCAGCAAAAGATTGAGAGCAGGTTCTCAAATTTTCGGTCGGAAAAAGTTCCTATCCAAAAATGCGTTTGTCTGTATGCAATTTGGACGCGCAAAAAATCACCCATGCTCGGAAACAATTCGACGCATGCTTGGAAGCATTGAACTACATTTTCTCGGCTCATCGTAGTGTTGTACGTCACCGCGTTCTTGACGGTCGAAGGTTCAGAGAACTTTTGTGTGACCATGTGTATGCAAGACAAGCTTGAGCGGAATTCCGTCAGAAAAACCATCCAAGGTTTTTCCAACGGAAATTCTGATCGTGTGTACGCGGCATTAGTGTATTAGTGTTAGAATATAGCCGTCTTCCAAAATTCGAATTTCGAAAAGAATGGAATAGAATAAAACAGAATAGAAAGTAAAAGAATAGAATAGAAAATTAAAAACATAGAATAGAATATAATAGAATAAACAAGTGAATAGAATAGAAAGAATATGGTCGTCTTCCGAAACTCGAAAAGAAAAGACTAGAATAAAACAGAAAAAAAGAGAATAGAAAATAAAGGAATAGAATAGAAAATAAAAGAATAGATGCTGTACCCAAATGAAATTTATATCATTTTGTTCACACGAATAGAGCTTTCTTTTGGTGGTATTTGATCACCACTGGGTTTTTTATTTTTTATTTTTTTTTTTGTTTCACTTTTTTTTTTTTTGTTTCATCTATTTTTTATTTTATAAATGAAAAAAGGCTGAAAATTTTGAAAACAAAAACAAGATTTTCTACTTTCTGTTATAAAACATATTCAATAAAATCAAACGTTGTCATAAATTTAGGCCAAAATGTATTCTGCTACATGTCTTTGGTAAACAAAAAAAAATCCCAATAAGCGAATATTGATTGGTTTGGGTGAAAGTTATAGTGTCTACAAACTATGGTATATATACTGGAATTTACACAGCTATGATGCTATACTGGTAATAGCTGTGATCAGCGACTTTTAGTGGGACTGTGATAGGGTGGTGGGCAATCTGGTGCTAACAGACACTATCTGGGAGGTTGACTAACTGACACTTTCATCAATAGTGACAGTAATACAGTGATCAGATATAATACTGTCTGCTGTATTGATGACACTGGCTGACAAGGGGTTAACATCAAGGAGAAAGCAAGGGGGTAACTGTGTGCCTAAATAGAGTAATATGTGTAATATGTGCTGCTTTTTACTGCTTTGCAGGGAAAAGAAACAGCCAGATCATTAATCTGTGTACAGAGCCCTGTGTGTATGTAAACACAGAACTCTTGGCTACAGCTGATCAGCAAGTCTCAGCCATAAAACATTGTTCGGGACCCGTTGAAAAAAATCCTAAAAAAAATTACGTTCAGAAGAGGAACGTTTAGGCAGAGAAAAAAAAAAAGCCAGACGCTCCTAAACGCACATAAAGGCGTCTAAACAACGTTTATTCATTTCAATGGCCAAAAAAAAAAATTCATTTTCTGGCCAATGAAACACAGTTTCCGGTTCTCTGAGGGGAGAAGTGACGTCTGTTCATAAAGAGTATGAACAGCGATCTATCTCTTTCCCTACGCAGTCCCCTCCCCCCTTCAGTTAGAACACACAATAGGGAACACATTAACCCCTTGTTCGCCCCCTAATGGTTAACCCCTTCACTGCCAGTGACATTTTTACAGTAATCAATGCATTTTTAATCGCACCGATCGCTGTATTAATGCCAATGGTCCCAAAAATGTGTCAAAATTGTCCGATGTGTCCCCCATAATGTCGCAGTCCCAATAAAAAAAAGTCGCAGATCGCCGCCATTACTAATAAAAAAAATAATTATAATAAAAATGCCATAAAACTATGCCCTATTTTGTAGACGCTATAACTTTTGAGCAAACCAATCGATATACGTTTTTTGCGATTTTTTTTTTACCAAAAATATGTAGAAGAATATATATCGGCCTAAACTGAGGAAAAAAATAGTTTTTTTTATATATATTTTTGGGGGATATTTATTATAGTAAAAAGTAAAAAATAATGCGTTTTTTTCAAAATTGTTGCTGTTTTTTTGTTTATAGCGCAAAAAATAAAAACCACAGAGGTGATCAAATACCACCAAAAGAAAGCTCGATTTGTGGGAAAAAAAGGACAGTAATTTTGTTTGGGTGCGATGACGCACGACCGCGCAATTGTCAGTTAAAGCGACGCAGTGCCGAATCGCAAAAAGTGCTCTGGTCAGGAAGGGGGTAAAATCTTCTGGGGCTGAAGAAGTTAACTGACAATTGCGTGGTCATGGCGACGCTGTACCCAAATAAAATTGTCCTATTTTTCCCCCACAAATAGAGCTTTCTTTTGGTGGTATTTGATCACCACTGCGTTTTTTATTTTTTGCGCTATAAACAAAAATTTGAAAAAAAAAAAATATATATATTATATTTTTTTTTACTGTCTGCTCTATAAAACATCCAATAAAAAAAAAAAAAGAAAAAAATCAAAATGTTTTCATCAATTTAGGCCAATATGTATTTTACTGCATATTTTTAGTAAAAAAAAAAAAAATCCCAATAAGCGTAGATTGATTGGTTTACACAAAAGTTATTGCTTCTACAAACTATGGGATTTTTTTTTTTTTACTAGTAATTCAGATCAGTGACTTATAGCGATATTGCGACAGACAAATCAAACACCTAACTGACACTTTTTTTGGGGACCAGTGACATCAATACAGTGATCAGTGCTAAAAATATGCACTGTCACTGTACTAATGACACTTGCAAGGAAGGAGTTAACATCAAGGGTGATCAAAGGGCTAACTGTGTGCCTAGGGAGTGCATGCTAACTGTGTGGGGGGGTGCTTTCACTGGGGGAAGACAGAGATCCGTGTTCCTGCTTAGCAGAAACACAGGATCAGCACATCCCCCTCTCACACAACGGCGGTCTGCCTTGTTTACATAGGCAAACCACCATTCTGCCTGTCTCCTGAAGGATTGGTGGGCCCTGGTGGACATTGCGTCTGCTGGACCCACTAATTGGCTCCCACTGTGTCCAATCACAGCGAGAGTGGGTCGCAGGCTATGCAAACATAGAAGTAGAAAAGAAAGACCAAGTGGTCCATTAAATCTGCCCCATTTTTTTTTTACTTTTTTGTCTGAGTAAAGATCTATTTTTTTCCTCAAACATGATTGAATCCACTTACTGTTAACGGACTCACTACCTCTGCTGAGAGTCTATTCCAAGCATCGACCACTCTTTCTGTAAAATAATACTTTCTAAAATTAGTTTTGACCTTTCCTCCTGCGAATCTGAAGTCATGTCCCCGTGTTCTTGGTCTTGGCTTTATATCCATACTGAGGTTGAGCATCTATACTGGGAAATCACTGTTGCCCGTTTCTTACCCCAGAAGGGAACTGGTTAGTATAGCTTGCTTTCTACCACGGGGAACCTCACAATTATTTTTTTTCATTGGCTTGTCCCTTTCCCCGTGTTTTTTTACAAACATGTAGGTATCTTGATGTGCTCTGCACAGTTGTCACAGCCAAAGTTTTGAGAGCAAATATTTACCAGTTGAGTACCCAAAACAAAGACGAGAGCAAAAATGCTACATGTCCAGAAGTCTCGAGTGGAAATTCCAGGAGAAGATGGTGGGTCTCTAATACCGAGAATGTCAGCAGGACTCAAGAGCTGAGTAATTACTGTCACCTCCCGTGACTTTAACATGTGTTCATGCACTTGCAATGTGGCACATTATTAGATGTGTTTTTCTTTTTAACGTTCAGTAGGTTTTTATTTTCCTGAATAGCCATAGTTGAAAACACAGCCATAGTAATAAAACGCCAGATATAATTGTTGAGAATGGGTTAGGACTACATGCAACATGTCTGATATTATAAGATTAGGAAGATCATACTACAGCAGTCACAGGGATGAAATCCAAGGCAAAGAGTCTTAATTCCAAGTTGCAATATCTATTAACGTATGATAGCCAATCTCGTAAAAAAAGGCACAGGTGTGCATAACCAACAATGAGTGCATAGACTAAAGAGTACAAGAGGAGGAAAAAGCAAAGAGAGAATGGATTAGCAAAAAGAAGAGGGGGTTGGTAGATGGGGGTGGATGCTAAAATTTCAATTACAAAGGTTTCATTCAAAAACTGAATAGGAATACGAAGGGCAATGTGGTTTGCTCTTAAGCATGTCAAAAATAAAACAAAAAAGGCAATAAAACTGGGCAGACATATAAAATGAAAAAAAAAAAAAAAACAGTGCCAGTGTCACGGTCAGGGGTCAGGCTTGGAGACCGGTAGCTGTAGCAGTAGAGAGGCTCCAACCGACCAGTAGGTCACTCTGGTGGATGCCGTGGACTCAACCGAGGAGCAGGGTCTAAACATCAACCGGAGATGGGTTTTGCTGGATGCTAATACTAATTTCTTCAGGATCACCCCACCAGGAGGTGAGCAAGTCAGAGTCCATTTAGCAGATATAGGAGGTAGAGATTGAGCAGAAGCGTAGTCGAGGAACAAGCCAAAGGTTGGTAACCAGGTTGCAGTAGCTAGTACCAGATCACAGTCCTCAGGATCACACCACCAGGAGGTGAGCAAGCCGGGGCTGAGTAGTAGATATAGCAGTTAGGGATCAAGCAAAAGTGTAGTCAGTAAACAAACGAAAGGTTGGTAACAAGTGGTTGTAGTTTGGGATCAAGCAGAAGTATAGTCGAGGAACAAGGTCAGTAACCAGGTCGCAATTGCTAGTACCAGGTCGTGGTCTTCAGGATCGCCCCACCAGGAGGTGAGCAAGTTGGGGACCAGTAGCAGATATAGAAGGTAGAAATCAAGCAGAAGCATAGTCAGTAAATAAGTCAAAGGTGGGTAAATAGTGGTTGCAGGTTGGGATCAATCAGAAGTGTAGTCGAGGAACAAGCCAAAAGTCAATAACAAGTGGTTGCAGGTTAGAAGTAAGCAGAAGCATAGTTGAGGAACAAGCCAAAGGTTGGTAACCAGGTTGCAGTAGCTAGTACCAAGTCACGGTCCTCAGGATCGCCCCACCAGGAGTTGAGCAAGCTGGAGTCCAGTAGCACATATAGCAGGTAGGGATCAAGCAGATTAGCAGAAGCATAGTCAGTAAACAAGGCAAAGGTTGATAACAAGTGGTTGCAGGTTGGGATCAAGCAGAAGCATAGTCAGGGGAACAGCCAAAAGTCGGTAGCAAGTGGTTGGAGGTTGGGATCAAGCGGAAGCGTAGTTGTGGAACAAGCCAAAGGTTGGTAACCAGGTCGCAGTCGCTAGTACCAGGTCATGGTGCTCAGGATCGATCCACCAGGAGGTGAGCAAGTTGGGGTCCAGTAGCAGATATAGAAGGTAGAAATTAAGCAGAAGCATAGTCAGTAAACAAGTCAGAGATTTGTAAAAAGTGGTTGCAGGTCGGGATTAAGGAGAAGTGTAGTCGAGGAACAAGGCAAAAGTCAGTAACAAGTGGTTGCTGGTTGAGATCAAGTGGAAGCATAGTTGAAGAACAAGCCAAAGGTAGGTAACCAGTTCACAGTCGTTAGTACCGGGCCATAGTCTTCAGGATTGCCCCACCAGGAGGTGAGAAAGTTGGGGTCCAGTAGTAGATATAGCAGGTAAGGATCAAGCAGAAGTGTAGTGAGTAAACAAGCCAAAGGTCAGTAACAAATGGTTGCTGGCTGGGATCAAGCAGAGGTATAGTCTAGGGACAAGCCAAAGGTCGGTAACAAGTGGTTGCAGGTAGGTATCAAGCAGAAGCAAAGTCGAGGAACAAGCCAAAGTCAGTAACCAGGTTGCAGTCACTAGTAACAGGTCGTGCTCCTCAGGATCACCACACCAGGAGGTGAGCAAGTTGGGGTCCAGTAGTAGATATATATGGTAGATATCAAACAGAAGCATAGTCAGTAAACAAGTCAAAGTTTGGGATCAAGCAGAAACATGGTCGAAGAACAAAGGTCGGTAGTCAGGTTGCAGTCGCTAGTAACAGGTGGTCACAGTTCTGAGGTTTGTCCCTCTAAGGGGTGAGCAATCCAGGGTCCAATAGTAGATATAGTGGGTAGGGATCAAGCAGAAGCGTAGTCAGTAATTAAACCAAAGGTCGGTAACAAGTGGTTTACATAGTACACATTCCAAGCTCTCACTATAGTTTGTATTGCTGCTGGTAGCACAAAAGTAGAGACTTGGTAAGGGTGGAGGTTTTAAGCAAAGGAACACAAACCAGGAGTCCCTCGGGAGCGAACAATTAAAAGGGGAGGACAATAAATTAAACACTTCAAGAATCTGTTTCGCATATGACAGGTCCACCTAATGTTTTTTGGCTCTTTTACACAGGTGACTGGGGGATGGTAAAAACAAGAGGCTGAATCTACATTACAGACTGACAGGGCTGCACATATGCTGTGGCCATGATGCTTTGGCAATTTTAACTCTGGCTACAGAGTTTGACAGATGGCACTGCCGGTTAAACTCACCCATAGAGGTAAATGGTGCTGCATATTCCATGGTGCAGTGTAAATACGAATCAGCCATAACCTTATAAGCACTGACAGGTAAAGTGAATAACATTGATTATCTCGTTACAATGGCATCTGAAAGGGGGTGGGATATCTTAAGCACCAAGTGAACATGTTGTCCTTGAAGATGAGGTGTTGAAAGCAGAAATAATGGGCAAGTGTATGGACTTGAGCGACTTTGACAAATTGTAATGGCAATGAATGCATTAAGGTAAAAAAAAAAAAACATCAGCGTTTAGAACCACTTTATTTTAATCCAGATCAAGAGAACAGCCTGGGTAGCAACCACGGCTTCCTCCATAGATTCAGTGGAGGAGTGGGTGTAGCCACCCAAGGACATGATGAGTGTCATTTGCAGGATGACTGGGTTAAAATAAAGCAATAAAAGCTTTCAAGTGCATCAGGTTTTAGATATGCTCTGAGCGAGGTTGGTGTCGGACCGATGGAGACCCACAGTGGTCTATCCCAGTGTTTCTCAACTCCAGTCCTCAAGGCGCCCCAACAGGACATGTTTTCAGGCTTTCCATTATTTTGCACAGGTGATTTGATCAGTTTCCCTGCCTTAATAATTACCACAGCCATCTCATCTGAGGGAAATCCTGAAAACATTACCTGTTGGAGCGCCTTGAGGACTGAGTTGAGAAACACTGGTCTAGCCCTCCAGTGTGCTTGCCTGGCTGCATTAGAGTAATAGCTTTTGAAACTTCATTTTGACTTTAAGACTAAATACACATGAGATACGCAGAGCACTGAGTACACATTGTATGTTTTAAAGCAGCCATTCTCAGCCAGGGTTCCAATGAATCCTAGGTATCCTCCAGAGGGGGAGTTCCTTGAGTAGTGAGCAATGGCGAATTGGCCTTTTACCTGGTGGTCTCTGTATAGTTCTATATATAGAAAGCCAATGTCACCTGGCAGAGTCAGTGGTGGGGGACGAATGGATTCTCTCCCCTCTTTCCTCTGATATGTAATCACTGACACCAATAATTTTGTAGATGTCTGTAGGGTGACATTCTTCCCAATGGCCACCGATGTAAGGGGGACCATCTCCTACAGACCACCAAGGAAGGAAGCCCTTCTATGACCACCACCATTAATGGGTCCTTCTCCCACAGGCCACCAATGTAAGGAAGCACCTCTCCCACTGGCCACCAATGTAAGGAGGCACCTCTCCCTCTGGCCACCAATGTAAGGAGGCACCTCTCCCACTGGCCACCAATGTAAGGAGGCACCTCTCCCACTGGCCACCAATGTAAGGAGGCACCTCTCCCACTGGCCACCAATGTAAGGAGGCACCTCTCCCACTGGCCACCAATGTAAGGAGGCACCTCTCCCACTGGCCACCAATGTAAGGAGGCACCTCTCCCACTGGCCACCAATGTAAGGAGGCACCTCTCCCACTGGCCACCAATGTAAGGAGGCACCTCTGCCTCTGGCCACCAATGTAAGGATGCACATCTCCCAATGGCCACCAATGTAAGGGAACATCTCTCCCACTGGCCACCAATGTAAGGGGACAGGGATGTGTGTGAACTCTGCTCTAGATCAGTCTCCCATCTCCATCTCCACTAACACACAGACCAGGTGCTGGCCCTGTCTATCGCGGATTCCAACAAGAAAAAAAGAATTCTGGTAGGCTGCACATCCAGTAAAATCATCCTTATTTCAGCAAGTCCATAAAAACATGTCCAAAAATAAAGGGGAACAGCATCACCAGCTTAATGTAAGGGGACAACTTTCCCACTGACAACCAATGTAAGGGGGCATCTCTCCCACAGACAACCAATGTAACGGGATACCTCTCCCACTGGCCAGTAATGTAAGGAGGCACCTCTCCCACTGGCCACCAATGTAATGGGGCACCTCTCCTACTGGCCTCTAATATAAGGGGTTCCTCTCTCACTAGCCAACAATGTAAGGGGGACCATCTCCTACAGACCACCAGTGAAAGGAAGCCCTACTGTACTATGACCACCATCATTAAGGGGTCCTTCCTACTGACCAGCAATGTAAGGCGGCACCTGTCCCACAGGCCACCAACATAAGGGGGCACCTGTCCAACGGACCATAAAGGTAAGGGGGACCCTTCTAAACTGATCACCAAATTAAGAAAAGGACCTTTTTCTGTTGACCTCCAATGTGGGAAATAACTGCAATTCTCACTGTCTACTCTTCAATTTTGGTTAATATTAACTTCACAATTATTTCATCAAGTTTTTGCTAAAAAATAATTCCCCTGTATATCATAGGGGGATACAAAAAATGCTACATGTCAAGTACACACCATAGTCTTTATTTTATATTATATTATACTATATTATATACTATATTATATCTACAACCCGCTGATCACACAATAAATTTCTATCAGAGGTTCCCTGAGATGTGAACATTTTTTTCAACGGTTCCTCCTAGGTGAAAAGGATATGAAATAGGGGGCTGCCATTTCTGGCCCCCTGAAATTGAAGCACATGCGTTATTTAAAGCAGAACTACAAGCAAAACTTTTTTTTCATTTTGGCTATAATAAGGAAGGGTTATAACCCCTGTCAGCTTTTCAGCTTTTTTTTTTTTTTTTAGCTGTGTCCCATAGGGGGGGGGGGGGGGGGTTCCCCTTCACTTCCTGTCCCATAGACATAGCAGGAAGTGTGAGGAAATCTCTCCAAAGTGAGTGAATCCCTGGTTGTCACCAGAACTAGTGTCCCCATTAGAAGATTTCCCTTCTATTCCTGTTAAAATTTGGGATTTTCTTTTATTTTTACCTTCAATGATAACAGTAAACAGGACAAATAAAGAGGGTGAATCTCCCTAACAGGGGGATACAGACAGCAATAAAAACCTAACAGGGGTTCCAACCCCTCTCCACTCTATCCAAAACAAAAATAAAAAGTTTTGCCTTTCATTTTTTTAAATTTTCCATTACATTTTTTTAATGACATTTTTTTAATTACCTTAGTTCTATGCTCCAGGTCAGTGCCTTGAAATATACAAAAAGCTGGGTAAATAATTGTCACCATCGGGTAACCCGCTCCAGAACCATTGTTGGAGTGCAGGTAGAGAGGATGCGGGTGCAAAGAGGCTGCGGCAGATCAGCAGCACTGAAATGCAAAAAAAAATTTTAAAAAACAACAAAAAGGGAAAAATAAAAATAAAATTTAAAAAAAAGGAAATAAAATAAATTTAAAAAATGCTAATTGTTTCTTATTCAGTGCTTTTAAAAACATATTCATTTAGATTCAGGTTCAGATTCAGATCTGCTTTAATTCCCTATCAATTGATCAATTTCTCTCTCTTAAGCCTCAATCACCTATCTATCGGTGTATATCAAACGTATCCATACAAGAGTTCAGACACGCTGTCTGCTATTCCATGAGCTACAGCCCAGAGGTATTGCCTCCGCCCCATCAGCCAATCAGCTGCACTGTAGCCCTGTCAATCAGACCAGCTCTGCCTGCACCTGCTGTTCTAGAATGAGTCAATGCTTTATCAGGCCACACCCCCTCCCCCAGCACACAGGTGATGATCCCAGTCATTCTAAGCTCACAATGTTACCTGCAGACACCCATAGTACCTGCATCTATCAGCTGATCCGCTGTGTGTGACATGCCATGCACTCAGGAGGCAGCATCCTACAATTCCTGCTAGTCTGATGGCAACCTGATTTTTTTTCTTCAGCACTTTTTATCTTTTTGTTTTTATTGTCTTGTTTTTTTTTTTTTAATTTTTAGTTTGCGCTTTGCAATTTCACTCAAAGGTTTGGACTGGAAGCATTGAGATGAAGTCCACCCATCTGTGCTCTGCCTTATTGAGCTTCTTGCTGGCCATCGTTGTTGCATTTTCTGCAAGCAGTGAAGCGACAGACTGTAAGTGATTTTAATATGTTATCTTGTTTCCATTTTATAGTGTATGATAAGCTTTCTCAACCAAGGTCCCCCCTGTGAGGTTAGTGAGGGTTCTCCCTTTTGAGGTTAGTAGGGGGTTCTCCCTTTTGAGGTGGTTGGTAGGGGGTTTCCTCCCAAGGTGGTTGGTAGGGGGTTCCAACTTTTTTGAGGTTTAGTAGGGGGTTCCCTCCCGAGGTGGATGGTAGGGGGTTCCCTCATTTTTAGGGTTGGTAGGGTGCTCCTCCCAAGGTGGTTGGTTGGTAGGGTGCTCCTCCCAAGGTGGTTGGTTGGTAGGGTGCTCCTCCCAAGGTGGTTGGTAGGGGTTCCTTTAACAGTGAGCAATGGCAAATTTATCTCTTGCCTACAATGACCACCAATGTTCCTAAACCACATAGCAATTTTAAGTACCATTATAGATTAACTGCTGCAGGTGGCTAATACCCCCAGATGCATGGCATACCCTGAGAACATATCATAGTATTATTTATTTTTTACCAACTTCTGCGGGGGGGGGGTGTTATTTTACTTTTCTTTGGGGGTGTTTTATTTACCTTTTTGGGGGGGTGTTTTTTTTTTTTTTTCCCCTTTTTTTTTTTTTTTTTCTTCCCTTTTTTCTTATGTTTTTTTTTTTTTTTTTGGGGGGGGGGTTATTTGCTTTTTATTGGGGGGGGGTGTTGGTTGTTTGGGGTTATTTTTTGTGGGGATTTGAGGGTGTTATTTTTTATTTTTTTCAGATCATAATGCAGGGTAATGATGATAATGAATGGAGGTGATCTTGAAGGATCATATTGTGTGGGGTGATCATCTTTCATTGTTCTGGATGCTGTGATTTCACCAAGGGGGAGATCCATTTGATTTTGGTTATTCTACTTTGCCTGAAGTGCTTCGTCAATGGGCGCTTGTGGGCCATTGTACCTAAATGGCACCAGTTTTGTGAACTGGTTTTTGCAAGTGTAATTCCCATGTGTGGGTGATTGTGTCCATAGAGAGGTCTTCTGGTCTGCTTATATTTTGCCCTGCCTGGTTCCTAGGCAGACCACTCTAGGTTATGCAGTATGAAGGAATGGGGCAGGCCAGGGGACGGTCAGGCTGAGGAGTACAACTGTGCAAGACTGAAGGGAAGGGCGGAGTTATGCTTTATGTGGGTCACATTTCCAACTTTGCGTCCAAAAACAAGAGCCAACCCTGGCCTGTACTCAATGTTCTTTCATACAAGCCTTCTGCTATGCACATATGTGATCTATACCTGCGCCCCCCCCCCCCAACTCAATGCATTTAGGCATCTAGATGTCGTGAAGGCAACATGGGGAAGAAAGGGGATTTAAGTGACTTTGAACGTGATACGGTTGTTGATGCCAGACGTCTTAGTATTTAAAAAACTTCTGATCTACTGGGATTTTCACACACAACCATCTCTCGGGGGTTAAAGAGAACGGTCCGAAAAAAGAGAAAATATCCAGTGAGCGGCAGTTGTGTGGAGGAAATGCCTTGTTGATGTCAGAGGAGAATGGGCAGACTGGTTGGAGATGATAGAAAGACAACAGTAACTCAAATAACCACTCGTTGCATCCAAGGTATGCAGAATACCATCTCTGAACACACAGCACATCAAACCTTGAAGCATGTGGGCTTCAGCAGCAGAAGACCACACCGGGTGCCACTCCTGTCAGCTAAGAACAGGAAACTGAGGCTACAATTCACACAGATCACCAAAATTGGACAATAGAAGATTGGAAAAACGTTGCCTGGTCTGATGAGTCTCACTTTTCAGCTGCGACATTCAGATGGTAGGGTCAGCATTTGGTGTAAACAACATGAAAGCATGGATCCATCCTGCCTTGTATCAATGGGTCAGGTTGGTGGTGGTGTAATGGTGTGGGGGATATTTTCTTGGCACACTTTGGGCCCCTTAATACCATTTGAGCATTGTTTAACTGCTTGCCGCCCGCCCACCATCAAATGACGGCGGGGCGGTGCGGCTCTCGTTCTGGGACGCGCTGTCGCGCGCCGCGTTGCGGGAAAATGGCGCGACCCCGATCTCTGTAAAGAGCTGCGTCCGCGCCTCTATAACTATTTGATCGGCTGTGTCCAATCACAGCCGGTCACATGTAAACACGGAGATGCTGGTAATCTGTTCTCCTCGCCTCACACTGACTGGGTGCGAGGAGAGGAGAGCCGATCAGCGGCATCTCCTCACAGGGGGACATCTACACATATAATCAGGGCATTGATCATCAGTGCCCTGATTACAATATAGCAATACAGTGTCACTAGGGTTGCCACCTGTCCGGGATTCACCTGGACAGTTCGGGTTTTGAATTATGTGTTCGGGTTTTAGTCCGCCTGAAACCCGGACACAATATTCACACAGGAATGTGGCTCAACAGGGCCTGACAGGAGGGTGAGGGGGCTCTATACACGCCACATTACTATTCTCTTTGGAGTGCCCAAAGGTGTCCAATGTCGGTTACATGCCTATAGTGTATGGTAAAAAAAATAAATAAATTGCTGTGCACTGCTAAAGTGTTCGGGTTTGGCTTGAAGAAAAAGTGGCAACCCTAAGTGTCACCAATCGGTGGCCACCAATGACAGCCATCAGTGTCGTCCATCAGTGCCACCAATCTGTGCCCATCAGTACCATCTACCAGTGGTGCCTATTAGTTCCCATCAGTGCCCATAAGTGCGGCATATTGGTGCCACCTCATCAATGCCCACCAGCTCAGCCCATCAGCGCACATCAGTGAAGACGAAAAATTTACTTGGTTACAAAATTTACTGACAGAAAAAAAGTAAACATTTTTGGTCCTCCTCCTCATTATTATTATTATTATTATTATTATTATTATTATTATTATTTTTATTTTTTTATTAAAAAAAAAAACAGCAGTGATTAAATATCATCAAAAGAAAGCTCCTATTTGTGTGAAGAAAATGATAAAAAAATGTGGGTACAGTGTAGCACGACCGCACAATTTGTCATTCAAAGTGCGGCATCACTGAAAAATGGCCTGGGCAGGAAGGGGGTGAAAGTGCCCAGTAGGCAAGTGGTTAAACTCCACGGCCTACCTGAGTATTGTTGCTGACCATGTCCATCCCTTTATGACTACAGTGTACCCATCTTCTGATGGCTCCTTCCAGCAGGATAATGCACCATGTCACAAAGATCCAATCATCTCACCACTGGACGATGAGGTCTCTGTACTCCAATGGCCTCCACACTCACCACATCTCATCCAATAGAGCACCTTTTGGGATGTGGTAGAATGGGAGATTGGAATCATGGATGTGCAGCCGACAAATCTTCAGCAACTGCGTGATGTTATCATGTCACTATGGACCAAAATCTCTGAGGAATGTTTCCAACACCTTGTTAAATCTTTGTCATGAAAAATGAAGGCAGTTCTGAAGACAAAAGGGGGTTCAACCCGGTACTAGCAAGGTGTACCTAATAAAGTGGCCAGTGAGTATATATGCGTTTTTTGCTGATTGTAGACCCAACCCCAAAAAAGCCTATAAAAAAGAAACTTCTTTCCACTTACAATATCTAAGAGAAAGGGAAAATTAAATTATTGTTGCTGGGCCAAGTGTAACAAAAGAATCAGCCTCTGTTTATAGTGTATACACAGTATGACAAAACAGGAACTGCTCCTGCTCCGAGCGCCACTCTGTTATTTTAAGAAAAAAAAATTTCTCTGTTAATATTTTGCCCAAAACAAAAGAAAAGTTATTTTTGCTGGCCAGGAATGTGTGCGGCATTTCTTGCAGACCTGATGCTGTCATTAACCCCTTGATGGCTGCAAGAATTCCACAGGCTAGTCTGGTTCAACTGCTGTTTTAGTATGGCTCATTGTATTATTTATGTTCCATTTAATATATATTTTTAAATAGTGGGGGGGAATATATTATATAAAATTTCCTTCTTTGAAGGTTGAAAGTGCATATCTTCAATAAGGGCCCACTACTTTTTATAGTGCATTGAGTTAAGGCTGGCCCATTCAAAATGAATGGTCTAACAATGCACCCTATTGTTCATAAAAAAACACATGATCCTCTTCTCAAACATCCCCCCCCCCCCCCCCCTTTTTCCCTTTTTTTTTTTGTGTGTAATTGTACTGTATATACTCGAGTATAAGTCGAATTTTTCAGCACATTTTTTTTGTGCTGAAAGTGCCCCCCTCGACTTATACTCGAGTCAAGCACTTTTCTGCAGCAAAAAATTTCATTTTCCGAACCGACTTTGGGGCTCCATATCTCGGGGCCACTTGGTGCTAGGAACCCCAAATTTGGTGTGCAAACCCAGTGGAACTGGTATCATAACATATCCAAAGCTGGGGTTCCTAGCACCAAGTGGCCCTGAGATACGGGGCCCCAAAATTGGTTCGGAAAATGTCATTCTCTGCTGCAGAAAAGTGCTTGACATTTTCTGAACTGATTTTTGGGGCCCTGTATCTCGGGGCCACTTGGTGCTAGAAACCCCAGCTTTGGAAATTTTATGGTGCTAGTTCCAGTGGGTTTGCACACCAAATTTGGGGTTCTTAGCACTAAGTTGCCCCGAGATACGGGGCCCCAAATTCGGTCAACTGTGTCTATCTGCAGCAATGTCATTTCGGGACCCTTTGGGTTCAGAGACCCCAAATTTTGGCTGCAGCTAGGGGGCATCTAGGAACCCTTAACTACCGAGTTTGAAGTTCAGGGGACCTATGGCTGCAAATGGGCACAGTGAGGCATGCAAATGGGCACAGTGATGCTGCAAATGGGCACTGTTGACCCTCTTTTCCACTTAAAGTAGCTGTGCATTTCTCACCCTCGTCTTATACTCGGGTCAATAAGTTTTTCCCATTTTTTTTTTTATTAAATTAGGGCCTCGACTTATACTCGGAACGACTTATACTCGAGTATATACGGTACATTAACTTATTGCTTTGGGAGCCATTCAAAATGAATGCCCCCTCAATGCAGCAGTAACCCATGTGGGTGTATTACCGTGGCTTTAAAATGTGGCATATTTGGGTTTTCAGTACTGAGCGAAATCCAAACTAGGTTGATACTTTTTTATTTACTGAATGGTCTTTTATTAAGCAGATAGAGTCAATTGCCTGTGTGACTGTATGCTATGCATAAGGTCTTGATGGCCACACACTTCTCTTTGATTTGATGTGGTGATGTTTTTTTTTTTTTTTTTTTTTTTTTTTTTTTTTTTTTTTTTTGCCAGTAGTGTAATCGTAATATTGTTGTGCCATTACTGTACCTAGCATTATTTATATATAAATTTTGTATTTTCTTTTTGTGCCAAATGGTGGGTCTGACAATGGAAGAGTCAGCCTACCTTTCAGGAGAACTTTATAAAATAGTCGGTGACTACTAAGCATTGGCAATATGCAACTTCTGGAGAAACTCTTGTGCCGCGTACACACGGTCGGACTTTTCGTCTACAAAAGTCCAACAGCCCGTCCGACAGACCTTTGGCGGACTTGCGGCAGATTTTCTAACGAACGGACTTGCCTACATATGATCACACAAGTCCGACGGATTCGTACGTGATGACGTACACCGGACTAAAATAAAGAAGTTGATAGCCAGTAGCCAATAGCTGCCCTAGTGTGGGTTTTTGTCCGTCGGACTAGCACACAGACGAGCGGATTTCTGGGTCCAGCGTAGTTACGACGTAAAGATTTGAAGCATGTTCCAAATCTAAAGTCCGTCAGATTTGCGGCTGGAAAAGTCCGGGAAAGCCCACACACGATCGGATTGTCAGCCGTATTTTGTCCGTCGGACTTTTGTAGACGAAAAGTCCGACCATGTGTACGCGGCATTACATTCCATGGAACCAAGGCTGAAAAAGTCTGGTCAGTCTGGCTACCTTTTTAGAGTCCCACCATAGACAGTCAAGACCGGTGATGGGTGGAAGGTGTTTATACGGTATTAATGAAAACAGGCAGGTGATGAATAATAAAGTGGCTCAGACAAGTGATGAGAGGTATGCCCTTTATAAAAACCCTTCAGCTCAGTCCTGTTCCGTTGAGCTTCCTTGTATAAAAGGTGTGTGTGTGTGTGTGTGGATTTTTTTTTTTTTTTTTCCCTTTTTAAACCCAGGTCTCCTTCCTCCCAAGAACAGTGGTCTCCAAACTGCTTACTTTTTTCTGGCCCTTGGGCAACGTTGTATATTGACCTAAATTGGCCCTTTTGTTTAGATAGTTTGGAGGCTCCTGTTCTAGAAGAAAATCGGGTACACTACCCATTACTGCAAAGTTTGCACCTACCTTTTTGTCTTTTGCTCATGTACAGCCTTTCTTGTTAGAATTAGGAGACGGCGTGACACTCGCTAGTCTTGGGCACCATGACCCAATGTATACATGCTGCACAATGGTTGGACAGGCCGCAATTTGCACAAATAGTTTGTACAAAACACATGGGGAGAAGTTTATTGCAGCCGTGCCATCACCCACGGTCAGTTTGGGGATGAGTTTGATGCTTGGTGGCATCCCTGCTCCACTAACAGGCCAAGAGGGGTCTATAAAGTCTTCTGACTAGAGATGAAAAATTTTGCCCATGTCAGGCTTCTGTAACGCGGATTATGTTCTGGTCAATTGCAGTGGTCTCAACTGCGGCCCTTTGCTTGCCTTTATCTGGCCCTTGAGGAATAATTCCTGCCTCTGACACCCAACAATGGAGAAATAATTCCTGCTAGTGATGCCAACAATAGGGCATAAATTGGCACCAACTATTTCTCTCCCAATACCAAAGATTGGGCATTGTTTACACGCACTGGGCACAGCCAAACCCCCCCCTAAAGTCTGAAGGACAGCAAACTGGCCCTTGCTTTGGAACATTTGAAGACCCCTGGTCTATGGTTTAGTATAATCCTTAATGCTTGACCTTCCCCATAATCCCAGTACATACTGGCCTTCCATTTTAATGACAACCCCAACACTAAGGCTGTGAGCGCATGAGCCTATTGGAACACGGGACGCAATGGAAGCAAGATAATGCACAATATTAGATGCAAGATGATCAATCGTAGGGAAAAAGTCACTTCGAGAGCAATTGCTCAGGATTTTTTTTTTTTTTTCCTAAAGTGAATTATGGGCATCACGTTCAGCGTCGGATCATAAAGCCGGGTTATATGCTTTGTTTACAGTAAATTTACTTAACAAATATAGCTAATGAGCTTTGCTACTTTTTGTACAACTGCCTGCTGTTGGGGGTAAATATATTGTATTGCTGGTATTACAGCAGACTGAAGTCAAGAAAATGAGGCTCTGTAATGTCACCACTTGCATAACACTAGAAATGATGTCTAAGACTCCGTTCACACTAGTGAACAGAATTGCGTGACGATGGAAATTGCATTGTCTTCGATGGTGCCCATTCCCATCAATGCAACTTGGCCAGGCACCGTTTTTAAAAAAGGTTCCTGTATTACTTTGGTGTGATTCCAGCAAGATTTTGGGTCCCATACAATACGCAAACCACTTCTTCAAAGTAGCGTCCAAGTTGCACTACATAAGCGCACTGAAAAGTCAGATCAAAATCAGATCGCAGGAGTGGGGCCAAGCCATTCTTTCTGAAATGGCAACAATAAAGGGGCCTCCCAAATATGAACAACAATAAAAGGACAATACACCCGAAAGTAGAGCCTGGTAGGATAAGTTAGTACCATGTGTTTTTGGGGTTTTTTTTGGTTTTGTTTAGGAGTAGATCCTTCCAATATAGGTTGATGGATTGTTTAGGTCAATTTTAGGTTTTTTTTTTTTTTTTTTTTTTTTTTTTGGTTCCTCTGTAATTGGTGGAGCAGTGTGTAATTGGTCTGCTCTGAGTTGCACTGGCTGCAGGTTTTAAGCGGAGTTCCACTGGTTTTGAAGTTTTATTAAGTCAGCAGCTACAAACAGTGAAGCTGCTGACTTTTAAAAAACAAACTTGCCTGTCCCACGATCCAGCGATGCTGCTGCCCGAAGTCTCGCTCCTCTCCCCTCTCCTCCCCGCGGTGCCGTCATTGCAAGTGTGAGCACAGCCTGCGGCTTCACAGCCAGGCGTGCACTCCGCACGTTGCGCTGCACTCTTAGTGGCCAGGCAATCTTCTGGGACCTGTGACGTGTCCCAGAAAATTGCAGAGAGGGAGGGGGAGAGGAGACTGAAGTGGAAAGTGGGACAGGAAGTACCTGTCAAAACTAGGTATACCCACTCTCTTCCCCCACCCCTAAAAAAAAAAAAAAAAAAAAAAAAAAAAAAAAAAAAAAAAAAATTACATGCCAAATGTGACATGAAAGGGGGCGAGGAGTGCCTAAAGTGGAAGTTTCACTTTTGGGTAGAACTCCGCTTTAACTGCTTCCAAAATAGTGGGCTGGATGAAGCACATCGCTGCTGACTGTGTTGTCTCAGCCAATCCCTGGGGGAGGGTGCCCAGATGGTGGCTGAGATTGAGCATAAATACTATGCAGCCTGGAGCTGCCTGGTTCTTGTCCTGGAAGAGAAGCTCCCAGCCTGGAGGGCTACTGCCCTCCAAGGCAGCTCAGCTGAATATTTTCGTGAGCTCATCAAGGTCCCAGCTATGCTAAAGCTGGGGGCCTGTTTTTCTAAGAACCTCCTGAAGCTAAACCAAAGGGATTTCACCAAAGATCTGGTCTGGAGAGTGTTTGTCTGACACTCGAGGGAGGCATCCAAGGACTTGAGCGTACAGGTCTGGGTGACTGGCTGCTGTTTACCCCTGGCGCATCAATACTAAGGCTTGCCTGGCCTGGAACATTGCTTATGGTGTCCCAGTGCTGTCCATTTACTGAGCTTTTGTTGAAGGGACTTTTCTAAGAAGTAACTGTAGAGTGAAAAGTGCCCTCCTATTACTGTGCAGCGTTCTGGAGTGTCCCACAGCTATTTGTGTCCTATTTAAGTTTGTTCAGCAATAAAATGTTAAGGCAACCCCTAGACTATTTCTTGAGCCAGAAGAGTGACTGTTACTGTGTGTCTGGCACTAGTGGGAAAGGAACCTGGAACAAAATCCTTAGGCCCTTTTGGTGGTGAGCGCTACATTGGTCTTGGGTACTCTTAACAGTGAGATCTCCCTACCGTAATTTGAGACTCTATTCCTGTCCACCTGGTGGTTTTCGGTGCGCCTGTCCACTTTTGTGCGTTCAACTCCTCCTGTTGCGTGTTCAGAAATATATATAAAATAGAAATCCAGAGGGAAAGTGAGAATCTCTTATAATGGGCACATCAGGTGTGCAGACCCCAGAATTTGGCGCAGAGATCTCACCAATAGAGTCCCCAAGAAACCTAAGATTATCAGAAGGATCAACTCTACCATGTCTACTAAAATGGACATTGGTTTTGGGTAGACTGACCCTTCAATAGTTCAATTTGAAATTCGCATCCGATATACATATCAAATGTTTTGCACTTTAGGTGTACCTATTTTGGGGCCTGAACCAGCAATTTTCAGAACGCTAGTCCATCTAACCGATTTACAAATTGTACTATTTTAGAATTTGATTGGCATAAATGTTTGGCTATCTGCATTAAATCGGAAACACAATCTGTTGACCTCAATTTTTGTTGAGGTTCTTTTGGGGAGGGTTTTGGTGTGTGTGTGTGTGTGTGGTGGTTTTTTTTTTTTTTTTTTTTTTTTTTTTTTTTTAATTCTCTGCTGACTGGCTAACAGGTGCATTATGGCTGTTGCCTTCAGCATATTATTATCTTTAGACAACAAGTGATTAAAAGGCCGCATTTTATGTGAACCATGTTTAGTTTGCAGTGTCTCCTAATCTACACACCAGCTTGTTAACCAGTAACAGGGTGGTAATTTCAGCTGCCTTCCAGTCACAAATTCCAGACATACTGGACCCCGGCTGAAAAAATTATGTTACTAATGAGTGAGAACCTACTTCACGTGTCACCGTCTCATGTAAATTAATGTAAGGAATTACAGATGACTGAGTCAACTTCTTATAAGGAAACTATACTGTATTTCAAGTCTGCGTGTTGAGCCTTTGGTATAATTTTTGATGTGGCTCTTGCATGTATACATGCCTGCTGTACATATTTAATGTTCCTATATAGACTTGTAGATCCGATCCTTCCCTTCCTCATTTTTTATATGTGTTTATATTACCAAGTATTGGGACGCTTCCTTTACACACATGTGAACTTTTGTGGCATCCCAGTCTTAGTTCGTAGGGTTCAATGCTGATTTGGCTCACCCTTTACAGTTATAACAGCTTCATCTCTTCTGGGAGGGATGTCCACAAGGTTTAGGAGTGTGTCTATGGGAATGTTTGACCATTCTTCCAGAAGGGCATTTGTGAGGTTGGGCACTGATGTGGTTGAGAAGGCCTGGCTCGCAGTCTCCGCTCTAATTCATCCCAAAAGTGTTCTGTTCAGTGTTGCCAACCTATCAGATTGAAATTTACTGTCACGGCCAAGTTTTTACTGGCATTTCCAAAAGTTTAAAAACTACTGTTCTAAATGCAAATTTAAGTATTTAGGCTACAAACAACTACAATATGCAATTAGATTTAAGGTAGATAAGGCAAAAATTTTTTTTTATTTTCGATATAGTAAGTAAGTAGCTCAAGGATGGGACGGCAAGAATTTGGAATGGGTCAGGGGCACACATGAAATTTTACTCTCAAAGTGACACTGACAGCAGTGTGCAGCAGCACAGATGATGATGAAACCTCCCCAACACGACACGTCCCCTTCTGAGTCAGTGACAGTCTCTCTCCATGCCAGGTGGTCCCATCAGTCCACTCCAGTCTAAACAGCACTGATGGTCCCGCTGACCTGCACACGAGGCTCTGGCTGCTCTGCTTGGCTCCCTTGCACTATGACATCACACGACATGCTCAGGCACCGGCTCCGCCAGAGACACCTGAACACACTGTAACAGGCACTCGGATGGTCTCAACCGAGCCGAGTGTCAGTTATGTTTTTTTCTGGCAACCTTTTCCTTTTACTGGCAGGAGAAATTTGCCTCTTTTTTTTTTACTGGCTGCCAGTAAAAATACTGACGGTTGGCAACACTGGTTCTGTTGGGTTGGGGTCAGCACTCTGTGTAGGCCAGTCAAGTTCCTCCACCCCCAAGCTCTCTCATCCATGTCTTTATGGACCTTGCTTTGTGCGCTGGCGCGCAGTCCTGTTGGAACAGGAAGGGGCCATCCCCAACTGTTCCCACAAAGTTGGGAGCATGAAATTGTCCAAAATGTCTTGGTATGCTGACACCTTAAGAGTTCACTGAAACTAAGGGGCCAAGCCCAACCCCTGAAAAACATCCCCGCACCATAATCCCCCCCCCCCCTTCCACCAAATGATGTGGACCAGTCTACAAAGCAAGGTCCCTAAAGACATGGATGGGGGAGGGAACTTGACTGACCTGCACGGAGTCCTGACCTCAACACGATATAACACCTTTTGAGATGAATTAGAGTGAAGACTGCGAGCCAGGCCTTCTCGTCCACATCAGTGCCTGACCTCACAAATGCGCTTCTGGAAGAATAGTCAAACATTCCCATAGACACACTCCTAAACCTTGTGGACAGCCTTCCCTGAAGAGGTGAAGCTGTTATAGCTGCAAAGGGTGGGCCAAATTTAATATTGAACCCTACGAATTAAGACTGGGATGCCATTAAAGTTTGTGTGTAAAGGCAGGCGCCCCAATACTTTTGGTAATCCTATCCTCTTCTTTTTTGAAGAACCCTTGTATAACTTATGCTGGCCTTACACCTTTAGAACGTTGTTCAAAATATAAGGATCACTTGGCTGACCGGTGGTGCCTTCATGGACTCAACTCATTTCAAACGACTTTAGTAGGACATGTCAATGTCTGTTTTGATAGAAATGTTTTTGGCCCACCAGGCCTTGTCATGTGACCCTCACCCAGTTTTTCACTCCTGAACCCTGCACTCTGTAGGTAACACATCCCTGAACTCTGAGTAGATACATAGTCTTACAGATACAACCGGCCCTTTGAGGGCAATTTTACTGCTGATGCGGCCCGTGATGTAATTAAGTTTGACAATCCTGTTCTAAAGCTTGGGGAGGGACGATTCAAATAGCCAGTCTAAATATTGATCAGGGCCTACCAATCCCTGAGGAGGTACGCTGCACAGCTGGTCTGGAACCCTGAAGAGATTGTCTTTCCCTAGTTAGGAGAGTTCCAAGCCCCAGGGGAGCTGTTGCTCTTGAGGCAGCTTATGGACTGAGTTACTGTTCTGTGGGGTACCAGTAGGTGCAGGGCTGGGACCTGGAACTGACTGCAGGGATTCTCCAAAGGTATCTGAGAAGGACCACCTTGCTCACTGAACCATGTCTGGAGGAAGCTAGAAGGTGGCAGCTGTCTTGGGGACTATGAGTAAAGACCCTAAATTGATCGCTGTGACTGTACAGGGTTCTGGAGATTGCCCTGTGTGGGGTTGTGTAGTGCGTCCCAAGGTAACCAGATGCCAAAGAAATTTGCCCTGACTTCAGTTGTGAGGGAATAGACTGTTCTTCACTTATCACAAGATGGTCCTCTATCTGCTGTTCGCTAATTTTTTTGAGGTATGCCGTACCCCAATCCCTCTCCGGTTCAGTGTTCTACAAGCACTGAACTACAATAAGGCAACCTCTAAACGTTTTTTTGGGAGTGCATGGACTGTTGCTTGCATGACTGGTGGCCTCTGTACTTTTTGGGAAATAACCAGTCAATATCTACAACCTTTACCGGGGGTAAGGTGTAGGCCATCTTTCCCGATTTTAGACAGACTTGTAGACTGTCACTGAGCAAGGGAAACAATAAAACACAACTATTGTTTAACACTGCAAATCAGCAATTTGAGCGTTTTTGCATGTAATTATTTAGGAAATTTGACTGCCCCATGTTCCAAAATTAAGAGTTTACAAACTACTATTGTGTTACCGGCCTCAAACATGAGCGAATGCGAGAAAATAACTGTAGAATAATGAGAAAATGAGAGCAGTTTTATTCTGCCATGCTGTGGATCTTGCTCTACTTTTTTTTCCACTGTTGGCCAGTAAATATAACACTTCAATCACATTTATAACATTATGTACAATACTATGCCTAGAAGCATTGTTTCCAGAACATCTTTTACAGGGCTCAAACTTTATAATAATAAAAAAAATTGTATGGTGTTTATTTTCCTAATTTCAACAGTATATTTTCCAGTCCATCACATGTGCTTTCCATTACTGTGATTTAGCTATCTTTTTGTCTTCCTTTCTATCCATCTACAAGCATTTTGACCGTAAACCAGCCTTTCTGGAGGAACAGCTGGCCAAAGGCAAGAGAAATTATTTGGATGGCTCTGTCCATCTAAAATGAGAATTGAACCCTAAATGTATTTTTGACTTGGAGTGAAAGTGAGATTTTCTGACTTTTCTGAAAACAGAAGAAAAAAACATTTTTTTTTTTACAAAAGTTTTCTTAGTCTTCTTATAGCAGGAAGTTGGTAAACTTTTTACCCCAAGGATCCAAATAAGAAAAATTACTGTACTGGGAAGAAGTCAATTGGTACCAAAATGTCAGCAAAGTCATACAAAGACAAATATTCATGCCTGTATAATAAAACAACAAAATCCCTATGTACACCTAATGCCAGGATTGTCTGGATAGGCACCAACATACCTAAAGTCAACGATAACCAATACCAATATGGGACTTTAAAGGTGCTTGGTAGTGCAAAACGTATACAATACTGTTCAGTTCCAACTGTTTATTAGAACATTACCAGTTTTTGCTTGACAGCACACATTGTATACAAAATCCTTTACATATGTTTTCACAGTATATTGTGTGACAGGATGAGACTGTGTCACTACAATGGTGGTCGGGTAAAGGACACAGGGTGTGCACATTGGCCCTGTGCAGGACTAGAGTGTCGCTATGGAGTGGAGAAAACTGCTTTTGCAGCTTTCTCCAGGTTTTGGTATTCCTGGATGGGGCTCTGTACTTTTGGAGATTTCATGGTGTCTTTGGTGGGATGGAATCCCCAACCCTGTGTCCAGGTTTTGTGAATGACCAGCAGGGTGTGCTCTCAGGTGCACATAGGTCTTATAATGGAGGTATAGAAATACCTCAGGGCTCCCAGTTGGGGGACTACTCCACCCAACAGACAGGAGGTCTGTGCAAGGGAGTAAGGAGAACTCCAATCCTCTCCATGAGTCAGAGAGGCTGCATGGGGCAGCCAGAGCATGAGTGTGTCTGCAAGAGACCGGTAATGCACTAAGGCCAGAGCGGAGCTGTGGGCGCTAGAGTGGAGCGGTCTGCGCTGAAGCACCTATGGTCAGCGTTAGTGTTTCTCAACCTTTTTTCAGCCAAGGCACCCTTAAAAATAATAGACAATCTCAGCACCCCATTCTAAAATGTAAAGAATGATTCTACTAGTTTTACATAAATCAGCAACATCCACAAGTAGGACACCCAACATTAGAGGTGATTTCTTCTTCCAAAGCAAATCATCTACTTTTGCACACTGGTACTGACTAGTATTCCAATGTTTCTTCTCCCTCAATTTCTCTTCAGTCAGTTAATGTGACCCCAGTACTGAGGGAGAGAGTCGGAGAAGGGTCAAACAAGGATGCTGTAGAGGCAACAGACATCCTCCTTATCTACTGATGACGTCATTGGTTGTTAGGATGCCAGTGTCTAGAAAGTCGTAATGGTGCATATGAAAACCTGTTGGTTTGTGTAACTAAAGGGCAGGCTTGATCCACCTGCTGACTTGTATACAACTTTTTGATCAGTTTTTAGGCATTTTGCCAAGTCACCCCTGAAGAAACCTCAAGGCACACTGGTTGAAAAAGACTGGTCTGGGTGACCATCCATAAAGAGAAGAGGTACTGCAATTAAAGCCAAGTGAACGCTTAGGAGTCGGGTGGGCTAGCGTTTTTTCGTTTATTTAAATTTACTGGAAAACAACAACTGCGTGGGAAACCCTATATGTTATGGACTTTCCATTTGCCTTTTAATAAAAATTTGGCTGCTATGCCCTAAAGCGGTAGTGCTGATTGACATGAATCACTTTTGAAAACGCATCTCTCCCCCCCCCCCCCCCCCTTGCCAATGGGAGGGCAGTTGCAATGTCTTTCGCTCAGTATTAGTGTAGTAACAGTGTGTAACATTTTTGGTTTATTTTATATACAATTGAAATTGTGGATATTGCGTATTGTTCAAAATAGGCTTTTACAAATAAATAAAAAAAATTTATATATATATATTATTTATTGAGAAGGAAAATGTATCTTCCACTAGAGCCAATGATCCTCCATGTTACAATTGTTCTTCCCCATCCACTCTACATAACTTGCTTCCTTGATGTAAATTGGGGTCTAGTCAGGGGAAGCAATACGATGGATCACAATATGTTTTGTGGGTCTCCAACCCCACTTCCTCAGGTTCTGTGAGACTTCTGTTGTAAAATAGAATTGTCCAAGGTTGGAATTATGGTCCTGGGGACCACCAACCACACCAAACCTTGCCATGGGAGGACAGGCAAACAAATTGTGTATAGGTGCTTGACAACCTTCCAAGGCAACAGAGGAAAACAATCCACAATTGCAATAAATGTATGGCTCCCTTCCTTCCTGATTTCCCCCAGGCGTCCCTCCAACCTCCTTGGGGGGGGAAGACCTTTCTACTCGCCCACTACCAATGACACAGTGACCGCCATCTACCAGTGGCGTCTCCAGCTTTCATATTTAGGGGGGCACATGGGGGGACAGGGACAAAAGTAGGGGGGCAACTATAAAATGCAAATATATATCTCTCTCTCTCTCTCTCTCTCTCTCTCTCTCTCTCTCTCTCTCTCTCTCTCTCTCTCTCTCTCTCTCTCTCTATATCTATCTATATATCTATATATATATATATATATATATATATATATATATATAATATCTCCTGGGGCCCTTTACTACGACCCCACAACGGCCCTTTCACATGTTCTGCAGTGAGCTCCCTTCCTACTCTTTTGGGGCCCCCCAGGGTGGCAGAAAACAAGAGATATATGTCACCAGCATACCAAGAAAATATAAGGATCCAAAGCAGTGGGAGAACTATCAGGGTTGCAAAGGTTGTCTGTCTTGCCTCCGGGCCCTGGTGTTCTGCCACTGTGGGGTTTCCCAGCCTCCTCTTGCTGTCCTGCCCCTGCTATTGACAGCGCTGGTCTGGCATCTCTTGGATTTTACAGGCTGGTTATCCTGTCCTAAGGATGGGAGAAATCAGTCTGTTTTTTCAGTAACTGAGAGTCCTGGTGGAGTCCTTCCTGCAACTCGCTCTTCTCCCTGCCAATGAGGATGCAGGGGAAGGAGCAGATCGGGTGGCTGTGGTTGTGTGAGCGCTCACATTATGCAGTGTCAACAAGCAGAGGGAGGGGGGAGGAATCACCTACAGGAGCTGACTGGGGACTCTCAGGGGTCAGGGCCCCCTCTGGCCCCCCCTAGGGATGCCATTGCCATCTACAAAGGTCTTCCTCCTTCCAATAGGGAAAAGGTATGCACCAGTGGCCTCTGTATCTGGTGTCTAAACAAATGCACATACCATAAATATATTTTTCTCCGCTCTGTGTTTTTTTTCTCATTTTGCAAACCAGAAAATAGAAAAGGCCTACATATCCTTATTAAAACAACTGTAATTTTAAAACTGAGAATGGATCAATGACCGTCATTCCAATGGAAATGATCACACATCTGTAAACTCCACTTAAACAAAAATATTTTTAAATGGAACAATAAAATCTACAAACCTACAAAAACTATTAAATGACAGGCAGATATAAAAGACATGAATGCAGTTATGTCTTCTAATTCAGTATCCATGCAAAAAGTGTAACTAGTTGAATTTGCCTCGGATTCGGACTCTTTTTATCTTGGCTTGACAAACAAAATGGTTGCCTCCAGATTGTAAATAAAGACTTGTGCCAAAACATGAACACAAACTTAGGTGATTTGCCAGAGATGTTGAATCAACATAAGCAGGGCACCATATCTTCTCAGCGGTATCTGCTCCACCTGACAGCCATCTTGGTATCCTGTGTGTCCAATGCTAATAATGGGTGTTATGAAAACAAACGTTTTATCTGCAGCTAGTGGAAATTTCCTGCCTGTTCCTTCCAAAATATTGAATTGTACGAAGATCAAAAAAATAGTGATTGGCTGAGACTTTATATTGTTTAGAGGACAAATCTTTTTCTCCCCCTTACGTCTATGGGTGATAAGAAGTCAAAATAACCATGATGTAAATTTAGGCAAGGACATGTTTTATAAATATAATATTTTTTTCACACTGTAGGGGTGGTGGAAGATGGCAGGCCAGGTACATTGGGCTAGGTTTGGCAGTGCTTCATGCTTTCTGGCTCATATGCTGGGGTGGCTGTCTTAGCTGAGATCCAGCTCTTGGTATGTTTCTTCAGAGTCCAGCTGCTGGTGGAAAGAATGTAAGCTTTCCCTTAAGTCCTCCATATCTCTTTTATATGGGCAAACTCTAACCGCTGAAATTCAGCTTCCACATCACTCTTGGTGGGTAATAAAGCAAAGTACCTGTGGTAAAGATTCAGGCAGGTCCTGGTACTCAACCCCATCTTCTCCCTGAGAGATCTAGATCTATATACAGTGGAGTTTTTTTTTTTTTTTTTTTTTTTTGAATATATGTAGCGCTACCCTCCATGAGGGCCGCTGGTAGAATCTCTGTACACCACTGGTTACCCCGACTCTGCAAGTCCTCCGACACCTGACACCCTGGGTTCAGTCATTTTTACGCATTGACACCAGTGACAAAAAAACGTACACAATACCAGTGAAGCAGTTCAAGTTTGTTTACTGTGGCAGAAGTGACACATAACTGTAAGCCATAAAGATAGCACTAATATAAAATGCAGCTTTGCAATCCTAGAGATTTATGTTTAGTAAAGTAAAATGCAAAATACAGTGTGATGAAATAAAATCAAACCTTATTTCAGTCACAGAAACCTATGTGAACAGGCAGCAGAAAGGTAGGCGACTGACACTTTGTGTTCTATGTCAGACCACTCCTTTCTGTTCCTCAGCCCACATGCCATTAACGTCAAAATGACTGACAAGACATTCAGAAAACTTGTCTAAATTGACTGACTCCTTTTTAAACAGAGTTCCAGAGGAATTAACGCAGACCCCTTGTGTTAAACGCTAGTCAGCTGTGAAAATGAGAAGATAAAAGAGTTTAATAGGAACTCTGTGGAATCCGGCAAATCTTCAGCTAGCACTTAAAGTATGATGAATGGAATAATCCACCTTGATGGTAGAGCAAAGCAAATTTAGCTGGTATGTGATCAGGGGCGGACTGATAACTCATGGGGCCCCCGGGCAATAGGAGATTATGGGGCCCCCAGGCAATCAGAGATTAAGGGGCCACACAGTATACACACACACAGTATACAATCACACAGCATACACATACATGTACACACAGTATACACGGACAGATGTTAAAAAAACACAGATTCATACATACTGTCCCTGGTTTTACTTAGGCTGGCAACCCTGATGGGGCCCCTAGTGGCCCAGGGCCCTCGGGCAGTGCCCGAGTGGCTCAATGGTCAGTCCGCCCATTGTATGTGATTTAACCCTTTGAACTTGCAGACTTTTCCTGTATGACCTAAAAAACAAAAACAAACCAAACACGCGGTCACCATATACAGTGGGGCACAAAAGTATTTAGTCAGCCATCAATTTTGCAAGTTGTCCCACTTAAAAAGATGAGAGAGGCCTGTAATTGTCATCATAGGTATACCTCAACTATGAGAGACAAAATGTGGAAACAAATCCAGACAATCACATTGTCTGATTTTTGAAAGAATTTATTTGCAAATTATGGTGGAAAATAAGTATTTTGTCTATCAAAAGTTCATCTCAATACTTTGCTATATATCCTTTGTTGGCAATGACAGAGAGGTCAAACATTTTCTGTAGGTCTTTCACAAGGTTGTCACACACTGTTGGTATGTTGGCCCATTCCTCCATGCAGATCTCCTCTAGAGCAGTGATGTTTTGGGGCTGTCGCTGGGCAACATGGACTTTCAACTCCCTCCAAAGGTTTTCTATGGGGTTGAGATCTGGAGACTGGCTAGGCCACTCCAGGACCTTGAAACATTTCTTACTAAGCCACTCCTTCATTGCCCGGGTGGTGTATTTGGGATCGTTACCATGCTGAAAGACCCAGCCACGTTTCTACTTCAATGCCCTTGCTGATGGGAGGAGGTTTGCACTCAAAATCTCACGATACATGGCTCCATTCATTCTTTCATGTACACGGATCAGTCGTCCTGTTCCCTTTGCAGAGAAACAGCCCCAAAGCATGATGTTGCTTCACAGTAGGTATGGTGTTCTTTGGTTGCAACTCAGCATTCTCTCTCCTCCAAACACGACGAGTTGTGTTTCTACCAAACCGTTCTACTTTGGTTTAATCTGACCATATGAAATTCTCCCGATCCTCTTCTGGATCATCCAAATGCTCTCTAGCAAACCTCAGACGGGTCCGGACATGTAGTGGCTTAAGCAGGGGGACACGTCTGGCACTGCAGGATCTGAGTCCCTGGCGGCGTAGTGTGTTACTGATGGTAGCCTTTGTTACGTTGGTCCCAGATCTCTGCAGGTCATTCACTAGGTCCCCTCGTGTGGTTATGGGATTTTTGCTAACCGTTCTTGTGATCATTTTGACCCCACGGGGTGAGATCTTGCGGGTTGCCCCAGATCGAGGGAGATTATCAGTGGTCTTGTATATCTTCCATTTTCTAATTCTTGCTCCCACAGTTGATTTCTTCACACCAAGCTGCTTGCCTATTGCAGATTCAGTCTTCCCAGCCTGGTGCAGGTCTACGTTTTTGTTTCTGGTGTTCTTCGACAGCTCTTTGGTCTTCACCATTGTGGAGTTTGGAGTGTGACTGTTTTGAGGTTGTGGACAGGTGTCTTTTATACTGATAACAAGTTCAAATAGGTGCCATTAATACAGGTAATGAGTGGAGGACAGAGGAGCCTCTTAAAGAAGAAGATACAGGTCTGTGAGAGCCAGAAATCTTGCTTGTTTGTAGGTGACAAAATACTCATTTTCCACCATAATTTGCAAATTCTTTAAAAAATCAGACAATGTGGTTGTCTGGATTTGTTTCCACATTTTGCCTCTCATAGTTTTGGTATACCTATGATGACAATTACAGGCCTCTCTCGTATTTTTAAGTGGGAGAACTTGCACAATTGGTGGCTGACTAATTACTTTTTTGCCCCACTGTATCATGTGGAGATAAACTATATTGTCAAAAGTATTGGGTCGCCTGTCTTTACAAGCACATGAAGTTTAATGGCATCCCAGTCTTGGTTTGTGTGGTTCAATATTGAGTTGGCCCACCCTTTGCAGTACAGGTGGAGGAGTTGCGCTCGGATGAGGTCACCCGCTGCCATCCTGCTAGACGGAGGATACACAGTATACCGTCCTATTCCCATATGCCTGTACTGATCGATTTAATGTCAGTAGGAACTTGCTACTTTAATAAAGCCATATATATTTTATTGGAGAGCACTTAGATCTTCTTTTTTTCCTATGTGACTGGGGGATTGTCCAGAGCTCTGGATTTGCTTTCCTGCCTTACTTTACTATTAAAGGGACACGCGCTCTTGACTTCCTGTTAGTTCAGGGGTCCACTCTAAAAGGTGAGCGGAGCAATTTATCTCAGAGGTGGAGGGATTGTCACGCATTACTTGTGTTTATGGCTCCATTTCATCACATGGCGGATCTTTGCTGTTGTTGTTTGGGCCTTGTGGTTCGCCTCATTGGATTTATAGACTTTTACTTATCTCTTATGGAACTTTTTTTTTTTTTTATATATTATTTTTTTTTTTTTATCAAAATGTGAAAACAAAATGGCTGCTCTGAGGCTTTGATGTTTATAGCAATTACATAAAGGACAATTAACTATAAGTAAGGAATTTATTATGATACAGTATTTGTATAACGGCAACAGTTTGCAGGGAGCTTTTACAATGTGAGGGCCGACAGTACAGTTACAATACAATTCCTCCTATATTTAAATAGCGGGCCCTGCTTGTTAGAGCTTACTATCTAAAAGGGAGGGTAAAGTGATACAAAAGGTAATAACTGGGGGGATGAGCTAAAAATAAAGTACAGTTGTAAGGTGGAAGTAGGATGTGCTCTTTCAGGGACCGTCTAAAGTGGGCAGACTAGGAGATAGTCAGACCGATTGGGGTAGGGCGTTCCAGAGGATGGGAGAGGCTCAGGAGAAAGCCTGGAGGCGAGCATGGGATGAGGTGACGAGGGAGCTAGAGAGCAGTAGGTCTTGGGAGGAACAAAGAACGATTTGTTTGGTATTTTGAGACTAGGCTAGTGATGTAGCTGGGGGTCGAGTTGTGGATGGTTTTGTTAGTATTTTGAATTTAATTTGGTGGGTGAGTGGAGGTCAGTGGAGAGATTGACAAAAAGGAGTAGCAGACACAGGTAAAATGGATGAGTCTGGTATACAGTCTTCTGGTAATGGGCTAGTAAAGTGATCTCCAAACTGTGGCCTGAAGGCCGGATGTGGTCCCTTGTTTGATTATATTCCGGCCCTTGGGGCATTATTCTCACCGCTGTCAGCAACAGTGAGGCATAGTTCCTTCCACTGGCACCCTTGATGGGGCACTATGCCTTCCACTGGCACCGTTGATGGGGCACTATGCCTTCCACTGGCACCGTTGATGGGGCACTATGCCTTCCACTGGCACCGTTGATGGGACACTGTGTACTCTCATAGAAACTAGGATATTTTCTACTCCTGCTGGAGACAGTCTGGCCCCCCTAAAGTTTGAAGGACAAACTGGTTCTTTTTTTAGAAAGTTTTGAGACCTTTTGGTCTAATGTATAATAATGGCTAATGGGCTCTTGTAAAGCAATATAGAGCCCAAAATTGGATTTGGATATACTATATGTCTTAATACATGTGGAAGGCGAGGGCTGGATTTTGGAATCATCTATGTACAGACGATGGTTTAAGAACTACAATTGCATTAGGAATATATCCTGGCTACATTGGACAAAAAATTGTTATCCAATTCATTGACACTTTTCACCTTTTTTAAATTAGGATAGTCTTGGTCAACTTGGTAGATATAAGGGGCTTCAAGTGCAGCGGCGGCCGGTCCATAAGGGGCCTCGCGCCCCCCCTAATCTCCATGTGGGGTGCCGGAATCGTGTGGTTTTAGCACATGATTAGAGCCTGAGGCTCTAATTGGTATCAAAAAAGTTGGGCCCAAACCCATCCCGAACCCACCCACTTGTGACATTAGCAAATCGGTATTCGCTATTGTCTTCTGCCTTCTCCTCCCGGCCAATCAGGACAAGAGGCGGGTCTTAAGACCGGATTAGCCGGAAGGGAAAGCCGCGACCTGGATAGGGAAAGTGAGGACCTGGCGGGGGGGTGGGTGTTAATAGTGAATGTAACGCTACAAAAAGCTGTTGAAGACTGTAGATTTACAACAAGAGATGCTTCAGGGGACAGTTTTAGACTGGAGCCAAAGCATATATTGCCAGCACATCCTGGATCTTTAAGATAACGTCCAAACCTTTATTAACCGCTTCAACCAGTTAGGACATACCCATACAGTGCCTTGAAATTTTCCACATTTTTTTGTCATGTTACAACCAAAAACGTAAATGTATTTTCTTGTGATTCTATGTGATGGACAAACACAAAGTGGCACATAATTGTGAAGTGGAAGGAAAATTGATCAAATGGTTTACAAATAAATGTGAAAAGTGTGGTGTACATTTGTATTCCGCCCCCCTGAGTTAATACTTTTTGTAGAACCACCTTTTGCTGCAATTACAGCTGCAAATCTTTTTGGGGATGTCTCTACCAGCTTTGCACATCTAGAGTGATGTTTTTGCCCATTCTTCTTTGCAAAATAGCTTAAAGCGGTGTTCCACCCAAAAGGAACGTCCTATCCCACGTCCTTCTGTTGTCTTGCCACCTAGGCGGTGACTCTTCTCCCCCCTAGGTGGCCCCTCCCTCCCTGCAATCTTCTGGGACACGTCACAGGCCCCAGAAGATTGCCTGGTCACTAGGAGAGCACAGGGGGACTCGCGCAGTGCGCACCCAGCTGTGAAGACGCAAGCTGTCACAGTTGGGTGTCCACACTTGCAATGACGGCGCCACCAAGAGGAGGGGGGGGAGAGGAGCGAGGCTTCAGGTGGCTGCATCGCTGGACTGTGGGACAGGTGAGTGTCTGTTTATTAAAAGTCAGCAGTTACGCTCTTTGTAGCTGCTGACTTTTAATAAACCTACAAATGAGTGGAACTCCACTTTAAGCTCTAAGATTGGATGGAGAGTGTCTTAACAGCAATTTTGAAGTCTTGCCTCAGATTCTCAATTGGATTTAGGTCTGGAATTTTGACTGGGCCATTCTAACACATGAATATGCTTTTGATCTAAATTATTCCATTGTTGCTCTGGCTGTATGTTTAGGGTTTTTGTCCTGCTGGAAGGTGAACCTCCACCCAAGTCTTTTGCAGACTCTAACAGGTTTTATTCTAAGGTTGCCCTGTATTTGGCTCCATCCATCTTCCCATCAGCTCTGACCGGCTTCCCTGTCCCTGCTGAAGAAAAGCATCCCCACAACATGATGCTGCCACCACCATGTTTCACGGTGGGGATGGGTGTGTTCAGGGTGATGTGCAGTGTTAGTTTCCGCCACACATAGCGTTTTTGCTTTTAGGCCAAAAAGTTAAATTTTGGTGTCATCTGACCAGAGCACCTTCTTCCACATGTTTGCTTTTGTTCCCCACATGGCTTCTCGCAAACTGCAAATGGGGATTTTTATGGCTTTCTTCTTGACACTCTTCCATAAAGACCAGATTTGTGGAGAGCACGAGTGTAGTGGAGTGGAGTGGACAGATTCTCCCACCTGAGCTGTGGATCTCCGCAGCTCCTCCAGAGTTACCATGGGCCTCTTGGCTGCTTCTCTGAATAATGCTCTCTTTCCCCAGCCTGTCAGTTTAGGTGGACAGCCTTGGAAGGTTTGCAGTTGTGCCATACTCTTTCCATTTTCGGTCGATGGATTAAACTGTGCTCCGTAAGATGTTCAAAGCTTGGACTATCTTTGTACAACCTAACCCTGCTTTTAACTGCTCTACAACTTCATCCCTGACCTGTCTGATGTGTTCCTTGGCCTTTTGTGATGCTGTTTGTTCACTAAGGTTCTCTAACAAACCTCTGAGGGCTTCACAGAACAGTTGTATTTATACTAAGATTATATTGCACACAGGTGGACTCTATTTACGAATTAGGTGACTTCTGAAGGCAATTGGTTCCACTAGATTTTATTTAGGGGTATCAGAGTAAAGGGGGCTGAATACAAATTCATGCCACACTTTTCACATGTTTATTTGTGAAAAAAATTGCAAACCATTTGTTATTTTCCTTCCACTTCACAATTTTCTGCCACTTTGTGTTAGTCTATCACATAAAATCCCAATAAAATACATTTACGTTTTTGGTTGTAATGTGAGAAATTAGCAAAATATCAAGGGGTGTGAATATTTTTTTCAAGGCACTGTACGTCTTCATGTTGAACTGGCTGTACCGGGATGATGTCTGCTGCGATCATCCCAGTACCGTACCAACATTTTCAGCAAGGGATGAGCTTTTCTGCAGGAGGCGGCCCCCCCCCCAACTGCCACGTTTACTGGCCTCTCCCAAGCAATTGCCACTCAAATCGGTGAAGCACAGGGAGGGGAGGAAGGTATATCTGTACCCGCCTCCCCTCTGTGATAAAAGAAACCGGACGTGATGAGGATTTTGTCACTTCCAGATTTGTCTTGTTGCTTGAAAGCCATTACCAGCTTCTACAGCATCTGATCAAACTGATCTTGGCTTGATCAGGTGCTTTTGGAGGCCAGAGGAGAGTGATGGGGTCTAAAAAAACCAAAAAAAACCCAAAAAGACCTGTCTTGGCCCATGCTATCACAAGGGATGTTCATGGGGCCTGGGGGTAAGGGGGTGAAAGTGATCACAGTGGTAAAAGTTGAACATTTTGTGGCCACGCAGGATCCCTTCATCAAGCATGTCATAGACTTGGAGGCACGTATGCTTGAGATTACTACGACTACTTCTACTACTACTACTACTACTACTACTACACAATTCAAGGCTTCCACATTTGTAGCAGCAAGACATCATAAAAAGATCAGTGGAAACCTTAACCACTTCAGCCCCGGAAGATTTTACCCCCTTCCTGACCAGAGCACTTTTTGCGATTCGGCACTGTGTTGCTTTAGCTGACGATTGTGCGGTCGTGCGACGCTGTACCCAAACAAAATTGACGTCCTTTCTTTCCCACAAATAGAGCTGTCTGTTGGTGGTATTTGATCACCTCTGCGGTTTTTAGTTTTTTGCGCTATAAAAAAAGCTACAATTTTGAAGAAAAAGCAATATTTTTTACTTTTTGCAATAATAATAATAATAATAATAATAATAAATATAAAAAAATTATAAAATTAATAAAAAAACAAAAAACAAAAAAAAAACTTCTTTAGGCAGATATGTATTCATTCTACATATTTTTGGTTAAAAAAAATTGCAATAAGAGTTTGGGCAAAAGTTATAGCGTCTACAATATAGGGTATAGATTTATGACATTTTTATTTTTATTAGTAATGGCGGCGATCTGCGATTTTTATCGTGACTGTTACATTATGGCGGACACATCGGACACTTGACACTATTTTGGGACCATTTATCATTTATACAGCGATCAGTGCTATAAAAATGCACTGATTACTGTGTAAATGACACTGGCAGGGAAGGGGTTAGACACTAGGGGGCGATCGAGGGGTTAAGTGTGTCCTAGCGAGGTGTTCTAACTGTGGGGGAGGGGGATGGGCTTCCACTGACATGACAGGGAGCAGTAGATCCCTGTCATGTCACTAGGCAGAACGGGGAAATGCCTTGTTTTACATAGGCATCTCCCCGTTCTACCTCTCCACACCGCAGTCGCGGGCTGCCAGTGAACATTGAGTTCCCCGGACCCATGGGCATGCGTGCACCCGATAGGCGGCAAATTTAAAGGGACATACAGGTACGCCCATTTGCCTGCCTGTGCCATTCTGCTGCGTGCGGCGGTTGGTTAAAAGAGCACCAGCCATTTGATGGTTTGACAATTTGGTTGAGGGCACAAGCAAATGTGACAATATTCCCTGCATGCTGGGAATGTGTGTGGTGTTTTATTTTTTATTTTTTTGGGGTGGGGGGGGGTTTAGTTACACTTTAAAAACCTACCGTAGGCTCTCCCACTGTTTGCAGGGATCCCAACGTGTCAGGGCCTCAGGTTGGTTGCCAGGGTATTATTGGGAGGTGTGTGTGTCAACAAATTTTTTGTGGTTTTTAAGCCTGCATTTACACCTGGGCGTAGGGTCTGAGAGTTTTTCTGGCCTTTTCTTTGAGTTTTTTTTTTTTTATACAGCGTTTTTTGAGCTTTTGGCTTTTTTTTTTTTTTTTTTATTAGCCTTTAGAGCCCTTGCACACTGGAGCGGTTTGCAGGCGCTATTGCGCTAATAGCGCCTGCAAACCGCCCCGAAAGTGCCGCTGCTTTCATTCCAGTGTGAAAGCCCCGAGGGCTTGCACACTGGAGCGATGCGCTGGCAGGACGGTAAAAAAAGTCCTGCCAGCAGCATCTTCGGAGCGGTGAAGGAGCGGTGTGTATACCGCTCCTGCCCATTGAAATCAATGGGACGGCGAGGCTATACCGCCGGCAAAGCGCCTCTGCAGAGGCGCTTTGCGGTGGTATTTAACCCTTTCTCGGCCGCTAGCGGGGGGTAAAACCGCCCCGCTAGCGGCCGCATACCGACGGTAAAACGCCGCTAATAGCGGCGTTTTACCGCCGCCGCCCCAGTGTGCAAGGAGAACGATCATCTGTTGCATCATATCTTGCTAGGTTTTTTAGCTTTTCTATCAGCTTTTATTCTCTTTTTCTCTTTTCCTCTTTTTCTTTTCTCCTTTTTTTCTTTTTTCTTTTTCTTTTCTTCTACAATACTTAATACTACTACTCCTTCCTAACATAAAAAAAATTATTAGATTAAAAAAAAAATAATAATTTACTTACCAACTATGTAACTATTAGAAGGGCACCTTAATGATCACAACATACAGGGATTTACCAATTACTATTGATCTAAACGCACTTGCACACCACTACAAAAAAACTCTAGAACTTTTTTGTGTTTCAGGCATTTGGCTTTAGGCAACTTGGAGTGGAGATGTGAACCAACTCCATAGAGAATAATTGATTTTTTTTTTTTTTTTTTCTCTCCTCCAGCTACAAACAAAGTGTGAATGGGGCCCCGTAATAAAGTTTAGATTTTATTCTAACATAGTTCATGGGCTTCATATGAGCACAATTTTTTGACTGATAATGATTTGTAGCATTCTATGTGTATATTTAGATTTCTATTGTCTACCAAGTTAGGGATGTGGACAGGGAGTTAACCCACCAAAAGTAGTGTATGGGTTTTTTTTTATTTTTTATTTTTTTTAAAGTGGGGAGTAATTAAAACTACCTTAGCAGCTCATTTTTTTTTTTTTTTTATGTCATCAATTAAAACTAAACTTGGTCTATTGTATAAACAGGTTTGTGTCCAAATCTTCGGAATTGTGTTGTAATCCAAGTTTATAGTCACTACATGTGGCTAGAACGTCTTGTGGTGTGTGTGTGTGTGTGTGTGTGTTTTTTTTACTTTTTTTGTGTGTCCATATAAAATTAGCCAAGCAATGACTTTCATAGTTTTGGGGACCAAACATCTGCCTTCCTTTTGTCTAGTGGGAGAGCCTCATTCTCTTCTCTTAAATAAATAGGTTTAGAGTTTTCATACTTCGGCAGATGCAGTCTCCACTACAGGTGGCGCTCAACCGCTGTGGCAATGCAGATGGAAGAGGACGTTTTTCTTTTTTGAGAAGCTGTATTTCTCTGATTTCCTTAGTCACCGGGCAGTGATCCGGTTGGATGCACCCACCCCATGTGACCCTGGAGGACATCTTAGGTCAAGCAGAGTCTATTAATACCTGACTCCTAGGTTTGGCACTCCTCTATGCGAGGGGAGAGACCAAGAGCAGGGACCAAGTCTACCTTTTTTTTGGAAGTTTCCTGTTTGGGTGTGGACCCGCCAGACTGCACTTTGCGCCTTGTGGTAGACGTGGTTGGCACCCCTGAGTCTTTTGACCGCTGTCAAATCTTTGCATAATTGTAAGTGGCACTGGACGGGTGAGATTCCCTGGTGTGTGGTGCTAACCTGCTGTTTCAATACATCGTTCTTTGCAAATCAGGACTCTGTGTTTTACTGCCTACCACACCACACTGCACCTACCCAACATGTGCTCATTTATTTATTTATTTTGCTTGACTGAGCAGTGGGTACATTTACTGAAATCTTTGACTTGGAATTTTGGCCCCCTGACATTTCTTAATGCATTGTGAGCTCTATTCGGTGGTTAATAGAAGATTGTCTGCATTGTGTTGTGGTGGGATAAAGGGTTGGTAGAAACCATTCACCTAGGTTAAAGGGTCTCAATGGCGCTTACAAGCGCTGTAACGGTAAAGAGCCTTGTGGTCCCTGCTTTGCTTTCAGCTTAAATCTGGTCAAAATTTTTTTGATTTTTCTTTCTTGCAACCACAGTCGGTATTGATGGGGGAATCCCTCCCGCAAATCTTTTGTGTTCTCCCATTGGAATACGCCATCCTGGCCGGGAAAACACAGAGTGATTATTGCAGCTATAGCTGCTGGCAATAATCGCATGAAAAATCTGACAAGCTGGTTGTACCCAAGTTCATTGCTCAACTTGGATACGATCAGCCTGCCCATACTGTACATGGTTCGCATCTTGGCTGGTTCAGCAGGGACACAATAGCTCTATGGGAGGCATTACCCTATCACTGCTCGCTGTGTTGATCGGGGAATCGAACAATTTTCTTTCCTGCAGCTCAAAAACATCTATGTCCGGCTTAACTTTAGCAGCAGAAGAGTATGGTGGTTCTGTCATTCAACAAGAAATGACCTCCCACTCGAACAGCCAGGCTTTCAGCTTAAAGGAGAGCATTAAAGACAAATGATTCCATAGGCATTGTATTTTAGAGCATGTTGCAGTATGCCAGTATTAACATGTTTGCAATGGTTTAATATATCACTGGGGGCCCCTTCATAAATTTTTTTTTTTTTTTTTTTTTTTTTTTCCCAGTAGTGATCTATACCATGGGAACCAAATGAAGGACAGATTGGGCCAGGGGAAAACTGGGACAGCTAGGACCTTCTATTGTCTGTATCATAAAAATTTTAAGAACCTCTGCTTCAAATGGCCTGTAGGCCCTCCTGTTCCCACAGCCTCTTTTCTTCTTCCACATCCCTGCAGCTATATAAATGAAACTCCTGCAATAACCAAATATTTAAGAGCCACGCTTCCCTTTTCAGCAGCTGGTGGTTTGGAACAGCTGAGGTTGAGCAGCCAAGCGAAAGAGTAGCACTTGGAAATGCTCCCAGTAATGTATGTGCCCTCCATGGCAGAGAGCTTTAAGCACATGTGGCCAGTACAGTGGCTTAGGGGTTGGCATTTCTGCCTGGCAGCACTAAGGTCAGTGGTCTGAATCCCAACTACGACACAACTTGCAAGGAGTTCTCAATGTGCTTGCGTGGATTCCCTTTGAGTGCTCTTCCCACACTCCAAAGACATGCTTGTTGGTTAATTCTCTCTTTGGACTCCTGTCTAAATTGGCCTTAGTTATGTATGAATGTGATTTAGGGACCCTTAATTGTAAGATCCTTGGGGGTAGGGACTGATGTGAATGTACTGTATATGAGAGTGCTGCGTAATTTATCAGCACATAAATATCTATAAGTAATCATTCCTGCTTCCATTGCACACATGCCTCCTGAATTTGTACATAAGTGTGTGCTTGAATGCTTAGATCAGCCTTTCTCAACCCCTTTGGGACAGAGGAACAGGTGAAATAATTTTCCAGTTTAAGGGAACTTCCAGGGCCGGACTGGCCTACCGGGATACCGGGACATTTCCCGGTAGGCCGCTTGCCCTTGGGCGGATTTGAGCCGTGGCTGCAGGCAGCGCTCCCCTTCTCTCCCTCCCTTACACAGTGGGAGACCGCTGTCTTTCGGAGCTGACTGTGATGTTCCGCTCCGTTGTGACAATAGTCCCGCCCTCCTAGACCTAATCGTGTGATAGACAGAACACTGTGTCTATCACACGATCTGGTCTAGGAGGAGGGCGGGACTGTTGCCACAACGGAGCGGAACATCAGAGTCCGCTCCGAGACACAGCGGGAGATGCACAATGAGGCTGCAATGACGGGCACAGTGAGGCTGCATTGATGGGCACAGGTGAGGCTGCATTGATCTCTTGTATCATTTCTACATTCTCTTACCATCTTTAGTATCATGTCCTCAGTCTCTAATCATCTTCTGTACAATGCCCACAGCCTCTGACCATCTCTTGCATCATGTCGGCAACCTCTGACCATCTCTTGTCTTATATCATGTTTGCAATCTATGAGGGGGAGTCTGGAGAGGAGTCAAGAGTGAGAGCGCCACCGGGATTGGGGTCATAAGAGAAGTCAGATTTGTGTGAACTGTGGAGAGGAGACTATAGGATAAAACCAGAGCCACCAAGCCAGAGCCGACTGATTAATCCCTGCACGGTGCACCTGAGAGGAGGTCAGTGACTGCGCCTCCAGTCTGAGGGAGGGGTCACTGATGTAAGGGGGGAGTGAATACAATAATGTAAGGGGCCACTGATATAAAATAAAGGTTTCCCCCTTGTGTCAGAAACCCACCCCACCTTACCTTTAGTGTATTCTTTCTGGTGGTCTCTGGTCACCCCTACATTCCCAGTCCCAGGTGTCCCCCTTGATGATTGCTTCACTTTTAACTGGAATTTGCTATATCTCTCTATCATCTCTCTATCGCCTGGTTTTTACTCCCAGTCCGGCCCTGGGAACTTCTGCTAGAAAATACTATCTACAAGTCCTGACACATCGGTGTGATGGTCATTGGGAAGTATGTCTCCGTTACAAATGGCAGAAAAGATCAATGGTGTCAGTGGGAACTTTACTGAGGGGTACAAGTTGCTTATTGCTCAAGGAACCCCAAGCAACCTCCTGGAGCAGTGTTTGTCAATCTTTTTTTCAATCAAGGCACCCTTTAAAATTTATGCAGAATCTTGGGACACCCCATTCTAAAATGTGAAAAAACTAAACTAAACGTTTTACATAATGTAGCAACATTCACCTGTGTAGGAACCCCAAAAATGATTTATTCTTCCAAAATAAATACACCTTTGCACACTGGTACTGACTAGTGTTCCAATGTTTCTGTTCTCTTCTCCCTCCGTTTCCCTCCCTCAGTCAGCTAAAGCGACCCCAGTACCCCAGTGCTGACAGGGGGTGGGAGGGCCGTGCAGTGTAGGCACCCAGCGTTCTCCTTATCAGCCAATTACATAATTGGTGGTTAAGACACTCGGAGCTAGAAGGTTGTAATTGTGCACAATGAAATACTGTGGCTTTATGTAACTAAAAAGCAGGCTTGATCCACTCTCTGGCTCATATACAATTTTTGAGGAATTACTATATAGCCGTTACGGCAAGGCACACCTAAAGGTACCCTGTTTGAAAAAGGCTGCTCTGGAGGAACCCTTAGGTTCCATGAAACCCTGGTTGAGAGAGCCTGGCTTAGACTATTGCCTTTTTTGAAAATTGGAAAGAATTTTTAGAAAAGATTTTTCAAGAAGCTATTCATATTTGATTGATTTCTTGAGAAAACTTGTTCACGTGTCAGATTTGTCTGATTACCATATGTTATCTTTGGGAAGTTAGAGGAAGGAACAGAGTCTTTCAGCAGCAAAGAATGGTTCTGGAGAGGATCATTCGATACGAGTAGCAGATTTCTTGGGCTGCACAGAGTTTGGGAGTTGAGGTGTGTTGATCTTGTGGAAGGCTGCAGTCTGCCCATGTGTCAAGGATAGTGTATTGAATCGGTTCAATTCCTGCATAAAAATAACATATATATTTACTTTTTAAATGTAATGACTTTATTAGGTTTTAGTCAACCTAATTGTCATTTTTCTTCTTCCCTAGTTTGCGGCAGCATGGACATCCGAAACGATGTGTCTCAGCTTCGTAAGTTGGAAAACTGTACAATTATCCAAGGCAATCTACAGATACTGCTCATGTTCAGTACCAAGCCTGAAGATTTCCGAGGCCTCAGCTTCCCCCGTTTAACCATGATCACGGAGTACCTTCTCCTCTTCCGCGTCTACGGTTTGGAAAGCCTCCAAGAACTTTTTCCCAATTTGTCCATAATTCGTGGCACTGACCTCTTCTTCCATTACTCCCTGGTGATTTTTGAAATGCCACATCTGAGGGAAATAGGGCTTATTAGCCTCACCAACATAGTGCGAGGGGATGTCCGCATTGAACGTAATCAGGAGCTCTGCCACATTTCCACTATTGACTGGTCGCTGTTGTCTGAGAATGGGGAAAACTACATTGTTGGCAACAAACCTATAGAGGAATGCACTGATGTCTGTCCTGGGCTCCTGGACTCCTCCTGTGTGAAGACTACTATCAATGGTGTGGAAGAGCCTCGCTGCTGGACATCTCGACACTGCCAAAAAGGTAACCGATTTTGGAATCTCTCCACTAGGGATAAATGAAATTGGGTGTTTAAATTTCCCCAAATTTTGCCAAAATTGTGAGACTTTGGCAAAATTTTGGGTCAATCAAAAAAAGTAAGTCTTTTTATGGATGCAATGGGTTTTAAAGGGCTCCTGAGGGTTACAGAAAATCCTTTTAATTATCATGGACCTGTTGTGCTAATAAACTCCCCCTTATTCTAATTTTATTACTTTGTATTACCTTTTTTTTTTTAGGGGGGAAAAAAAGTGAAACCAAACATAAAATAAAAACCACACTAAATGTATTCAACCCCAAAAAAGTTATTTCTAAATAAGTAACTTTCACCAAGCAAACTTTTGCCTGACACAAACATTTAGTAATCAAGCTGGAGAGCTTCTACTTTTATCTTTTTATAGTAGCACTCAACAGATTACCCCACTTTCCTTTCAGTGCAGAACCATTCTGGTTGCTGGGCAAAGTGAAAGTATTCTGTTTTGCCTCCGGCAGCAACCCCTAGGAGTGATAGAAATGAGGTTGTCTTTTTGACCCATGGCCTTTTTAGTTTCCCCTCCTACTGGTACATGCCCCTTGAAACAAGGTCTACTGACTAGCCAGATAACCTATCATATACCCCACCCCTATGTGGGTACAGTGAGCATGCGCCACATTTGTGCCTTCCTTTCGCCCTACAGCTACTAGCAAATGTATCTTGTGTGTAATGACTTTTGTGCAACATAAAGCAGGGGATCACCCACACCGACCAAAAAAATAAATATTAAAAGCCAGCAGCTACAAATACTGCAGCTGGTGACTTTTAATACATGGCCACTTACCTGTCCCGGGGTCCAGCGATGTCGGCAGGGGACGCCGAAAACCCGCTCGGTTCTTGGCGGCTGCCGCCGCCATCCTAGGTAAGGGAATCAGGAAGTGAAGCGTTGCAGCTTCACTTCCCGGTTCCCTACTGCGCATGCGCGAGTCGCGCTGCGCGTCCCAAGTGGTCCCCGCTCTCTGCTGGGAGCTGTGTGTTTCCCAGGAGACAGCGTGGTGGGGACAGGAAGAGGCATAGACTCCCATGGGAGTCTATGCCGGAAGTGGGTGCAAATACCTGTCTTAGACAGGTATCTGCACCCCCCTCCTCCCTGAAAGGTGCCAAATGTGACACCGGAGGGGGGGAGGGTTCCGAAAAGCGGAAGTTCCATTTTTGTGTGGAACGCCGCTTTTAATGTCTTAGACAAGTATAGGGCAAAATAATACAACTCCTAAAGATTAAATCTTTTTTGCAACCAATGCCAATGTTTACACATAATCGTTCTTCATGGATGTTGACATGACAAGCTAGTAATAAATCTAGTTGTGTACTCAGGTGATCTATCTTTGTCGTTATTATTATTTATTTCTTCAGTGCAAGATTGCAACAGTCCACTTGTATGCTTTTGCAAGAGGTTTGTTTTTATAGACTTGTTGCCCAAAGCATTACCTTCTTAAAAAGGTATGATTCTCTTTGGAAATCACCGTCATTTATATAGTTTCTCGAAATTCAAAGGTATTGCCCCATTGTGGATGTTTTTGTATCACCAAATCTACATGGACCCTGTCTGACCATAAACTTGTTCCTTGCTGTTGGTCTTCTGAAAAAGAGAAGTAGAGAAAGAACCGTTTGCTTTTCTTCAAATCATAATATCCAAAAATGAATTCTCCGTACAATGAAACAATAGTGTGATCTCAAATTTTAAAGCTAAAGTTTTTAAAATGCATGTATTTTGCCTTTCCAATTTCCTAATACCCAAACCCCCTGGCCCCCAAGCCCACATGTGATACTGAGCATCCATGATTGAAAGAATTGAAATCCAAAAAAATGAAAGGGGTGAGCCAGAGACAGTGAAGCTAGGAAGGAAAGGGCTAGCTGATCAGGCATGCCCTCCAGCTAGGAGATGAGATGGGCCCTATCGAACTGCGGTTTAGTCGCAAGTACTGTACAACTTACTTTTTTTTTCTGGCGGAACATGCCGGAAGGGCGTTCCGGCGCCTCCACCAGAGACTGAAGGAGAAGCACTCCACGGTACCGACACTGCGGGTAAACTCGTGCGCCACAAGGTATCCTCATGGTGTAGTAAGTTAAAGTTAAAAGCAGCAGACGTTTATTAAAATGATTGCACTTACAACAAGGTGAAGAGAAAAACAGCTTGTAATAATCATCATAGCGGGGCTCGTGGCACCCGCGTCACTTCCCATCTCAGTAACGTCACCCAGCTCTGCCCAATGTGTGTCATCACATTTACTTTATTTGTGGAGTAGCCTGTGACATCTAGGTTTATAACGGAGTAGGAGGAATGCAGAGGAGCCTGTTTTTTTGTTTGTTTTTTGTACCCCAGGGTGGGGAAAGAGTGGTTTGAACTGGGATGGACAGGTCAAACGTGGAGGTGAGTGCAACTTTGAATGGTGGTGGGAGTCACTGATATCACCTTTTAAGGATTTGCACAAAGTGTGGATCACACCAATATATGAACTGTATCACTGATTGTATGGAAAAAGAACATTTGATTATTATAAAAATATAGATACACTATATTACCAAAAGTATTGGGATGCCTGCCTTTACACGCACATGAACTTTAATGGCATCCCAGTCTTAGTCCATAGGGTTCAATATTGAGTTGGCCCACCCATTGCAGCTATAACTCCTTCAACTCTTAGGGGAAGGCTGTCCACAAAGTTTAGGAGTGCCTTTTGGGAACGTTTGACCATTCTTCCAGAAGCGCATTTGTGAGGTCGGGCCTGGCTTGCAGCCTCTGCTCGAATTCATTCCAAAGGTGTTCTATGGGGTTGAGGTCAGGACTCTGTGCAGGCCAGTCAGGGGTTGGGCTTGGCACCTTAGTTCCAGTGAAAGTAACTCTTAAGGTGTCAGCATACCAAGACATTTTGGTCAATTTCATGCTCCCAACTTTGTGGGGACAGTTTTGGGATGGTCCCTTCCTGTTCCAACATGACTGCGCACCAGTACACAAAGCAAGGTCCATAAAGACATGGATGAGAGAATTTGGGGTGGAGGAATGTGACTGGCATATAAGTTCAATTCCTTCCTAGAAGAAGAAAAAAAAAAGCCACAAGTTGAATGGGACCCCTACAGGCATTTCAAAATGTAGAAATCCGATTTAAGATTTGTTTTTGTTCCATCAGAAAAAAAAATTGTAGTACCTATGCTTGCAGTCATAGGTGTGCACAGCCTATCGCATTAGGGTGTGCACCCCAAATGCACGTGTGTGTGTGTTTTTGTGTGTATATATAATTTACTACTTGTGTCTGTTAGCGCCAGATTGCCGCCCACCCTATCACAGTCCCACTATAAGTCGTGTGACAACACTGAAGAAATGACACTTGTCTACAATGTAAAGTAGTGAGTGTACAGTTGTATAAAAGTGTAAATTTACTGTCCCCTCAAAATAACTCAAAACACAGCTATTAATGTCTAAACCGCTGGCAACAAAAGTGAGTACACCCCTAAGTGAAAATGTCCAAACTGGACCCAATTAGACATTTTCCCTTCCCGGTGTCATGTGACTTGTTAGTTTAACAAGGTCTCAGGTGTGAATGGGGAGCAGGTGTGTTAAATTTGGTGTTATCACTCTTACTCTCTTATTGGTCACTGGAAGTTCAACATGACACCTCATGGCAAAGAACTCTCTGAGGATCTGAAAAAAAGAATTGTTGCTCTACATAAAGATGGCCTAGGCTATAAGAAGATTGCCAAAACTCTGAAACTGAGCTACAGCACGGTGCCCAAGACCATACAGCGGTTTAACAGGACAGGTTCCACTCAGAACAGGCCTAGCCATGGTCGACCAAAGATGTTGAGTGCACGTGCTCAGCGTCATATCCAAAGGTTGTCTTTGGGAAATAGACGAATGAGTGCTGCCAGCATTGCTGCAGAGGTTGAAGGGGTGGGAGGTCAGCCTGTCAGTGCTCAGACCATACGCCGCACACTGCATCAAATTGGTTTGCATGGCTGTTGTCCCAGAAGGAAGCCGCTTCTTCTAAATATGATCCACAAGGAAGCCCGCAAACAGTTTAAAGACAAGCAGACTAAGGACATGGATTACTGGAACCGTGTCCTGTGGTCTGATGGACCAAGATAAACTTATTTGGTTCCGATGGTGTCAAGCATGTGTGGTGGCAACCCTGTGAGGGGTACAAAGACAAGTGTGTCTTGCCTACAGTCAAGCATGGTGGTGGGAGTGTCATGGTCTGGGGCTGCACGAGTGCTGCCGGCACTGGGGAGCTACAATTTATTCAGGGAACCATGAATGCCAACATGTACTGTGACATACTGAAGCAGAGCATGATCCCCTCCCTTCGGAGACTGGGCCGCAGGGCAGTATTCCAACATAACGACCCCAAACACATCTCCAAGAGGACCACTGCTTTTGCTAAAGAAGCTGACGGTAAAGGTGATGGACTGGTCAAGCATGTCTCCAGAACTAAACTTTATTGAGCATCTGTGGGGCAGCCTCAAACGGAAGGTGGAGGAGCGCAAGGTTTCCAACATCCACCAACTCCGTAATGTCATCATGGAGGAGTGGAAGAGGACTCCAGTGGTAACCTGTGAAGCTCTGGTGGACTCCATGCCCAAGTGGGTTAAGGCAGTGCTGGAAAATGATGGTGGCTACACAAAATATTGACACTTTGGGCCCAATTTGGGCATTTTCACTTGGTACTCTCTTTTGTTGCCAGCAGTTTTCTTTTTCCAACTCCCCTATGCACCAATATAGCATTCATGTACTTTTCTTTCTCGAACATCACGGGACACAGAGCCACAGTAATAACTGGGTTATGTAGGTACCTTTTTAGGTATTGGACACTGGTCACACCCTAAGCAGGAAGTTCAACCCCCTATATAATCCCTCCCCTTCCAGGGATACCTCAGTTTTTACGCCAGCGTCTTAGGTGTTGGACGTGTAAAGATGTCCTGTGCTGAAGCTCCAAAGGGAATATCCTGATATCCTATACTGGGGCAAGCCAGGCGAACCGGATCCATTCAAAGTGTCTTTTCATGGCCGAATTGAATGGTACCCGGGCCTCATGTCCAAAGAAACTAGGTTTTACCTGTAACACTTCTCTATTTAGAGAGCTGGACCCCGCATATCAGAAAAGGGTCATTAACACCTTATTTCTGGCTGGGTGCTTTACAGGGCCAGAACTGTGGATCCCCCTATTCATAGGGGGCCCCTGTCTCTGACGGTTTTTTCAAACGAAGCCCACTGTGAGAGGTGAAGATTGGGTCTGTATATACAGAATCCTGCGGCTGGATAAGGTAAGAGGAGATTCCACAGAATTTTGAATTCTAGTAGGTTTCTCCTTTAAGGTAAATGCATGCTATGCCTATTGTGACCACCAGGGGCTGCCAAGAGCACATACCTTCTCATGCTGATTTCTGTCTCAGCATTCGATGCTGTACAAGCTCCCCCGACCGGCTCCAGGTAGGATGGGATGGGGGGGTTTTCTCCTCTGGGATATTCTCCTCAGGCTAGGGTAAGGCCGCAATTGGGCTGTAAGGCAGTTTACACCGCACTGTAACCGCCGCTGCCGCCAGGCCACCATTGCATGTATGCAGGCGACCTCGCTGCCGGCCTTTCTCCTTCCTCCTGCACCCCCAGCTTTCCTCCATGCTTATTCCGGAAGGGTCAGGCTCGCGCGGGAAGCGCACATTTTTCGAAAAAAACGAGGGGGGGCGGCAGAGGGGGGAGGGGCGTCAGCACGCTTAGACGCCCACAGTGCCAGAAGCATGGCTATTTAAAGCACACTTTAAAGGTGCTCTGAGCCTTGGAGGGACACAGAGCTGACAGTCGCATGTAAGGTGGGACACAGGCATTCTCCTAGGCTGCATTTACTAAGGTAACACTAGACTGGGCATTTGGTAGCAAGGCTTTTGCCAGACTACATCGCTCAGCAGTCAGTGTTCATTTTGGATACCTCACACCTTGTTGCTTTGCACTATGGGTAGAAGAGGTTCAAGTACCCCCAGAACCAGAGACACTAGGGGATCTCGTTCAGGTTCTGAGGACCCCCTGTCTGCTACATTTCCCCCCCCCCTCCTGAGGGGCCAGGGACGACTGGCCAGGGACAGCCCTTGGGGTCAGGGGCTGTACCTGCTTCCGGCACTTCAGCCCCTGTATACATTACACAAGAGGTTTTTTCCTCAACCATTACTGGGTTAGAGGAAAGATTAATGGCCGTGATTGCAGCTTTACTCAGTGGAAGAAAACGTACTAGGCCTTCCTCTGTTTCCCAAGACCCTCAGGCAGAGGAGCTCTGGGATAAAGCAGATGAATCCCTTTCAGAGAATCAGGATGGGACAGATGATTCCTCTTCTGAGGAATCAGGTGAAGAGGGACTCTCTGCGACTTCCCAAGAGGAGAAAGTCTTAGTACAGACCTTACTGGATTGGTCCGCTCCACATTTAAGTTGCCCGTACCTGAATCTGTTAAGGAATCCTCTTCTTCTTTGGGGTCGCTGAAACCTTCTCAAACAGCACATGCTTTTCCTGTTCATAATTTGCTTGAAAAGCTCCTTTATTCTGAGTGGGATCACCCAGATAAGCGATTTCTTCCGCCGAAAAAGTTTTCAACACTTTATCCTATGGAGGAAAAATTTTATTAAGATGTGGGGAATGCCGGCCATTGATGCAGCCATTTCCTCTGTAAATAATAGTCTGACTTGTCCTGTAGACAACGCTCAGATGCTCAGGGATCCTGTGGATAAAAAGATGGAATCCTTATTAAAGGATGTTTTTTCCTTAGCAGGATCAGTGGCCCAACCTGCAGTAGCAGCGATTGGAGTCTGTCAATACTTAAGAGACCATGTTAAGCAGGTCATCAAAGTTTTACCTGAACAGGCCCAGGGGTTTGCTAACCTTCCAGTGGCCTTATGTTATGTTGTTGACGCCATCAGAGATTCTATCATGCAAACCTCTCGCCTTTCACTTGGGTTGGTGCATATGCGTAGAACCTTATGGTTGAAAAATTGGTCAGCCGAAGCACCATGTAAGAAGCTCTTGGCTGGGTTTCCTTTTCGTGGTGCAAGGTTGTTTGGAGAAGACATGGATAACCTATATCAAGAGAATCTCTTGTGGGAAAAGCACTCTCTTACCTGTTAAGAAGAGTAAGCGTCCCTCTTTCAAACGGACTCTTTCCCCAGCGCCAGGGGCATCAGCCTCCAGGCAGTCACGATGGCCTCCTCTGTCTGGGGCAAGAAACAAGAGTCAACCCCAGGGACAAAAGAAGTCCTGGGGGAAAAAGTCTTCTAGACAAGACACTAAGGCCTCTTCAGGAAGGGGCGCCCCCGCTCGCTCGAGTGGGGGGGGAAGACTGCCACAGTTTTCAAGGCTCTGGCAGGAGGACTTCCAGGACAGATGGGTAATCTCCGCGGTAACCTTAGGGTACAGGCTGGAGTTCCAAGAATTTCCCTCTCCTCGTTTCCTCAGATCAAGTGTTCCCAGAGAAGAAGCAGTCGCTCCTTCTAGCGTTAGAGCGACTTTTGTCGCAAGAGGTCATTATTTGGCTTCTATTCCAACCTTTTTATGGTCCAAAAACTAAATGGGGATGTCAGACCCATTCTGGATTTAAGGGATCTGAATCGATTCCTAAGGATACAGTCCTTCCGCATGGAATCAATTCGGACAGTAGTCTCCATCCTGCAGGGAGGAGAATTTTTGGCATCGATAGACATCAGAGATGCATACCTACATGTGCCCATTTTTCCTGCTCATCAGAAGTTTCTGTGCTTCGAGATAGGAGGGCGCCATTTCAATTCATTTCATAACTGTCATAGCATACCTAGACGACCTGCTCTTGATAGACCGGTCGGTAGCCTCCTTGAACGAGAACTTGAGGACCACGGTCAAGTATCTGGAACATCTAGGTTGGATCCTCAACCTAGAAAAATCTTTCCTAAAACCAGTAAGAAGACTGGAGTATTTGGGTCTGATCATAGATACAAGCCAGGAGAAAGTATTTCTTCCCCAGGCAAAGATCACTGCTCTAAGGGAGCTGATTCTGACAGTCAGGACCAAGAAGGGGCATTCGGTCCGTCTTTGTATGAGGCTGCTAGGAAAGATGATGTCTTCATTCGAAGCAGTTCCCTATGCTCAGTTCCATTCAAGACTACTGCAACACAGTATTCTGTCGGCCTGGAACAAGAAGGTTCAGGCATTAGACTTTCCGATGCACCTGTCGCATGCGGTGCGTCAGAGCCTCAATTGGTGGCTCATACCCGAAAACCTGCAGAAGGGGAAACCCTTTCTTTTTTTTTTTTTTTTTTTTTTTTTTTTTTTTAGTTTTAAATACTGTTTATTGAAAAATAAATAACAGTACAAAATTATCAAACTGGCATAGACCACCAGGAGATACAAAGCAATGTAAGTTACCATAGTGTCAAGATGTACATGTACCTCCTCTTGATTCATGAACGAGAGAGGAGTGTAAACATATGAGGACTCAATGTCAACATTCAATATTCTATCTCCTAGTGTAAGGCTGCCAGAGCTCAGGTCAGGGAACCTATAGTTCGCGGGTACCAGAGTTCCTCCAGGGTCGGCCGCGAACCCCGATTGGGAACCTGCTGTACGCGGACCTACCCAGAGGGAACCCGGGAGAGCCTAATGGCATTTTCTGAACCTGTCCTGAGCTCCCGGACCGCCCATGGTTGAGCCATTGAGAGCTCTATCGTTTCATAGAAGGAATAAAAAACAGACTATGAGCCTAACTTTAACCAAAAAAAAAAAAAAGTATCACTTCTACAGGGGACTAACCCCAAAACTTAGAGTAGGTACCTGCTAGGTCACTATTATGTGACTTTTCCCCTTTTTTTAAATTGTATAGCCCTAATATGTCTATTGAGGAATAATATACAGTTAAGGGGGTTTCTGCCAGGTACTCTATGCTCAACCTTTGCTCAACTTAATTAAAATGAATTTAGACGTAAGACATTAGGGTTAAAGAGAAAAGAGGAAGAAGAAAGGGGAAAAAGGTGGGGAAGGAAGGAAGAGAGATGGGGTGAGAAGGTTAGGGTCAGGAATCCTCGAGGAGAAGGGGTCAGACCTGGATCCGACCTGGACCCGGGGGGCTCCCAGCCCATATACTGATTCAAGTTAGCGGTGGTAGACCCAGGAAGCGGGCCCAGGGCTCCCAAATCAGTCTGAATTTATCAGAGGTGTCTAAAATGCTGCTCGAGACCTTTTCCTGTGTCATAATCCAGGAAATTTTTTGTTTGGCCTGGCGAAGGGAAACCGAAGGTTTTTTCCAAGCATGAGCCAATGTAATCTTGGCCCCAAGCAGAATGAAATGAATCAGAGATCGTGACAGCCTAGGTACCCTCGGGATGTTGTAATTTAGCAAAGCTATTGTGGGGTGTTGTTGGATTGCATATCCTGTGGTTTTGCGTATGAGATGAAATATTCCATTCCAAAACCCTCTAATTTTGGGACATTCCCAAAACGTGTGAAGAAGAGAACCTACATGGCCACAACCCCTGAAGCAGAGGGGCGAAGAGTTTGGGTAGAATTTGGTGATTCGGGTTGGTACCAGGTACCACCTGGTTATGACTTTGAGATCTGCTTCCATCAGAGAGGAGCTGAGCATGCCCTTAAAGGAACGGGAAACACAAGTATGCCAAGTGTCCATGTCCCAATCGAGTTGCAGATCCCGCTCCCATTGCAGCATATAATTCGCTTTCTCCCGGGGTTCCGCTAGTGCGGAGTATATAAGGGAAATTCCACCCCTTACACCCATGGCTGAGGAGCACCAGAATTCGTATGGGGTAACCGATAGTGGGGTTGACGAGCTTTTCCAGATCCCTCGTAAGAAATGTGAAAGTTGATAGTAACGGAAGGTCTCTGATGTTGGCATCTCCAATTTAGAGATGCAGTACTTAAGCGATATGGGACCGGAGTTAGTGAAAAATTGACCTATTCTGTAAAGGCCCTTGTCGAGCCACCACCTAAAGGCCTCGATGTTCATACCCGGTTGAAATTGAGGATTGTGAAAAATGTGTGCCAGGGGTGACCATTCGGAAGTGATGTAATGTTTCTTATAAAGTGTGTCACACAGGGCCATGGAATGAGACAAGGATGGGGAAAGGATCGGGGGTCTATCTTTTTGTGGTCTCCAAGCTAGGAAGTCCAGAGTGTGGTTAGGAGTGGCCTGGCGTTCAATATCAACCCAGTCAGGCTTAGGGCCTTTAGAATATATGGCTGAGAATTGGCAGAGTTGTGCCGCCTGATAATACCACCATAAATTAGGTAGGCCTAGTCCTCCTTTCTTCTTAGGTCGGTATAGTATCAGCTTAGAAAAACGGTGTCCCTTCCCCCCCCAGATAAATCTGGTAATTAAAGCCTGGAGTTTGTCTAGTGTGTGTTTTCGAATGGGGATAGGTAGGGAGCGGAAGAGATACAGGATTTTAGGGAGTAAAGTCATTTTGACTGAGTTAATTCTACCAAGCCAGGACATTTTATAACGGGCCCAGTGCAAGAGATCTTCTGAAAGTTTTTTGATCATTGGAGGGTAATTGTGGTGATAGAGCCGATCTATTTTTGCTGATAAAGAAATTCCTAAGTATGGTAGGGCTGAGTCACACCAAGTGAAGGGGAAATGGGTCTTGAGCCGCTCCACCAGCTCATGTGGGGAGGAAATATTTAGCGCCATTGATTTGGTCATGTTGACCTTAAGTCCCGATATGCCGCCAAATGAGGTAAGTAGTTTGAGAATGTTAGGGGTGGAAATAAGGGGGGATGTGACAAAAAGGAGAACGTCATCAGCGAATAGTGCGCATTTATGGGTTTTTTGGCCACATCGCACTCCGTGAATGTTAGGGTTTTGTCTTATGGCCAGAGCTAAGGTTTCTATCGCTATTGCGAATAGAATCGGTGAGAGAGGGCAGCCTTGTCTAGTCCCTTTTAGAATACAAAGTTCATCGGAGAGATGGCCTTGTATTTTGATACGTGCTTTAGGGGAGGAATAGAGGGAGGATATAGTAGTAATAAATTCCGGACCAAAGCCCCATTTCCGCAATACAGTAAAGAGGTATGGCCAGGTGACCGTGTCGAAGGCCTTTTGGAGATCTATCGATAGGACATATCCTGGCTGAGAGGGCCCTCCATCCCATGACGATTGCATGAGGGAAATTAAATCTACCGCTCTCCTAATCTGGTCCGGCCCCTGTCTTCCGGGGATAAACCCCACCTGGTCCTTGTGGATATAGTCAGCTATGAAGGAAGTCAGTCTATTAGCTAGAATTTTCGTCATAATTTTTAAATCATTGTTTATCAATGAGATTGGTCTGTAATTGCTTACGTCGCTAGGGTCTTTGCCCGGTTTGGGGATTACTGATACGTATGCCAGGTTGGCTGAAGGTTCCAAGGGGGACCCCGCACGAAGAGAATTAAAAAGGCGGGCCAGATAGGGAGAGAGGACAGCCGAAAAAGCTTTGTAGTAGTGTGCCGAAAAGCCGTCAGGGCCAGGGGCTGAATCTTTTTTTAGGTTCTTTATTACTTCCTGAATTTCCTCAACCCTGAAGGGGGAATCCATGATGGACCTATGGGAGTCCGAAATTGTGGGAATATCGAGGCTATTCAGGAAGGAATCGATACAGTCTGAGTTGTTTGAGTTGTTAGGGACGGGGGCTGAGTATAGCTTAGAATAAAAGTCCTGGAAGGTTTCCAAGATTTTTTGGGGATTTTGGGTGAGAGTTCCCGAATGGGTTCTGATCTTGGGAAGTGAGAATGTTTTAATTTTGGGGGATAATTTAGCAGCCAGCTGGGGGCCTATTTTATTTGCCTGGATATAAAATCTGCCGCTTAGCCATTCAAGATGCTTGTCTGCATTTGATGTAAGGGCCATATTAAGTGCTACTCGGGCTGCTTCTAGTTTGGACAGGGTTGAGGAAGATGGGTTAGCTTTATGGGACTTACTGAGGGACTGGAAATCCCTTTCCATTTGCAGAATATCCGCTTTCCTTTCCCTTTTGAGTTTAGACGCCATTTGGATCATTTTCCCTCTGAGGACTGCCTTGTGAGCTCCCCAGAGCACACTCGGAGAAACGTCCTCCGTATCATTAATACGAAAGAATTCCTTAATATCTTTTTCTAGAATTATGCAGTGGACGGGGTTAGCTAGTAGGGATTTGCTTATGCGCCATTGTGGAGGCCCAGAGGGAGAAAGAGAGCATGAGATTGTAAGTGTCACTAGGGAGTGGTCTGACCATGGTACTTCCTGTATGGAGGCCTTGGATGCTGTGTGTATGTCTGAATTTGGGAGAAATATATGATCAATTCTGGCATAGGTGTTGTGTGGAGCCGAGAAATGGGTGTAGTCTTTTGCCTTGGGGTTCAGTTCCCTCCAGACGTCTATCAGGCCCATATCGTGGAGAAGGCGGGCTATTTTGAGGCTTTGAGTGGGTGGGTTTTTAAGACGAGCTCTCCCCTGAGAAGACTTGTCGAGCATTTGATCAAAAGCGATGTTAGAGTCACCGCCCATGATCACTCTGCCTTCCAAGTGAGGGGCTAGAATCGAAAGCATGGAAGTGAAGAACTTTGCCTGTCGTTGGTTAGGGGCGTAATAGGAGATAATGGAGTATAGAATACCCCCTATCGTTCCTTTTATTAAAATATACCTGCCCTCTGGGTCTTTGATCGTGTGTGTAAGTGTAAAGGGAGTATCTTTGGACAGGAGAATGGCGACACCCCTTTTTTTGGTGTCGGCATTCGCCAGGAAAAAAGTCGGGAAGGTACGGTGCAGAAAGGTGGGATTATAGCTGGTTGGGAAATGGGTTTCCTGAAGTAGGACAACATCGAGGCCCCTAGCGTGGTAGCTTTGAAATGCCTTGCGGCGTTTAGAGGGGGAGTTGAGTCCCTGAACATTATGCGAAGCTATTTTTAACAAGTGTGCCTGGGTATTAGGGTCAGCCATGGGTGTAGGGGGTGCGGAGCGATATGAGGCAAATGGAGCTTACCAGGACCGCCCGGGAATGGGAATGGACTCGAAGAGGAATGGATCCATCCGTTTTCCTGAAGGCTGGGTTTGTAGTTATGTTCCTCGAGGATTCCTGGGGGGAGTGTGGAAAAGAGGGGGAGGGGAGGGGGGAAGACAAAGGAGGGGAGAGAGAGGTAAAATGAGATAGAAAGAAGGAGAGAGAGAAATGTAGGACAATAAGATTAATCAGGTATAAAAATACTTCAAACATTAAGTGCAAAATCAACAATAAGTGAGATCAAACTAGGATCAAGTGAATAAAGGCTATAATGAAAGCTCGGACTAGTGTTACTAGTCCTAGTCCGGAATCCCCTAAACGGAGGAGTCCGGAGAAAAAAGGGGTGGGAGGGAGCAACCTCAATATGGGTTGTCTACCTGATGTCACCGGGGGGGTACAGAGACCCCTCAAGTCACAACAGAGAGGGTGGCATGCAGGGCCGCTCCGGCCGTCTGGATCCCCCAAAGAAAGTTGTTTGAAAAACAAAAAATTTATGGGAACGGTCACCAGGAGAGAGAGCAATTTAAATTGCGTGTCGGCCATAAGATCTTAGGTAAAAAAAAAAAAAAAAAAAAAGGGAAAAACGGGGGGAGACCGGGATTAATAGTGAACGCGGGTAGCCATATTATTGTCCACCTGGCAATGCCTATAAGTATATCTCCTCGTCAAGAGGATACATTTTAGCCCGTACTGGGACCCCCAGTCACCATTGTTAGGGCACGGGGGGGTCCAGTTGTGGGCAAAAGCTGGTAGGAGAGGAGAACAGCGGTGTGTTTGGTATAGGGATGTCCTTAATCTGAATAATACACGTTGTCCTCAGTCCAGCAGGTCGATCGGAAGAAGAGAGTCCAATTCCGGCGTGAGGAAGGGTGTTCATCTTGTGGAGCGAGAGTCCCGATGCCGCTTTGGTAGTTGCTTGTTCCATAGTGGGGTAAGGGGGCTGCCCGGGGGGGGTCTTTTGGTGGACCCCGGGGTGGGTGTTCCGTGCAGGGAATCCAGGGATTGTGAGATCAGGCCTAGTTGCAGGAGCAAATGTTCCCCTTCTTGGAAGTTGGAGAATTGGTAGGGAACATCTTTGTAATGGAATTGAAGGCAAAAGGGGAACGACCAGCGATATTTGATGGAATTTTGGGCCAGTATTACCAGCAATGGCTTGAGCGCTCTTCTCTTTTGTACCGTAGCTGGCGAAATGTCAGCAAAGATTTGAATCTTGTGACCTTGAAATGACAGGTTCTCTATGTTGCGAGATCTTCTCATAACTTCCTCCTTCACGCCGTAGTAATGTGTCTTGACCACGATGTCCCTCGGGAGGCCATCTTGGCGGGGAAGCTGGAGGGCTCTGTGCGCTCTGTCCAGTTCGAGACTGTGGTTTTGGATGTCTGGTATGAGGTCTTTGATGAATGATTGGACGGTTTTTGGTATATCTGTTATTGTTTCGGGTATCCCGCGAATACGGAAGTTGTAACGTCTATTTCTGTTCTCCAAATCGTCTATTTTGGACAGGGCCGTATCTAGCTGGTCTTGAAGTGATTGAATACAAGCTGTGTGCTGGTTTGTGCGTGCAGCAGTGTTGTCCACCACCTGCTCCATTGCATCTATCCGGGAGCCCAAGTTTTGAAGGTCAGCCTTAATGGTGGCTGTAATCTGGGTGGCATTCTGTGCTAATCCTGCTGCCAGCATGTCTGAAAAGCTCTGTAGCAAGAGCTGCATGTCCTGGGGCTGAGTCTGCTGTGAGGCTGGGGGATGGGCGGGCCCTGTTAGGCCTAAGGGAGCCTGGAGCCTGGGAGGGAGTATCATGTCACCCCGGGATTTAATGTGGAGGGAGTCTGTGTTAGCCGGGGGGGACCCTTGAGCGGTGCTGGGACTTACTGTTGCCGCCAGTATGTCAGCGCTCTGCTGGGTGAGGGAAGATCGATCCGTGGTATCCATGCTGTCCCTCTGTGAGGTAGCGGTCGCCATCTTGGACGGGTCAGGGGCCGCCTGATTGAATAACAGTTGACGGCTCACCTCGCTCTTTTTTGTTCCGCTCGGCATGTGTTGATGAGCTGGGGAGGTTCGGTGAGTCCCGGGGGAAGTTTGGTGCCGGTTCCGCTCGTTCTGATAGCTCTGGGGGAGGAGAAGGGCCGGAGCGGTGCGGAGCTCTCGATTAGAGCGTCTCCTCGGGAGTCCCGCGCATGCGCACCTCCAGGGGAAACCCTTTCTACCGGTTACCTGGAGGGTGGTAACAACAGATGCCAGTCTGTCGGGTTGGGGAGCAGTTCTGGAACAGTCTGCGATCCAGGGGCTATGGTCCATGACCGAGAGGACCTTGCCCATCAACATTCTGGAGATCCGGGCAGTATACCTAGCCCTAAAAGCCTGGACTATCAGGCTACAGGGTTGCCTGGTCAGGATCCAGTCCGACAATGCCACAGCAGTGGCTTATGTCAATCATCAGGGAGGCACCCGGAGCCGAGCTGCTCAAAAGGAGGTGAACCAGATCTTAGTCTGGGCAGAGATGCATGTGCCATGCATATCGGCAGTTTTCATTCCAGGAATAGAGAACTGGCAGGCGGACTATCTAAGTCGCCAGCAGTTACTCCCAGGGGAATGGTCTCTGCATCCCGACGTCTTTTGGGCCATATGCCAAAGATGGGGGATCCCAGATGTAGATCTCTTTGCATCCCGATTCAACAAAAAAATACAGATTTGTGGCAAGGACAAGGGATCCTCTTGCATGCGGGACAGATGCGTTGGTGATTCCTTGGCATCGGTTCTCACTGATTTATGCATTCCCGCCTATTCTGCTACTGCCACGACTCCTTCGCAGGATCAGGCAGGAAAGGAAATCGGTACTTCTGGTGGCCCCAGCTTGGCCCAGAAGGACTTGGTATGCAGAAATAGTAAGGATGACGGTGGGTTCCCCGTGGACCCTACCGGTACGCCCAGACCTGTTTATCTCAAGGTCCACTGTTCCATCCTGCCTTACAAACGCTAAATTTGACGGTTTGGCTATTGAGACCCACGTTCTGAAGAGTCGTGGGCTTTCAGGTCCTGTCATATCTACCTTGATTAATGCAAGGAAGCCAGCTTCCAGGATGATTTATCATAGAATCTGGAAAGCTTATGTATCCTGGTGTGAATCCAGAGGTTGGCATCCCAGGAAATATGTCATAGGTAGAATTCTTGATTTTCTACAATTAGGATTAGAGATGAAGCTGGCCTTGAGTACCATCAAGGGCAGGTCTCGGCCTTATCAATATTGTTTCAACGACTTGCTTCGCATTCTTCGTAACGAAACTTTATGCAGGGGGTGTGCATCTTAATCCTCCGGTTAAGGCGCCCCTAAACCCCTGGGACTTGAACTTGGTTCTGTAGGTGTTACAGAAACAGCCTTTTGAACCAATACGTCAGATTCCTTTGGTCCTGCTGACGAGGAAACCTAATTTTTCTGGTAGCCATCTCTTCTGCTAGAAGAGTATCAGAATTGGCAGCTCTTTCCTGTAAAGAGCCTTATTTGATTATACACAAGGATAGAGTGGTATTGTGCCCTCATCCTAGTTTTTTACCGAAGGTGGTTTCAGATTTTCATCTAAACCAAGACATTATTCTGCCTTCCTTTTTTCCAGACCCCTGTTCTCACTACATTCTTTGGATGTAGTAAGAGAAGTCAAGACCTATCTGGAAGCAACTGCTCAAATTCGCAAAACGAATGTTTTGTTCGTGCTGCCAGAGGGTCCCAATAGAGGACAGGCAGCGTCAAAAGCTACCGTTTCTAAATGGATTCGACAATTGATTATTCAAGCTTACGGTTTGAAACAGAAGATTCCTCCATTTCAGATCAAGGCACATTCCACAAGGGCTATTGGTGCGTCTTGGGCAGTGCATCACCAGGCCTCTATGGCTCAGATCTGCAAGGCCGCGACCTGGTCTTCGGTCCATACATTCACCAGATTCTATCAGGTAGACGTGAGAAGGCATGAGGATAATGCCTTTGGGCGTAGTGTGCTGCAGACAGCGGTACAGGGTCCTCACGTCTGATTGCACCCTACTTGGTTGTGATTTCCCCCCCCCCCCAGTTGGCATTGCTTTGGGACATCCCATCAGTTATTACTGTGGCTCTGTGTCCCGTGATGTTCGAGAAAGAAAATAGGATTTTTTATAACAGCTTACCTGTAAAATCCTTATCCTTCGATGGACATCACGGGACACAGATGTCCTGCCCCTCTTCTAATACACTTATATTACTTTGCTACAAAACTGAGGTATCCCTGGAAGGGGAGGGATTATATAGGGGGTTGAACTTCCTGCTTAGGGTGTGACCAGTGTCCAATATCTAAAGGTACCTACATAGCCCATCAGTTATTACTGTGGCTCTGTGTCCCGTGATGTCCATCGAAAGAAAAGGATTTTACAGGTAAGCTGTTATAAAAAAATCCTATTTTTTTTGCAAAAATATCAAAGCTTTCTATTAAATCTAGAGTCAGTCTCTTTTCTTGTCCTAATCCACGTTTCCATTAATGTTTTCTTCCTGATCAGACTGTAGGTCATGACACAGGAAGGAGTTGACCATCTGATCTCATTAGAACACACCCTGCATCATTCACCCTCCCATTCCCAGGTGCATGTTTTCTTTTTAATTGCAATCGGTGATCTCCCTTCTCGCTAAATACACAATCAGATTGCATAGTGTATATTGGCCCCCCAAATCATCACTGTTTGGAAAATTTTGCATTTTATTTGGAAATTAACGTCCCAGAGTCTGAAGAAAGAGTGGAGAGGCACAGAATCTAAGTTGCATGAGGTCCAGTGTGACGTTTCCACAGTCAGTGATGATTTGGGGAGCCATGTCATCTGCTGGTGTTGGTCTGCTACAGCACTTCTACAGCACTTCATGCTTCCCTCTGCTCTGCTGACCAGGTTTATGAAAATGCTGGTTTCATTTTCCAGCAGAACTTGGCATCTGCCCACACTGCCAAATGTACCAATACCTGGGTTAATGATCAAGGTATCGCTGTGCTTGACTGGCCAGCAAACTTGATTGACCTGAACCCCATAGAGAATCTGTGGGGTATTATCAAAAGGAAGATGAGACACCAGATCCAACAATACAGATGAGCTGAAGGCCGCTATCAAAGCAACCTGGGCTTTCATAACCTCAGCAGTGCCACAGGCTGATCTCCATGCCACACTGCATTGATGCTGTAATTCATGCAAAAGGAGCCCCGACCAAGTATTGAGTGCATATTATACTGTACACGGACATACTTTTCACTAAACCAACATTTCTGTATTAAATAATCCTCTCTTTTATTGGTCTTGTGTAATATTCTAATTTTCTGAGATACTGAATTTTGTGTTTTCACTAACTGTAAGCCATAATCACAAACATTAAAAGAAAAATGCTTGAAATATTTTACTGTGACACATCTATATAAAAGGAGTCCCCTTTTGATTTGAATTACATAAACAAACTTTTTGATGATATTCTAATTTTAAGAGGTGTGTGTGTGTCTAATCTATCATGTCAGTGGGGCAGAGGTTGGTGTCAGTAGTTGTGGTGTGTAGTTAATTTTGTGTTTTTAAAAATGTAAATTTTTAACAATTATTTTTTTTTTTTTTTTTAATTTATTTTTTTAGGAACCCTATTGGGGGACCTTGGTGAATTTATCAGGGGCCTAAACAGAACCCTAATGTCTCACTAATGCAACAGAGAGAAGGGCTGAGGACAGATTCCCCAGTCCCATTCTCTGCAGCAGGAGGAATCTGGGCAGCACTGGGCAATTGGGGTGTGACAAGGCACGCCTGGCACACCCTGTCTGCACACCTAGGCTTGTACTACTAAATTGTTCGCACTGAAGCAAATTTGAAAAGTATAATCAACACCTCAGTTTCATTACAGCACCCCAAATATCTTTCTGGAGTATATGTCTAGATTTATTTGTTCTCTGATCCCAGTTTTGATGTTAGGCCATTTTTAAATCTAGAAATCAACCTTACAGATTTGTTAAATGTAAAAAAAAAATTTTTTTTTTTTTTTTTCTTAAAGGAGAAAAAAAAATAATGAAAAGACAAAGCACCCTTGTCCTAAATAAGTTGCAGACTTATTTGCGTCCTATTTTTTATTTTAGATTGTACGTGTAGCATGACCATGGCTTACATGGCATGCACTTCTTCTTTTTTTTTTTTGTTAGAGGTTCATGGTAATCCAGTTTTTCCAGTGCCGCCTCTTACATAATTCAGCATGGTAGGGAGGGGTTAAAGGGCACAGCGTGGTGACTGCAATCAGGAACTTCAGTGTAACACGAGCTGTTTGTACCCTCCAGGCGGCAGGTACAATATATGAACGCGTGCCACATGCTGGCTTCTATGTTTACTGTAAATATTTGGCAGCATCTGCAGGATAAACATTGGCTTCTCATTTACCAGTTAAACTGGCCCGTCACCCCTTCCCCTGCATGATTTTAGGTCTACGGCCTGGATATATGTATGTATGTATATGTGTGTGTGTGTATATATGTATGTATGTGTGTATATATATATATATATATATATATATATATATATATACATACATACTCACTCTGCAAAAAAAAAAATATAATACGTAAAATTAAAATAGCAGATCTGCTGCAGTTAAAAATTGGCTCATCTGAAATTTTTTTAGTGTTTTTGTGCTACCCCCGTGCCTCCTTTTTTCTAGGAGTTACACTAAATGTCATCATCCTATGATCGCTAGATCCTCAAACACTTCCCTGAAGTTCCTGAAATAATTTTTTAGAACTCTCCACCTTCCTCTTTGTCATTGGTACCAACATGTACCAGGACTGCTGGGTCCTCCCAAGCCTCGCCCAATAATCTGTCCACCCGATCTGCTATGTGCCCAACCGGAGTGCCCAGTAAACAACATACCATTCGGCGACCACGGTCTTTCTGACAGATTACTCTCTCTGTCCTAATAATTGAGTCCCCACTACAAGCACTTGTCTAACCTTTCCTGTATCTCTGCCCCCCTTCTTATTGGAGCCTTCACTCCCCTGGCAGCTAGGGGAGGGCATATGCTCCAGCAATGCAACCCCTGAGCTGATATCCCCAACATCATGCAACTTGGTACATTTTTTTGGGGGGTGTACCAACTCAGGACTGGCCTCCTTAGTGCTCTTCCCTCTTCTAACTCGCCCAGCTACCTACCTCTGTCTCCTGTGCCTCTATGTCTCCAAACTCCTTTTCTAGTTCTCACCCTCCTGTATTTGGTCAGTAGTAGAATGGGGCAGGGGTACAGATTGTCTGCTGGCTTCTTTTCCCACCACCCTCCTATAATTGGTCAGTAGTAGAATGGGGCTGGGTCACGGACTGCTGCTTTCTTCAGTTCCCACCCTCCTCTGTTATTTGGCCAACAGTAGAATGGGGCATGGGCACAATTTGTCTGCTGGCTTATTTTCTGACCCCCCCTCCTGTAATTGGTCAGTAGTAGAATAGGGCAGCCGGTCTTCTATAGTCCATTCTATATCTATTTGTAGCCACTGCACAGATCTGTTATGTAAATACTCTATTTATGGCAGGGGCACAGGTTGTCTGCTGGGTTCTGTTCCTATTCTCATCCTCTGGTCGATAGTAGAATGGGGCGGGGGCACAGATTGTTGGCTGGCTTCTTTTCCCACCCTCCACCTATAATTGGTTAGTAGCGGGGGCACAAATGTCTGCTGGCTTTAGTTCCCACCCCCCTCCTCCTATAAGTGGTCATTAGGAAAGAGGGGCAGAGGGCACAGATTGGTGCCTTTTTTTTTTTTTTTTTTTGTGACAATTTAAAAAGTATAAAAAATACATATAAATATATAAGCCCAACCCCATACAAAAGTCTGTGCCCACACTGCTTGAGTTAACTGCTCGTTTTGTCTAGGGGTGAACACCGAGCCTAACCTCCAGAAAACGGTGCTCCGCCACGTCAATCGGTGGACTGTTGCCGAGTTCTTCACATCTAGAGTAGGTCTATGGACATGATTATGTGAGGAACAGGGCAAGAGCCACAGGGACCTTTTTTGGCGCTGGGAGGATCAGAGGATTTGTTGAATATATATATATATATATATATATATATATATATATATATATATATATATATATATATATATATATATATATATATTGGCTGTCCAATCCCCTAGGCAAAAACAAGTGGTTAACCTATGCAGTGTGGGCACACTCCCACTATATGGGGGGAAAAAATTGGTCGTTGAGCTTTAGATGAGCTTTTTTTTTTTTTTTTTTTTTATAAACCTGCTCCTGCTGTGAAAATCGGTGAGCACTGTCCTTTAAAAGCCCCCCCCCCCCCCCCCTGCATGGGTTGGAGCTCACTGGTGTAACCCCCCCCCCCCCTCTGCAATGCAGGTCGGTTGGCGGCCACCGTCATTTCCCCCAATCAAATACCGCCCTGGGGGAGATCAGTGTTGTCCGCATCAGTTGCAGAAACTATTTCCCAAGCAGCAACACCACAGCCACCCTCCCCCAAACCTCATGCTCTGAATGGGACTTCCCAGAATAAGTAGCCGGGCCTACCAAAAACCCGGAAGTTTAATGCAAGCAACTCCTCCTGGCTCTGGTACGTGGTAACTAAGGTAAAATGTTGAATGTTCATATTTTGATTTGGTCTGTGTAATTGCAGTGGAGGACTGAATGAAGTGATGCAATTCATTTTTTTTTTTTTTTTTTTTATTTTAACGGCCAAAAATCTTTTGGGCTACACACATAACAAACCCCTTGGCACCTCCGTGTCTCGTTTCTAATTACATATCAAACACAGGTGGACAGAGCCAAGGTTTTCACCAGACACAAACAGTGTATGGATGGAGTATAATTACAACGTGTTTACTTTATACCTGTTTCTTTAACTACTTTTTTCAAAAAATTAATAGGGAAAAGAAAAAAAAACCCCTATCTTTAGAAGTTGGTGAGTTGGCTAGTTTTGGTGGGATCTAGAACTGGTCTATAGGTAGTCCAGGAACTCTGCAGGTATTTCTTGGCCAACTGACCTCAAAGGAAAAATCTTTTGCCCAGGTTGAAATTTGAGAACCGGTTTAACCTTACACCAGGGTTACTTCATGGAGTATGTGAGCATGAATATTTCAAAACCAAAGGGAGTTTGTTTGGATGATGCATTTTTTTTGGGCTGCAGACGTATGTTTTTGGCATGATAACGTGACCTGCCATAAAACATTTCTAAGATGAAAATGTGCTGCGCTGTGTAGGGCCCACAAGTTTCTTTACACTGTTCTTAGGGTCATGTGGAGCTCCTCGGATCCTAGCCCGAGGTTGTATTTGACTTTTGCCAGTGTTTAGATGAAACCCTTTCCCCTTCTGATACCAGAAGTTCAGTGATCTGGTACTTGACATTTGAATGACAAGGGTGAAAAAGGGTAAAGAAAAAATGACGCAAGACCGTGTGGCTGAGTAATGGCCCTACGGAGAAAACACGGAGCGTGAACAATTGCAAAAAAATCATGTAAGGATGAATAGTCCGTATGGATTAACGATCTTGATACACTTGCAGCAGCACCTCAGAACAGACTGAAGATGTCTGTAAAAAGAGTGTAGCTCCTAGAAAAGATTTTAATGATAAAAGGACAATAAATAACTCGAAAAGGTAGCAAAATTTGGCACCTGTCATAAGCGCTTCCCAGTGCAGATCACGCTATTCCAGGAAACCACCTCTGGCCAGGTGGAAGAAACCAGAGATCTCAGCGGAATGCAGGCTGAACCGAAAGTGATGTCCGCTGTTTCTGGAGGGCATCGCTTCACCGTTTGTTTTTTTATTATCAAAGATGACTGCCCTTTGCACTTGCTCCATTATTTTATACGTGTAGCGTTACCCCCATATGAGCCTCTGTAACTGTCCACAGGTTCTTTACCTAATCGGTGCAATCAGCCATGCACATAGCAGCATCTCATCCACACAGGCACCATGAACAGTCCAGAGGTGTTTTTTCAAACTTTAGTGCTCCAGTAATTCTTATTTTGGAAGGACAGTAGGGTATGAGATGCTCAGATGCTTGGTGCACAAATTAGAGGACTCTTTTCTACCTCTGAGCAGCAGCAATATTGTATCGTTCCCAGCTGGAGAGGTTTTGGGAGAATTGGGCTGAGGTAATCTAGCCTCTGGCAGTTTCAGAGCAATGCACACAGGAAGGTTTGGCTCTACTCACAGATTCTGGCAATGATCAGTCCAGAGATACATTCTCCAGCAAAGTAGGCAAGCCATCCTCCCCTCCTTTCCCTCGAGCTCCCAGATCCATCCCCTCAGTGAGGGAAAAAAACAGACTCTACAGAGTTCTAGCCTATTTAACAGTAACCCAACCACCATTTGGGCATGCCTCCCCAAGGAATTGCCTTGGCTCTACTATATATTAAGGCCATGAATTTGAAAACTCCCACCCTAAGCTCCAGAAGCTTCTTCCAGAGACAGGGTGAAGTAATCGACCTCCCACAGACTGTACTAAACAATTCCTATTTCTGTGCCTACAGCTGGAGCTAGCACTAGATATACCTACCAGCCAAATTGTGAGGGTGCTACATATACGCCTCAAGGCCTACAACCTACAGTTGATACTGCCATCCAGACCTGGAGGTAATCGCAACCAAATTTCTTCAATTTACAGGTCCAAGCAATATTGGCTCCTTGGTAGTTAGGCCATGACAATCTTCCATATTGAATGGGTGTCTGGGGAAAAAAAGCCATCCTAACCTACTTTCTTTTAAGCTAACAAACCTGTATTAGAACAACAAAATCCTATGGACAAACATAGCCTTCACAAAGCCAAGACCCAGACAGGCTTTTTTAAAGTAAAATGGTGTTCTATCTTTTTCTTATGAATGTCCTTCCTTTGACTATTCAAGTGGTAACCATAGATTTAGTTCATATATGTTTGCAGACATGGGTTCTTTCTGTGAAAAGACATTTGCTTTTAATAATGCCATGTTTAAGGGTAGACCCCATCCTATGTTGTCACCAAAGCGAAGGAAGCAAGTCTGAACTTGCACTTTAATAACCCATTCCTGACATGTATGGAATGTCCTACTCAATGGATCATGACTTAGTCTGAGCTTCCACTAATTACAATTCACCATGTTATATTCTTAGAATGTAAGTATGACATTAAGCAGTCTGAATTATTGGTCGGAGTTTACTGTCATAAACTACTCAGCAGGAGTATTGGATTAAAGTTGGCCTAGTAACCTTCACCAGCCAAGCTTGTACATCCACAATCGAATGCTGCTCAATGTCAAGTCTGAAGGTCTAGGGCAGCCTTTCTCAACCTTTTCAACATGGAGGAACCCTTAAAATAACTTCCCAGTCTCGGGGAACCCCTGCTAAAAATGACTAGATCTACAACTCATGATACATTAGTGTTCTGTAGACAAACGACACATAAGAGCAGCGCTCTCAACAAAGACTTGTGACAAATCTGAAGTGGAGTCTTTCTGCTAGGTGCACGGGCTTAAAGGATCTCCATCCGCTGTAACAAGTATTCAGAAGAAAAGGTAGCCATCAGCTCCAGAATCCAGTAAAATTTAATAATCTTTATTTAATCTTTTAATCTTTTATTGGTGGTCATTAGGAAGAAGTATCCCATTACAGATGGCTTAAAGTACCATGGTGTCAGTGAGAACATATCTGAGAGGCAGAAATTGCCCATTGCTCAAGGGACAACTAGCAACCGCTCTGGAACCCCTTAGGGTTCCTCCAGAACCCTGATTGAGAAACCCTGGTCTAGGGTAAGGTTTCTCAATGTTACTACAGTATATTATTTACTTGGGAAAGGTATCCCTTGTGGCCCCTGATGTAGCAATTCTGGTGCCTTTTTTTTTCTCTTAAAAAATATGCCACGCCCCCGGGCAATAGGCTTAATCATCTTCTCCATGTAACAATGCACTTGTGCACACCATGGAGAAAAAATTTGATAAAACAAGTCGGTGCATGGACACCTATTTCAAAAATGTCCATAGGAGGCTGTTGGAGACCAGATAGTTGGGTGAGAATCTACTCTCTTGCCATTGCAATATCACTATAGATGAGACCTTTTGCCATGAACCGCCCCATGTTTACTCTTCAGAGCAAATATTTGGGGATCTGTTTCTCAAATTGAGTAAACGCCTTTTCTGATGATAGTCACCAACATTTTTTGGGTTGGGGAAGGTGAAAGCGAGTCTCTTGCCATAATGTAAACAGCACTCATCATGTAGAAAGCTCTCGCTTGCTGTCACCACCCCATCTGCAACTGCCATTTTCTCTGCCACTTCTGGATCTGCTGGGTGTCCATTCAATCCAGAAGAGGAGTGACTTTGGACCAGCGAGTGTGAGTCTGCCCCTGCAGACCGACTGAACCAGGGAGGAGGGCACTATAGCAGTCGGTGGTGTTGTGTGTTTTTTTTTCTTTTTTTTTTTTTTTTTTTTATTTGCTTTCCCCCAATCTGGAATTTTATTTTAAATCTCCAAAATGTAATATTATATTAATGTAATCTCTTAATAATTTGTACTCTAAACCTAAATGCTAACCATTTTAACTCCAGCCAATAGGAACAAGATAAAAATAGACCATTACAAAATACAATAATAAAACCTAGCTTTTGCTGTAGTAATCACTGTCATTGCAGAGATTTTCCTGGCAGTATTTATTTTTTATCTAATGTACGTAGTCTAAAGCTCAGTATCACTGAACCCACGCTTTTCGAGCCCAGGTTGTCCTGGACATGGATTGCACAGTATTGAGCTTATCTCAGGGACACCAAAGTGAAATTCGGGTACTTGCACTGCTTGTATTTAAATATATATCCATGATATATTAGTTATTACAGGGCTGCATCAATGTGTAGAAGAAAACTGCACTAGACTTAAATGACAGAACCAGCAAAGGCAGCAACTCAAATGTGGGATGCACACAAATTAGACATAGAAAATGGAGGGGAGCTGCGCCAGTCACGATATGTAAATTAGCATTGGTATGAACAGTATTTCATAAATTCAATCCTTCAATGACACCACAGTGACTTCACACATTAAAAAGAGTGCCCGGCCACCGTATAAAAGGCCTGCTTACCAAATGGCAAGCAAAAGGGGCGTTTGGCTGTAACCCAGCCACGGCCTTTAGCTTGCAAGGATGACTGTTGGACACACAGGATCTGGACCTTGTAGCCGTACTTGAGATGCACTCAGGATGGGCTCTCCTCATGTGTTCAGACTAACACATCTGAACACATGAGGCGAGCCCATCCTGAGTGCATCTCAAGTACGGCTACGAGTTTGGGAGATGCCTAGGGGGTTGCCAACAACAAGGTCCAGTTCCTGTGTCTCCAACAGTCATCCTTGCAAGCTAAAGGCCGTGGCTGGGTTACAGCCAAACGCCCCTTTTGCTTGCTATTTGGTAAACAGGCCTTTTATACGGTGGTCGGACACTCTCTTTAATGTGTGAAGTCACTGTGGTGTCATTGAAGGATTGATTTTATGGACTACTGTTTCTACCAATGCTAATTTACATATTGTGATTGGCGCAGCTCTCCTCCATTTTCTGCATCAATGCGTGTGTGTGTTTGTTTTTCTTAAATCTGCCAAGGGTTCAGCTTTATCCTGTAAGCATTGACCCTGAGTTTTGAAGGACCTTCACCCTGTTTGTAGCTAATGACTTTAATAAAAGTACACTTGCCTGTCCAGCGCTGTCCTCACCCTGGCCAGTTCTTTGACAGTTTTCAGGGCACTGGCATGTTAACTGTGGGAAGCCGGCTGACTCCTTGTGGTTTCACAGCCACTGCATGGGTTTTTGGGAATGGTCCCGCCGCAGCATTCTGGGACCTATGATGTGTCGCAGAATGTTGCGGGGCGGGTGGAGGGATGAACTTTTGGTGGAATAGCCTAGGCAATCCCAGTGGGAGCAGGTACCTGTCAAAACCAGGTACCCTCTCTCCCCCCCCCCCCCCCAAAATAAGTTTCCAAAGGGAGGGGCAGGGCATGAAGCAGAACTTCCCTTTTTGGGGTATAGGTAGGATGTCACAAAGAAAAGTGTGGTTGTGTTGTTTTTTTATTTATTTTATTTTTTTTACAGCAAATACGGCAGCAGAGACTATAAACGGTCACCAGTAAACCTATTGAAATATGTAGGACTGCCTTTGCATATCAAGTATGCATTATGCGTTGAGGTCACCTGTGTTGGTATTAAACTGTCTGAATATACGCAGCCAGACTTGCCTTCCCGTGCGTAATGCCCCCAGAACCTGTAGCCTGCTTTAATTTTCAACTGTTGGGCACGTAATATTGTTGAAAGTGAGAATTATTCTTCTGGGTGACCTTCAGGATTCAGCCTAGCAATAGGGTGTATTCAAATTTAAGCCTGGCTTCAGAGTAGAAGGCATTATGCGGTCTCCTTACTCTGTACATATAGATTGTGGATGTTTCTCTGTAAACTTCGAGACTTCATGGTAGTACACCATCAAGGTAGACAATTCATGCATCGTGATTGTGTAATGGCAATTTGACACCGCAACCAAAACTAACCTGAGGAACAATTCTATTTTGGTATCAAACGCAAACCAGCAATTTGTATATAATTTTTAAGAGTGTGTGTATATATATATATATATATATATATATATATATATATATATATATATATATATATATATATATATATATATATATATATATATATATATAGGAATAGCCTCAAGGTGGGGCTAAGACTATGGAACACACTCGGCTGCTTTTCACAGGTTTAGATATTAGGACTGACATGGATGAATTTTTCTTTTTCCAACTAACCACTCAATTTCCCTAACCTGTATCAACCAGCTATAGGCATACTTGTGTGTGGACAATCCAATCTGTGCAAACCCATCCTTTCTGGGCGTAACAGATTTGGGGTTCCTCTAACTTGGCCAGCTGGGACATCTGCAAATCTTTTTTTTTTTTTTTTTTTTGTTCTGCGCTTCAGAAAGTAGAACAAAGGTCTCCAGGTCCGTGGTATTGCAACATTTTTATACATCATTTTACTAACCGTCCACAAAGCAAGTTTGAAACCACAACAAAACTTGTTCATCTGGGAAAAGATTTTGGATCCCTTCAGCACATTAGGCAGCCAAAGTCTTGTATGTTGGGATACATTTATTTATTGGTCATGTTTGGCTTGCAAACACATAAAGAACGATGACTGCTCAGGGGCAGAGAACAAAATGTTTGCCATGCTTGTTCTTTTGCCAGCCTGTTTTATCTTTCAGGAACAGTATTCTTCTTCGGCTCTAGGTTCTATGCCTCCTGGCTGTCTGGATAACTTTCTCAGAAACAGAGGAATCTGCTTATTATGACACAGCATTTCTGCTCCTCTTGCTTCGTTTGCTCAACTTGTGTCAATGTTTAAACACCGAAATCTAATTCATTGACTGAGACCTACACGTACGGTATTGCGGTACCATGACAGAGTATACCTTGATTGTGTGTACTTGTCAAAGGACCTTCAATTTTTTATCCACATCAAAGGTCCTCTTAGTTAAGTCTGTGCTTTTAACAGTGGTATGAATTTGTGGTCAAATTAAGCCTGTGAGGAAATGTGGCCACTTACTAATATGACCTACAAAAGCAAGACTTTAGTCTAGGTCAGGGATTTCCAAACTACAGCCCTCCAGCTGTTGCGGAACTACACGTCCCATGAGGCATTGTAAAACTCTGACATTCACAGACATGACTAGGTATGATTGGGAATTGTAGCTTCTGAACAACTGGAGGGCCATAGTCTGGAGACCCCTGGTCTAGGTAAAAAAAAATAGAGATCCGTTACAGCCAAAATTGAGTTTTTCGTTATTGTCTGGATGACAGGCTTTTTCAAAAATGTAGAAGGATGTCTGCTATGCATCTGTAAGAGGGGCTTTGCAGGCGGCTAGTTTTGGCATCTAAGCACAAGACCCTACACCTGCTCCAGCCCTGCTAGAACACTGTTCTACAGTACCTGTTGAGGCTGACCCCTGTGCCATCTTGTGCCCTGCTCCTTGCTGTAGGCCTCTTATTGACATCTCCGGGCCATAGACCTTTTGGCTCCTTCAAAAAGGAATGTCAACACAATATAACTTCACTGCACTTTACTAGTGGTGTTCAGGGAATGGCAAGATGGTCACATCACGGACCTACAATCCAGAGTCACTTGGCATACTCGGTCAATTGCATTAAATGGACAGTCCGCAGTAGTCTCAAGTGAAAGCACATGCAGCACCTCACAGCCATCTCCCTGTAGTCTTGCCTCTTCCCAGGGTCATAAGTACTCACAAGGCTGTGCTCCCTGAAGACACCCCCTTGCTGGATACACCTCTTCCAGAAACCCTCCAGGGAGGAAGCTTCATACAGGGTTCTCCAGCCTGGCCTATAGGCCTTTTGCAATCTGACCTAGCCCCCACCTTCATAAGAGACAGAATGACTACAGCTAGCTCCTCCTGCATATACGTCCACTCCTCCCGGCCTCCTGCCCTGACCAGGGCCCACGTGTGTAGATTTCATGCTCACAGGTGTGAAGTGTGTGGCTCCCATGCCCCCCTGAGTGTGTGCTCCTCCCCAACTAGCTTATATATGGGTGCTGACTCACCCCTGGCATCACCGTGACAGAGCTCTACTCAAAATGGGCCTTTTGTCACTACCTGCTGTACCAGACACTATTCTGGTACAGAGTTACCTAGTGGCAAAGTGACTAACTGCACCTGCATACATGTTGATATTTGCATCTAATGCCTCTTTTATTATTTACTGTATATTGAAGTATTTTCCATTTTTCCTAGATGTCACTTTTATTCTTTAACAAGCCAGTTTCATGTTTAGGGTTCTGAGGATGTAGGTGTACCTTCTATCTTTTAAAGGTCTCTGGGACCACAAACCTTCATGAAGTGAGTACCTTGTTTGGCATGTCTAAATTAGTAGAATGACTTGAAAATTTTAGACGTTATGCATGCCAGTGGCCATAATTGTAGAACTAGTGGGGTATCAAGCTGAACAAGAGAAGTACCAAAAAGAAAGGACCACGCAACATGTATGCTATTACTCCCAAGTTAATTTGACTTCAGATGATGTGCAGTTGATCTGTAATTCTGCCTGATGTCTAAACATGTCTTTTCTTGAGTTCTTTGCACCTTGTCTAACTTGTCTTCTTTCTATTTCAGTGTGTAATTGTGGCAATGAGATTGCCTGTACCAGTACCGGGGAATGTTGCCACAGTGAATGTCTGGGAGGATGTAGTAAGACTGGAGACAGCCGGGCCTGTGTGGCATGTCGAAATTTTTTCTTCAAAGACCAGTGCTTGCCTTCATGTCCGGCCAATACCTATGAGTATGAGGGCTGGCGTTGCATCACATCAGAGTACTGCGCCAGTCTGCGGAAAGTCTCAGAGAACCCACGGGAGTCTTCTAAGTTTGTCATTTATGAGAATCATTGTCTTTCAGAATGTCCACCAGGATACACCAGGAATGAGAGCAGGTTGGTATATGATCTAGATAAAAGGAAGAAAAATGGACACACTCTTCTTTGTCTTATTAGACATGTTTTCTTGTCTTACTTTTAAGAGCCACTCTTAACTTGGAGTCCAATGTTGACCTTATTCACAAAGAATTTAGACGCATAAATGCATTCAGTACCATTGTTCTGTTGTGTGGATTCATGCACCCCTTTACACTATAATGGACCTGAAACTTATGGGACCTCATGTATAAAATATGTAACTGACGAGTAATCACTAATTCTCTACCAGCAACCAATCAATTTTACCTTTCCTGCTGCTAGAATAAGTAAAGGTGGCACTGGTTGTTAGGGACTGAATCATTCCTACTTCAAAAGATTAGATGGGTTAACTCTTCGTAATCAAACTGTTTTAGATGGAGTAAGCTTTAAAGAAGTACAACGTTACAAAGAGAAATAACTATGTACAGTTGAACCCATTCAATTTCAAATATATCCATAAATAATGGTGTGGTTCTTTTGCAGCATTGTGTGCCACAAATGTGAAGGCCTCTGTCCAAAGACGTGCAAAGTAGGGATTAAATCTATAGATTCCATTCAGACGGCAAAAGAACTGACTGGCTGCACGCACATTGAAGGAAGCCTGATCTTCAACATCCGCAGAGGAAGTGAGTGTCTTGTTTTATATGTAACAGTTGATCAAAGAAAATTGGCAAAAAACCCCCATAAAAACCAAAAAGAACACCGAAGCAGTTATGGAGAGCATGTTGATCCTAAATCCTTACAGACCTAAAATCTGATCTTTTTTTGGTGTACCAAGGGCGAGATTGCCAGTTGTGTACATATTTTTGAACTGGTATGTTTTCAAAGTTGATTAAACTAAAGAAGGCAAGACAATACCCCACAAATTCTCTATGGGGTTTAGGCCAGGCGGGATTGCTGGCCAATCAAGCACAGTGATACCATGATCATTAAACCAGGTATTGGTACTTTTGGCAGCTTGGGAAGGTGCCAAGTCCTGCTGGAAAATGAAATCAGCATTTCCATAAAGCTGGTCAGGAGGGGGAGGCATGTAGTGCTCTAGAATCTCCTGGTAGAGGGCTGGGCTGACTTTGGACTTGATAAAACACAGTGAACCAACACCAAATGATGACATGGCTCCCCAAACCACCGCAGACTGTGAAAACTTCACACTGGGCCTCATGCAAATTGGATTCTGTGCCTCTCCACTCTTCCTCCAGACTCTGGGACCTTAAATTTCTATATGAAATGCAACATTTTCCACAGTCCGTGATGATTTGGGGAGCTGTGTCATCTGCTGGTGTTGGTCCACTGTGTTTTATCAAGTCCAAAGTCAGCGCAGCCCTTTACCAGGAAACTCTACAGCACTCCATGCTTCCCTCTGCTGACCAGCTTTTATGAAGGTGCTGATTTCATTTCCCAGCAGGACTTGGCACCTGCCCACACTGCCAAAAGTACCAATACCTGGTTTAATGATTATGGTATCACTGTGCTTGATTGGCCAGCAAACTCGCCTGACCTAAACCCCATAGAGAATCTGTGGTGTATTGTCAAGAGGAAGCTGAGACATGAGACCCAACAATGCAGATGCGCTGAAAGCCACTATCAAAGCAACCTGGGCTTCCATAACGCTTCAGCAGTGCAACATGGTGATCGCCTCCATGCCACGCCGCGTTCATGCATAAGGAGCCCAGCTCAAATGTTGGTTGCATACTATACTGTACATGTAAACATAAATTGGATTCGTATCATCAGAGTGGTACTGTGGTTACGAGGGATGAGTAAACTTTATGCCACGTCCCGATATATTATTTGGAAAATAAGTTTTTGGATGATGGACTTTATAGGCACAGCGCTAACTACATAGTTTGGTAAAGTATATACATTTTATTATTTATTTACAGAAACATATGAAACAATTAAAAAAAAAAAAAAAAAACCATTGACTATCCACAATTGTGCCTTGAAGCATACAACACACCACCTATGTATCGTAGACTAGAATACTTAGTAATGAGAAACCTAAAGGTCACTCCAAGGATTTGATGTAACAACGTCATTTAGGAGAGGCGGTGTGTCGTGGTTCGGCTCGGCTCAGCTGGTGTGTTGTATGCTTCAAGGCACAAATGTGGATAGTCATTTTTTTTTTTAATTGTTTCATATGCTTCTGTAAATAATACATTTTATATACTTTTTTTACAAAACTATGTAGTTAGTGTTGTGCCTATAAAGTCCACTATACTGTACATGAACATATTTTTCAGTAAGCCAACATTTCTGTATTGTATTTTTTTTTTTTTTTATTAATCTTATGTAATATTCAAATTTTTCAGAGATATTGCATTTTGGGTTTTCACTAACTGTAAGCCATAATCATCAAAATTAAAAGACAGACATGCTTGAAATATATTACTGTGTGTAACGCATCTATATAAAATATGAGTTTCACTTTTTGAATGAAATCACTGAAATTAACTTTTTGATATTCTAATTTTATGTCTGGATCAGCTGTGGGTATAGGATTGTATCCTCTTCTCTCCCTGGAACTGGATGGACTTATCTTTTTTTTTTTTTTAACCTGACTATGTAACTGTATTGGAGGCATGTACAAAGTTTTATATATATTTTTATATATATATATATATATATATATATATATATATATATATATATATATATATATATATATATATTATATTTGGTTTTCTTTTTGGGTTTTTAATATCTTGGGGTACACCAGGGGTTTTGATTTTTTTGTATTTGGCACAGTTTATCACTGTGCCAAATACAGCCCAGACAAAAGCAGTTTCACATTTTGTGTGTATGCGCATGCATAATTTAACATATTTCCAATATTCAACATATCATTTATTACAGATAACCTAGCTTCAGAGCTTCAAAGAAGTTTGGGTCGTATTGACACAATAACTGGCTTCTTGAAAATCAAGCACTCCTTTGCTCTGGTCTCGCTCTCATTTTTTAAAAACTTAAAACTCATCAGAGGAGACACCATGGTAGATGGGTAAGAAAAAAACAAAAATTTATCTTCTCAGGCTTTTTTTTATTTTTGGCAGACATACAAGCTTTCTCTACACATGTCGTCATGCTTTCCAAACCTTCAGTTAGCATGCAATTTGACCTTGCTGCCCTAACCACTTCTAGTATGTCTAGTTGCACATGAACGTCGGTCTCTTTTTAGTGGAAGCTTCACTCCCTTTTTTTCTAAGATCAATTTTGTAGAATCCAATTCACAATTTTTTTATGTGCTCCCAAGTCCTTGTTTTCTAGTTGTGGAGGCTAAAAACTTTATGATGTGTATGTGCCTTGCAAATGTAAATTACCTATTTAAGCAATTTTATATTAACCTACAGAGATTGCTATTAGTTTTGAAGAAAGATTGAAAGAAAGGACATTATTCTGGCAGATAAGGCCTTTCACTATGCAAACAGGTATATACTTTATTGAGATAAAAAAAGAAAGTTGTGCACAGGAATAAACCCATTGCACAAAATAACAGGGGTGGTTTACACGATATGTAGAAACAATGGTCCAAAACAACTAAAGGTCACTTCAAAGATAATCAACACATACAATATTTGAAGGTAGCATCAATCAGCAAGGTGTAATCATGCAAATACGGTACATAGCTAATAGCATTGAAATGACCTACGAGTGACATAGGAAATAGAACCATCATAAAGGGGGTGATGCCTACGTATAGCAGGTGAGAGATGCCATGTATGGAACCAGCTAGGTATAATTAAACTAGGTATCTCCTAGGAAACCTTGGCCCAGTTTCATAAATGTTATAAAACTATTATATGCAAGTATTGGAATGTTGCAACTAGCAGTCCTAAATGTTGCTATGGGGGGGCAGCCCCTGAGGATATATATATTTCTTGTATGAAAGGGTACAATTGATATCTGCTATCCAAGATTGCAGTGTAGGAGGGAGGGCTTGCATCCATTTGCACGCTATACCTTACTTACCTTGCAGTAAATAGGATCTCCTATAAGAACATAGTCATTTATTTGTCAGAGTTTGGGAAGAGCCCCAGTAGACATTGTTTGGGGGTATAGGGTCAGTGGATAACCCATCTTGTCGTGCATGAACCACCTTTACTTGAAGCCAGAACCCTTGGATTTTGGGGAAGGTCCATAGGAGATGGTAAATGGTGTCTAGCGCTTGTAAACACATTGGACATTGTGCTGGGTGTCGATATTTTGGAGATTACGGGCGGGGGTCGATATTTTTGAGAGAAGGGATGGGGGGCAGATCAGCTCTGTGCAGAATGTATAGGTGTGTAAAGTGGTCTGAGAACTTGGAACATATTTCCAGTTTTCTAAAATGGCGCCCCAATCTTGTCAACAGGGTTGATTTTTCTAAAACTGTGGAGAGTGCACAATCTAATCCAGCTGTGCTTGCCAGTCAATCGGCTTCTAAATTTAGCTTGTTCCCTTAAGCTTTGACAACAAAACCTGGAAGCTGATTGGTTTCTATGCAGAGCTGCTCCAGATTTTGCACACACCAGTTTTAGTAAATTAACCCCAATATCTCCATTGTTTAATTCCAGCCTTTTACTGTTCCCTTTCTCACTCAGGAATTATACTTTGTATATTTTGGACAACCAGAATCTTCAGCAGCTCTGGGATCCCAACCACGAGCAACTCTCCATCCCTGTTGGGAAGCTGTACTTTGCTTTCAACCCTAAGCTTTGCCTGTCAGAAATTTATAATATGGAGGAACTAACGGGAACAAAAGGGAGACAGAACAAGGCAGATATCAATCCACGCACCAATGGAGATCGGGCTTCCTGTGAGTCATATCCCACTATCCTACCCGCCTTTTTACTGCAATATGATGTGTTTAAAAGCAGGTGATTTGTGTTTATTCATGGAATCCTGCTCTGGACCACAACCAGTGTTGTCCTTAAAGGAAAAGTTTCCTTCAAGGAAAAAGAGTTAAGGCTCACCTGTCCACCATCTGTACCACCATTTTTTTGCGGTCTTGAAGAGCTTAGCCCCCTAGGTGTGGCTTCTGGGTGTTATGGATCCCTTTTCTTCCAACACTGGCACTGTGGTTCCTTTCTCCAACGCCTACGTCACTACTGGTTTATGACTTTTGTACAGAATCTCTTTTTAGTATTTATATTGCTTTTGAAATAATATACTTTTAAAGTCCTATTTAAACCTAATCAGTACAGTCTCATAGAAACTTTAAAATGTAGTATAGTCAAATACTAACTAAGCCTAAACCTATCCTCACTACCCTATAAAGGAAATAAATCTATACTTGCCTATGCTGATGGTGATCCAGACCAGTCACATGATCTCTCCAGTGGCCGACTTCAAGAGAGATCGCGGACAACTACTGCAGAACCTGGGTATTAACGTAACCCATAGGCTTACTATGAGGCATTAGTAGTTGGCTGTCCCTCCTCTACACTGAAAACCATTTGGACCCGATCATGTGACCAGACTGGAGCGCCTTCAGAATAGGTAAGTATACAGATCTTTCTTTTCACAGGGTAGATTAAATAGGCTTAGAATGTGAGTGGGAGTAGGTTTGGGCTTAGCATTTGTCTGGAATTTCACTTTACCAATTTTTGTGATTTCTAAAGCCAGAACTTGAAATCTGCAGCTTTTATTAAAATAGTACTTGGAGATGAAGGCGATTGTTCAAGCACTTCCTGTTAAAGGGTGACAACCATCTGTCCCTGGGTCTCAACTGCACCTCTTGCATTGTCACCCTGTCATATAGGATTCTGATGGCCTTCATGTGACTCTCCAACACATACTATACAGCCATGGTCCACCATCTGCAAGACCTTCCCCTAAGGCACAATGTTCTCTTCCTTCTGTAAATGAATCTCTCCATCCCCCTTTGAAATGGAGATGAACAATGGCTAACCTGTTTTTAGTCCAGCCTGGCTAGCAACCATGACTCCCTTCATAGATACAGGGGTTGATTCCCTCAAACTAGAAAGTGCAAAACCTGGCGCAGCTGTGCATGGCAGCCAATTGGCTTTTAACGTCAGGTTGTTCAATTAAGCTATGACAAAAACAAACTGGAAGCTGATTGGTTTCTATGCAGAGCTTCACCAGATTTTGCGCACTCCCGTTTTAGTAGATCAACCCCACAGTGTATTCAGCGAGTATAGCCAGAGAAAAATGCCATTTTATGGTTACCCATTAAAACGCAATGAAAAAAAGGCAACTAATGCAGCCACCACATCTAAAGACTTGTAAGCTGCAAAATGTTACAATTTTTGTTTTCGGGTTTAGATAACATTTTAACCTGTAGATGGAGCACAAACCCCCAGCTGTTGCAACCTTTGAATTTAATCCACTTCAGCTGTTTTAAATTTCCATAAAAACCATTATCAACCAGACCATTTTAATCCTAGGCAAGACTCATGCACTGAAGTTTGTCACCAACGTAACAGAATTCGACCGCATCTTCCTTAAATGGGAAAGCTACAGGACGCCAGAACCTCGTGACTTGCTAAGCTTCATTGTTCACTACAAAGAATCGTAAGTCTTGATGAGAAATGTTAACTTGGAGCCGACTTTCTCTGCCTTGGTGTCAGAAACCATGAATTAGACTGGGACAGAAGTACAGTTAAATAACACTTGTTTAATAATAATAAAGTAAACAGAGTAAACTTAGTCAAAACATAGACAGCGTTCAGGAACCGGAACCAATGGTCAGACAAGCCAAAACGTCAGGGAGCCAGAGATGAGTGTAGTAGAACATCAAGCAGGATCTGGAGCCAGAAGGAATGTCAGCCAAGCAAGTCTTTAACAGGAACACAGAGTGTCTCTAGGGATGTGACCAAGGGGAAGGCAGAGATCATCTGGACTGGACGGCTTAAGTAGGCGGGACTGACAAGCGGGATATCATCAACAGGTGAGTCACTGGAGAGATAGGATCTGGCAATTAGCCGACAGCTGAGCGGCCAGCTCATAGAAGGAAGGGCTGAACCCAGCTCTGACACCTGTTCTTTCGATCTTCCTACATGAAATTTCTCTCTTTATAGTTTTTCGTTTTTCGATGAACTGTGTGTGTTTGTTTTTTTTTTTTTTTGTTTTTTTTTTGTCTGTGAAAAAATGTATTTATTTTTTATTTTGTTGTATTGTAAGTTATTGTTTGCAGTCATTTCTATCAGCTTTGGGCCAGCGTGGTAGTAGCTATGTCACTAGCACTATAAACTTGCACCCCTGTTGTCTGACTTAGATTCCCATTAGGACCATTATCTGCAAGTAAGTAGGATAGTCTTCCCAACTCTGCAAGGGTATCCTCTGGATACCCAAGTAGAGGACCCTTCTTCCAAGATTTTACTAATAAACATATGGCTACCGAGCAGATACATGTGTGCCAAGTTTGTTTTACTATCGGTTTTCCTGCAAATGGATATGTCCACACTTTAACCACTTGACAACTGGGCACTCAACCCCCCCCCCCCCCCCCCCTGCCTAGATCAGCTTTCAGCACTCACACTTTGAATGACAATTACTCAGTCGTGTAATACTGTACCCAAATCACTTTTTTTGTCTTTTTTTTTTTCATACAAATAGAGCTTTCTTTTGGTGGTATTTGATCACCTCCTGGGTTTTTTATTTTTGCTCTACAAATAAAAAAAGACCGAAAATTTTGAAAAAAAACCCGCATTTTTCTTAGTTTCTGTGATTAAAATTTTGCAAAAATATTAATTTTTTCTTCATAAATTTTGGCCACAATTTATACTGCTACATATCTTTGGTAAAAATAACCCAAATTAGTGGATATTCTTTTGTCTTTGTGAAAGTTAGAGAGTCTACAAGCTATGGTGCAAATCATAAAAAATTGATCACACCTGATGTACTGTGGCCTTTCTCATTTCTTGCGACCCGAACAAGTCAGGAAAGTACAAATACCCCACAAATTACCCCTTTTTTTAAAGTAGACATTCCAAGGTATTTAGTAAGATGCATGGTGAGCTTTTTTATGTCATTCTTTCCCACAATTCTTTGCAAAATGAAGTTTTTTTTTTTTCCCCACAAAATTGTCATTGTAATAGGTTATTTCTCTCACATGGCATGTGTATACCACAAATAACACCCCAAAATACATTCTACTACTCCTCCTGAGTATTACGATACCACATGTGTGGGACTTTTTCACAGCCTGGCCACATATAGAAGCCCAACATGCAGGGAGCATCATCACGTGTTCTAGGAGCATAAATTACACATCTAACTTATTGACTACCTATTACACTTTTGAAGGCCCTGGAGCACCAGGACAATGACACGCAACACTGATGTGGCACTGATACGTGGCACTGATGACAGATGGCACTGGTGGCACTGGTGACAGGTGGCACTGGTGACAGGTGGCATTGGAGACGCTGTCTCTGTGTAAGGAGGCAGAGCCGGCAATGAGAGATTATTTCATGTTTACATATGAGATCATCTCCTATTGGAAGCTCCAATCGCGCTGTGATTGGCCATTTACAGCGATCTGTGACAGGCTGTGTCCAAGGGACACGGCCAGCACAGAATTTCCCCAATGCGCTCCCGCGGGAGTGCGCATCGCGGAAGTAAACAGGACGACGTCCAGGGACGCCCTCCCGACAATTGGCATCCCCGCTGTCGCTGTCTTTCGGCTATAGCGTTGGCGCAAAGTGGTTAAGATAAATATTCACATTGTTTAGAGAAGATGATCAAACTCAAAGCTTACATTTTTATCACACATCATGGGACACAGAGTGTTTAGACAGGAAGTGATCCCCAATATAACCCCTCCCATACAGGAAGTACTAAAGTTTTTTTTGTTTTTTTGTTTTTTTTTTTTACCAGTGTCTGCAAGGTGGATGGGCACATTTTTGTTTTGAGCTCTCAAGCTCTAGGTCTTGAAGTCCCAGCATGGTTCTAAAATGAATCAAGGGATTGACCAATCGAATCCATTTGAAACAAGCTTATAGGCTAAGATAGATGGTACCCGAGCCTCGCAAGGATCCTGCAAGGTTTTGCTTGTAATGTGACCCCTGGGCTGGACTCTGCAGGGTGCTGTACAGGTCCAAGGGACTGGACCCTAAAACATGAAAAGGGTACCCAGTCCTTTAAGGTCCTCAAGAGACAGGAACCCGCTGTGATGGGTGAAGATTGGGCTCTTAGTTTCTAAGGTTGCCCTTTGCCAGGACGGGTAAGTGAAATCTCCCCCCCTTATTTGCTTATTGTGGGGTGCCCCATGTGTGTAACAATCTGTCAATCTAGCTAAGGCTGGACACCTGTATAGCGGTGACCGAAGGGGGGGAGTTTTGGCCTGACTGTTGGAAAGAGTAGCTTTCTTTATGTCTTTTGCTGTCTTGTCTTTTTTTTTTTTTTTTTTTTTTTTTTTTGTGGATGGTCCGCGCATGAAATTTTGGTGCACAAAAATGCATTGCATGTGCGAACATGGAACCGTGCACATGCGTGCAGGAGCAGAGCGTCCCGGCGCACAGCCATCTCATTTTGAGCTGAGTGTGGCTGACATGCGGCGCTTTCAAGAGAGCTGTGGGACACAGAGCAGGCTCTGAAAACCTTTCACTTTCAGCAGTTCATCCCTCCTTACCCAGGTCATGTGAGTCACCAGGTGTTTGTTGGCAAGCTAAAGGGCTTAGCAGGATTGTTGCATAGGGGCTTGGTGAGCCCTATTTAAGGGTCTCCCTTCTGGGGTAAAATACTAAACCAAGGTACTCCTTTTTTGTGGCTTGCAATGTCTTCAAAAAAGAGGAGCAGGAAAGGGCACACCTATGTCGTCCAGTAGCTCCTGAGAAGCCTAGTCGAAACCCTAGCATTGTATCCCCTGAGAGACCAGAGGCTTCTGGGCAATCTGAGCTGCTGCGCCTGTCTGGTATTGTGCCTAGTCAACACTGCTGCTTGAGCCTTTTATCACCAGGGATGAACTGTTCTCAGCCCTAGCAGGGATAGAGCACAGGATTGCTGGCATCATTGCCTCCACCCCGTAGGGTGGCAGGAAGCCTGACAGATCCCCCTTCCCTGAGCCTCCTTATTTGGAGCAGGAATGGGTTGAGGAAGGGGAAGAGCCTGGCAGATGAGTCTGCTCCTGTGGAATCTGGGCCAGAAAATGTCCAGTTGGTATCAGCCACTTAGTCGCAGAGGCTTTTGATCCAGACTCTTACCGAGGTGGTGCGTTCTGCCTTTGTTACCTCCTGCAGAGGTTTCTGAGCTCCCCATGTCCTCTTTGGGGTCCCTGAGCCTTCCCAGGCTGCACAGGCTTTCCCCTTGCACCCACTGTTGGAACAGGCGGTGTATGCTGATTGGGAACATCCTGACAGGATTTTTGTTCCTTCTAAGAGGTTTCCCTTTTATATCCCATGGAGGAAAAATTTAGGAAATGGAGCATGCCACCCGTAGATGCAGCGGTCTCTTCCTTAAACAAGAATTTAATTGTCCAGTGGATAATGCACAGGGCTTGAAAGACCCTGTTGGCAAGAAACTGGAGTCCTTATTAAAGGCTTCCTTTTTCTTTGGCCAGTTCAGCTATTCAGCCAGCTGTCGCAGCAATTGGAGTCTACCAGTCCTTAAAGGATCAAGTCTTATGGCCTGATAGGCCTAACCTGGAGAATGATCTTACTGAAAATAGAACAGATATTCCTTGAGCCCTGTGTTTTGCTGTAGATGCCTTTTAAAGGATTCTATACAGCAGGTCTCTCTCATCTGGCTCTCCTGTCTGTACACATGCTCAGACATGTGTGGCTGAAGATCAGGTCAGCTGAGCTTCCCTGTAAGAAGTTATTGGCAGGGTTCCCCTTCAGTGAGGAATGTTTGGTGATGAACTGGACAAGTACATCCAAAAGATTTTGGAGGAAAAGAGTTCTTTACTTCCTTGAAAGAGAAGGACCAGTCGCCCCCTGTTTAAAATCTCAGGGACTTCCTCAGGGATTTCAGTGACAAGGCAGTTCCACCGCCAACAGGACGATAGAGCCAGGGGCAAGCCCCAGGGCCAGAAAAGACCCTGGGTCCAGAACTCTTCTAAATCCGGCACCAAGCCCTCCTTTTGAAGGGGACAACTCCACACTATCGGGTGGGGGCTGCTCCAATTTGCAGGCATTTGGAGAACAGTGGTGCAGGACGAGTGTGTCACCTCAACAGTGTACCGCGGTCGAACCTGATCACGGGTCTAAAACTAAATGGGGACATAAGGACAGTCTTGGACCCAAGATCCCTGAACCAACATTTGTTTGATCCAATCCTTCAGGATGGAGTCGGTTCACTCGGTAGTAGCCTCGCTGGAGATGGGAGACTTCTTTGCCTGCATTGATATCAAGGACGTGTATTTTATACATGCCTATCTTTCAGGCTCATCAGAGGTTCCTGCAATTTGCAGTAGAGGAACATTTCCAGTTTGTGGCACTGGCCTTTGGGCTTGCCACATCACCTCGGGTGTTTACAAAGATCCTAGCACCTTTTACTGGGTCTTTTAAGGGCCCAGGGGATCTTGGTGCTCAGATACTTGACTGACCTCCTGCTCAGAGATCACTCACTACAGGCCCTGGAACACAGTGTAACCTGCACAGTGCAGTATTTAGAAAACCTGGGCTGGGTGATAAATACCGAAGAGTCAGCCTTGAGACCAGCTCAGCCTCAAGTATTTAGGTCTGATCCTGTATACAGTCCAGGCAAAGGTATTTCTGCCACCCGTAAAGATCTGTGTCCTGAAGGATCAGGTGTGTTGGGTAAGGGGCACCAGGCAACCCTCCATTTGGCTCTGTATGAGTCTTCTGGGAAGGATGGTGTCCTCCTTCGAGGCAGTTCCCTACGCTCAATTCCATTCCAGGCCTATACAACAAGACCCCTTATTGGCTTGGAACAGGAGAGCACAAGCCCTGGATTACCCCATGTCTTTATCTCCCCAGGCACGCTTATGCCTAAGCTGGTAGCTGCAGGATTGGAACCTGCAAAGGGAAGATCCTTCCTCCCGGTGTCTTGGAGAGTACTGACCAGATGCCAGTCTCCGAGGCTGGGGTGCGACCCTAGAGGGGCTCGCAGCTCAGGGGAAGATGGTCAAGGGCAGAGCCTGCCCATCAACTTTCTGAAGTTTAGGACGGTACCTGTGGCCCTACAGTCCTGGATGGTGGAGCTTCAGGACTGCCCCATCAGGGTTCAGTCTGACAATATCACTGCAGTGGCCTATTTCAACCACCAGGGTGGTACCAGGAGCCATTCAACTCAGGAGGAGGTGAACACATATTAACCTGGGCAGAGGGACATGTGCCGGTTCTATCAGCGATCCATATATCCATATCAGGGGAGTAGAGAACTGGAAGGTAGATTATCTCAGCCATCAGCAGATCTGCCCGGGGGAATGGTCCCTACACCCGACCGTGTTTTGGGAAATCTGCCAGCATTGGGAATGGCCAGAGGTTGATCTATTGGCATCCAGGTTCAACAACAAGTTACAGCAGTTTGTCTCCTGAACAAGGGATCCCCTGATAATCGGATCAGATGCTCTAGTAGTTCCATGGAACCAGTTCTCCCTGGTTTATGCTTTCCCCGATCCCTCTCCTTCCACATTTGTTGCGCAGGATTCAAGGAGAGGGGGTTCCAGTGATCCTGGTGGCACCAGCCTGGCCCAGAAGGCCCTGGTTCCCAGAGATCATGAGATTGGCAATAGATGGCCCATAGATGCTTCAGCACCACCCCGATCTACTGTCTCAAGGTCCTATATTTGACCCCAATTTACAGTCTCTAAATTTGATGGCATGGCTATTGAAGCCAGGGTGTTAAAGGATCGTGGCATCTCGGGACCGGTGGTGTCTACCCTAGTGAATGCCGGAAAAACGGTCACTAGGAAGATCTATTATAAGGTCTGGAAGACTTGTATTGCTTGGTGTGAAGCCAGAAAATGGCATCCTCGGAAATTAGTGATTGGGAGAATTCTTTTTTCTACAGTGAAAATCAGATTGGCTTTGAGTACAATCAGGGGTCAGATTTCGACCTTGTCAGTGTTCTTCCAAAGGCCCTTAGCCTCCCATTCACTGATCCAAACCTTTTTATGCAGGGGGTAACTCGTTTTCTTCCCCCCATTAGGTCACCTATGTGTCCTTGGGACTTAAACCTGGTACTGTCTGTGTGTTAGAGAAACAACCATTTGAGCCTATCAAGGAAATACCATTAGTCTTGCTGTCATGCACACTAGCCTACCCGATGCCCAACACCTCGGCTAGAAGGGTGTCGGAGCTGGCGACCTGTTCCATCCTTCTTGCCTAAGGTGGTGTCGGCCTTTCATTTGAATCAGGACATTGTTTTGCCTTCTTTTTTCTCTCTGCCTTGTTCAATGGAAGAGAAATGACTGCACACCTTGGATGTAGTGCAAGCAGTCAGATTTTCTTTGTCTAAATCTGCGAAGATCCAAGGATCAGACTCCTTTTCTGTTTTACCAGAAGGACCCAAGAAGGGGCAGGCAGCTTCCATTGGCTATTGGGTCCGACAGTTGGTCATTCAGGCCTATGGTCTGAAATGTAGGGCTCCTCCCTTTAGTATGAGAGCTCATTCTACCAGGGGTATAGGAACCACTTGGGCTTTTCACTATCAACTATCTGTGACTCAGATTTGTAAGGCTGCTACCTGGTCTTTGGTGCATACTTTTCACACAATTTTATCAAGTGGATGTTCAAGCAGTGTACTGTGGGCTGTCGTATAGGTCTCATGGCTATTGTTTTGGCAGGGGGTCTCCCTACCTTCAAGGCTATTGTTCTGGGACGTCCCAGTAGGTATTGAATATTTGCCTCACTCTGTGTCCCATGATGTATGATGAAGAAAATTGGATTTTTTTCGTCATACTTGTAAAAATCCGTTTCTTTGAGTACATCATGGGACAGAAGTCCTTCCCCTCTTTTTTAGGATTAAGTACTTACTACAAAACTGAAGTACTTCCTGTATGGGAGGGGTTATATAGGGGATCACTTCCTGTCTAATGACCTTTGGTCTACCAGTGTCCATTCACCGGGAGATTAAGTATAACCCAGTAGATAATAAATATTGACCTCACTCTGTGCCCCGTGATGTACTCAAAGAAAAGGATTTTACAGGTAAGCATGATGAAAAAATCCCATTTTCCAACAACTTTGAACAATTTCATGGGACCACTGCATAATAATGGCAGCCTAGGCCCAGTTTCTCAAACATACACTCGCTGGCCACTTTATTAGGTACACCTTGCTAGTACCTGGCTAGGGGGTTGGGCCCCCTTTTGACTTCAGATAGATCCATGCTTTCATGTTTACGTCAAATTCTGACCCTACCATCTGAATGTCGCAGCTGAAATCAAGACTCATTAGACCAGGCAACGTTTTTCCAACCCTCTTTTGGTGAGCCTGTGCAAATTGTAGCCTCAGTTTCCTGTTCTTAGGTGACGGGAGTGGAACCTGGAGTGATCTGCTGCTGCTGTAGCCCATCTGCTTCAAGGTTTGATGTCGATGTGGTGTGCATTCAGAGATGGTGTTCTGCATACCTTGGTTGTAACGAGTGGTTATTTGAGTTACTGTTGCCTTTCTATCATCTTGAATCAGTCTGCCCATTCTCCTCTGACATTTAATAAGGCATTTTCCTCCACACAACTACCGCTCGCTGGATATTTTCTCTTTTTCAGACCATTCGCTGTAAACCCCAGAGATGGTTGTGTGTGAAAATCCCAGTAGATCAGCAGTTTATGAAATGCTCAGACCAGCCCATCTGGCACCTACAACCATGCCACGTTCTAAGTCACTTAAATCCCCTTTCTTTCCCATTCTGATGCTCAGTTTGAACTTCAGCTAGTCGTCTTCACCTCGTCTAGATGCATAAATGCATTGAGTTGCTGCCATGGAATTGGCTGATTAGCAATTTGTGTTACCAAGCAATTGAACAGTGTACCTAATAAAGTGGTGAGTGTAAATCATCTCTCTTGGTGAGGCCGGTGGGACTTATGTGGACCATTTTGCTTCCTGTTTATTCTGCCCTTGTCTTTCTACTAACACAAATGATGGAAAATAAGTCATGCATAATTTGTTGCATTGACACCAACACTGGGGCAAAATTCTTCCTACTGACACCATGCCTTCCACGAGCGCCAACGTTGGGTCACCATGCCTTCCACGGGCGCCAACGTTGGGTCACCATGCCTTCCACGGGCGCCAACGTTGGGTCACCATGCCTTCCACGGGCGCCAACGTTGGGTCACCATGCCTTCCACGGGCGCCAACGTTGGGTCACCATGCCTTCCACGGGCGCCAACGTTGGGTCACCATGCCTTCCACGGGCGCCAACTCTTAACCAATATTCCTCCACCCACTGACTAGCAAGCGTGAAGCATTGTTTACTTCTACTGACCATCGATACCAGTTCATTTTCTGTTTCCAGTGGCCATAGTCTAGCCCTTCTAAAGTCTTAGGCCCATTTAATGTTATTTTGATACAGCAAAGCTTGCATTTTGCAACAAGAAAATGCATTAAGTGGAAATCCTATTCTTTCCTATGTAGGTGGTTTCCATCCATGTGCTGCTGTTTACTGAGAAAGACAAAGGAAAACTTTATGGGCCCATTCACACCTACAAGTGTGTGTTACCATGCTTGCTACATGCACATGGAACAGTGTCAATCCAGCCTTTAAAAAACGTGAATTGGCCTTTTGTTTGGGAAGTTTGGGGACCTCTGTTCTATGTAAATAGTTAGCCTCGGTTCTCACCGAGGCGACCTGCACACGACTGCCGGGGCGACTTGCAAGACGACTTCTGTATAGAAGTCTATGCAAGTCGCCCCCAAAGTAGTACAGGAACCTTTCTTCTAAGTCGGAGCGACTTGCGTCGCTCCAATTAGAACGGTTCCATTGTACAGAACGGGAGGCGACTTGTCAGGCGGCTAGGTCGCCTGACAAGTCGCCCCCGTGTGAACCGAGCCTAAAGCATGTTCTAGATCAGTACAAGTTGGTAAACCACCTGTATCTCTATTATTTGATGCCACTTAGGAAGACATATAAAATACCTTCTTGATCCACTCGGTCTAAAAATTAATTTCATGTTGGCATTTTATTATAGCAGATGATAGTTGATGATTTATACCATACAAAAAAGGCAAGGCAGGTTATAAAGAATTTTTTTTTTTTTTTTTTTTTCCAAGATCCTTAGAATAGTCTTGGTGTCAATAGCAGACCAAAAAAAAGTGAATTCTTCATATCAAAGGAGTTGTAGTAATTATTATTGGTTATTATTTATAGGTATTGGAAAAATCCTCCATGTGGGAAGTCAAATTAGGACAGCCTTTCGCATGGTTAGGTCTTTGTTGCTCAAAAATAACCACAATTGCCAAATATATTCACTTGCAGGATCTTGAAGACCAGAGTTGAGGAACGTTCTTTCCTTCATAAGTGGATTGGTGTCACATTTTATTGTCATATGTAATGGATTATAGCTAGTCCCGTCAATTTTGTAGCATTCGATTCCAAAGAAATCCTATCCACTGCTTTTTGTTTTTAGTCCCTTTCAGAACATAACCGAACACCTGGGCCAAGATGCCTGTGGAGCCAACAGCTGGAACGTGGTAGACGTGGAACTGCCTTTAAACGATGGACAAGAACCAAGTGTCACACTAATGAACCTGAAACCATGGACCCAGTATGCCATTTATGTCCGGGCTATCTCTCTCACCACTGCAGAGGAAGGGAGGAATTTCGGAGCACAGAGTGACGTGGTTTATATTCGAACAAAGCCGGCAGGTAACTGACTCTTAAAGATCATACCGTGTTTCCCCGAAAATAAGCCCTACCCTGAAAATAAGCCCTAGTAAAGTCCTTGTAAAAATATATAATCCATTTTGTAAAAAGATTATACAATGTCCAGTGTGTCTACTTTTGTGACTTTGTCGAAAATACCATATTTACAGCGCCGCTGGGCGCTCCCGTCACCCGCCGGAGATCTTCTCCTTTCCTCCTTCTGGGTGACGTCATCAGCCCATCTCTCTGCAGTGCTTAGAGCGGGGCTGACGTCAGCGGGGTTCTTAGCCCTTCCCTCGGCAGTGCTCAGAGCGGAGAAGACCTGGTCTTATTCCCGGCGAAACACGGTAGGGAAAATAGTTCAGTGAAAATGCTTTTATTGCCACTTTTGCACAATTTTACAAACCTTTTTATTTTCAAATTTTGGTGGCTTCAATTTATATATACATTTTGTACACATTTTGTGTTTTTGTATGTATTGGGCTTCAGCTCTTAACCACAGTTTCTATGGCTTAGGATCCTTTCCAGACGAAACAAAAAGCATGTCAAATAAGGGGCTAAAATAGATATGTCATAGGAAAGCCTGTGCATTTTCGACCACTTAAGATTAAAGCTGTACTGCAGCCATGCACCACCAAAACTTTTCACTGCTACAATTATGAAAAATAAAACCTCTCTTAGATCTAAGATTTTACGATTAAGACTAATCTTAATATTATTATTATACAGGATTTACATAGCACCAAAAGTTTATACAGCACTTTACAATATAAAAGGGAGACAGTACAGTTACATTACAATAAAATACAAGAGCAGTGGTGGCCCGTCCACTAGGGGCGCACGGGCTCTGCCCCCTGTATTCATGCGTAATCTACATACAAGGTCCCGGATGCATTGATTCCAATGGGGTTTTTTATTTATTTTTATTTTTTTGGAAGCGAGTGATTGGAGCTAGAGGGTCTAATAGGCTTCAAAATAGGGTAGGCTCCGAGCCCACCCAGTTGTGTGGCAATAGCAAATGAATATTCGCTATTTTCACACTGATCCTCCTCCCGGCCATGATTCACAGGAGTAGGAAGGATGAAAGCTGCCGCCTGTCGGACACTCTTCCCGCCCGCTACCTAGATGGGGTAAAGACTGGGCTTTGATGGGACTTTAGAAGACCACCAACACTGGTACATATATGTAAAACTTTTTTATTTTATCACAAATATTGTAAAATCAGACAAGTTTACAAAATATATAAAAAGACATAAAACGTCTAGTACTACATACAATGAACATAGCCACAAAACAATAAAAAAAAAAACCACTGATATTCTCCAATGGGTAAAGACCCTAATGCCGCGTACATCCGGTCGGAGTTTTCGACCAGACTGGTCCGACGGACCAAATCCGGCTGACAATCCGATCATGTGTGGGCTTCACCGGACCTTTAGCGGACTTTTCCAGTTGCAAATCTGATGGACTTTAGATTTGGAACACGCTTCATTACGTCGTAACTCCCCCGGACCCAGAAATCCGCTCGTCTGTATGCTAGTCCGATGGACAAAAACTGACGCTAGGACAGCTATTGGCTACTGGCTATCAACTTCCTTATTTTAGTCCAGTGTAGGTCATCGTATACGAATCTGTCAGACTTTGGTGTGATCGTGTGTAGGCAAGTCCGGTCGTTAGAAAGTCCGTCGAAAGTACGCTGGAAAGTCTGTCGGACCAGTCCAGTCGAAAATTCCGACCGTGTGTACGCAGCATAATACCCTAGTCTTGAGAGGAGCGGAGGGGACGGTTTGGGTGATATTTGGTGACAAGTTTGATATAGCTCAGGGCAGAGTTGTGAATGGCTTTGTATGTTAGTAGTGATGTAATTCATGGCAGACGGTCATATTTCACTTTACTGAAGAAGTCAGATTAGTAAAACACAATAGGATCCTTTTTTTTTTCTTTGCCTTCACAAATTACCATGCATGTATAAAGTTAGGATTAAAGGAGGTTTTCCTTTTTTTGGACTTAAAATTATTAGCATTTTGCCATTTCTTTATTGCAGCCCCAACCGTTCCCCAGGATGTTTTGATCATGTCAAATTCCTCATCCCATCTGATTGTCCGCTGGAAGCCTCCAACTCAACGTAATGGAAACCTCAGCTACTACTTGGTTCTCTGGCAGCAGTTGTCAGAAGATGAGGCGCTATACCATAATGACTACTGCACCAAAGGTTGGTTAGAGGGAGTAACCACATTAGAGTGATTAATTAAAATCCAATGGGAGATATAGGTGTTTAAATAATTATTCCTAAATCATGCAAATATTGTCCTCTTGGTGGTAAATGCTTAATACTTAAGTACTTAACCTAAATACTTTATAAGAACCAACGAATCCGAAACATGATCTTTTTGATGTCAAAATATACTGAAACCTCCATAACCAAAACAACCCATATTGCCTATCTTTCCTAATGTTTAGTTTGCATAATATTTTCCACAAAATGACAAGTGCACAGTAAACACATTAAAGTGGTTGTAAACCCTTACAGACCACTTTAACCTACAGGTAAGCCTAGATTAAGGCTTACCTGTAGGTGCAATAAATATCTCCTTGACCTACACGGTTAAGGAGATATTTTCCTAAAAACGGGCACCGATGTCTACGGCGCAGGCGCACTGAGCGTGCCATTAGTGAAGGCGATCATGCTGTCACTGACGGCTCCCGCGTTCATGGGCCGGAGTGACGTCATCGCTGCTCCGGCCAGTCACAGCATCGGAGCAGCGATACCCAGAAGTCACGCCGGGTATCATGGCGGTGACAGAGGAGGTGAACGAGGGTCGCTTCGGGGGCTTCAATCTCAGGTAAGTAATTCATAATGAGCTATGCATACTAGCTCATCATAGCTTTGTCCTGCAGGGTGGGTGTTTTTTTTTGTTGTGTTTTTTTTTTTTTGGGAGGGTTTACTTCCTCTTTAAATGTACTGTTTTGGGCTTACAAAAAAAAGTGATTTTTAATTTGCTCATTGAAATTACGGTATCGTCACTGCTGTGGTTTACAAAAACTTCTTACGCAAGTCGTGGTGGCTCGTTCATTTTAATCTGTATTCTTTGAAACATTAAAGAATAGAAATTCTGTGAATACAGTGAATGGTGGCTGTTGTGTCTCAAAGTTCAACAGGTACAAAGACTGTTATTTTCAAAACACAATAATTGTGATTAAGCTTGGCCCCGGCACAAAGTTATCATGTGGGCATTGGAACTCCTAAAGGAGCGTGTTTACTTGCAAAATAAAATCTTCGCTAGCAAGTAAAACAAATGCTGTTCAATCTGTACTATATGGACCTTTGTCTGCTGCAAGGAAAAGAACCCTATCTTGGGCATTGCCCCAGCTGCATCTCTCTATCTTTTGGGGGACAAAGTGGCAATTAGGAACATAAGGGCACAGGGGCAGTACCGTTCTCCATTTTTCAGTCCAACAACCATTGGCTGCATTGGGGTAAATCTAGACCAGAGGCACATGCAAGAAATTACTGAAAGACTAGGCTTGTATCAAACTCATGAGTCAGACCCTTCATCTTATATGCAGGTTTTCATGGCATTAGAAACCTAAACGTTAAACGTTTTTTCAGGAGCAGTGATTTTAATTGGGCTTAAAGTGCAACAATAAAAATGAAAAATTCCTTTAAAAATAGCACCTGGAGGGTCCCCTTAATGTGCCCGTAAAGTGGCACATCTGTAACATGCATAGAACATGAAAATTACATTTCTAAAGAGGGGGAAAAAAAAGTCTCATCCCATTTTTAAAATGACTTGTTACAATTGCACCCAAAGAAACGGCGTGGGGTCCCCCCCCCAAAGTCTACCAGACCTTTATCCGGGTATGCAGCCTGGGGGTCAGAAAATAGGGGGGGGAAAGAGGGTATGACGAGCACCCCCCTCCTGAACTATACCAGATTGTGGGAGTCTGCAGGCAGGGAGCTTATTGAAATCTTTAAGCCCCCCTATGTAAAGGAGTATCAGGTACATAGTACCCCTACCCATTCACCAAAAAGTGTCAAAGTAATAAAAACAAGAGACAAGTTTTTGACAAAAAAAAAACAAACGTGTCCCCTGATGTAAATCCATCGTCAATCACGCCGCCCACTGATCAAAAAAATTTTAAAAAATGCTCTGCCTTCTGGGACGCCCCCCTGCCGAATGCCTTCTCTGTGCTTTGACATCACCTGGTGTTACCACCCCCTTCTGATGTCACGGTCTGGTGCATGCTGGGCCACTTACGTCACAAGGGGGCGGAGCCACAGGTGACCTTGCCAAGTGGCTCTGCCCCTTACCTATATAAGAAATGTCAAAGCACAGTGGTGTGATTAGCAATGGATTTAATTAGGGACACTATTTTATTATTTTTTTAATAAAGGATTTGTCAAAACCTTGTCTCTTGCTTTTATTACTTTTTGTACACTTTTTTTTTGGGTGAATGGATTAAAGGGGCCCTCCAGATTCCGATAAGCCCCCCTCCCGCAGTCCCCCACAACCACCCCCCCCCCTCGCCTTTCCTGACTGCTGCATGCCCCGATAAGGGTTTGGTATGGATTTTAAACACCTTTTTTAATGTTTTGCTAAGATTTTCTCATCCTCTCTACATAGGTCTGAAGCTTCCAACTAGCAGTGCCGACACCAGGTTTGACAGTGATGATAATGACATGGATTCAGAGGATAAGTGCTGCCCGTGTCAAAAAAATGGCGGCCAGCTATTGGACCTGGATGAGGATTTCTTTCAGAAAAAGTTTGAGAACTTTTTAAGGAACACTATTTTCATTCCCAGGTAAGCATTCCATCAGTCCACTTTCCATTCAAACCAAAATAGGATTTCCTGAGCTATTTAAGCATATTCAAACCCTAAACAAAAACGTCTTGCCTAGTGTTTTGTAAGAATAGTAAGCTGCTCCTTTTTATATACCTTTTTTTTTTTTTTTTTTTTTTTTATTGAAATCTGATCACTGGCTTTCTGCTGATGCACCAGCTCCTTAATGTGCGGTTGTGTGTCCCCTTGTGATGAGTTGGAACAGTTCCTGATTAGGTTTAGTTTAATCAGCCTGTAGACTGAATTAGAGGACAAGCCCCCAAGGGTGTTAATGCTTCCCCTGCATTGATGCACAATGAATGAGGTTTTTTTTTTTGTCACCCTATAGCAGAAGGTCTCAATTCGCCAGTGCCATAATATCGATGTAAAGCAAGGTAAAATAATCATGATGTTCCCCGGTTGTCCAGATGAGGAGCCACTGCCGATGAGGGACATCTTGTAACCATTCTGTCAGCAAGGGACCAACCCTTTTACTCATTCAGACAGTGAGGGAGGCACCAGATGGGCATTTGCCCTGCAATAAGACCCTGTTGCTGGTGAATTGGCACCAGGGACAGAATTGCTGGTGTGGCATGGCCCTTACCGTCTCTGTCCCTTTTGAACCTCCCTAGTATTCCTTTAATGTGATAAATAACCAGTGTGGAGGCAGTAGGTTATGGGTCAAAGTTTTACAAGATTTGTTTTATTATATGTTTAGTAAAAATAACCCAAGTTTGTGATGTAATTACATATAAATTGAATGTACAACATGTATGCTAGTAATACTTGACTTTTTTTTTTTTTTTTTTTTAAATAGGCCTCCTTGGAAGGTAACTTTAATCAACAAGAATAAACAAAGGTGAGCTAGGTCGCCTTTTATAAAAACTCAATGTTGACCACTTCAGTTGTGGAGGAGTCTGTGCAGGCTGAATCAAAAGATCCACTTTCCTTCAATAAGGGAGCAGCCTATATAAATTGAATTCTTATTGTCTGTTTTAATTGTGTTGTGCGCACTTCCGCCTCTCCATCCTAGGATGACACTGAGCGGAGTAGCGAAGGCTCCTAGTACATCATGGTAGATGAGCCTTCCTTTCTGCTAGTTCAGGCTTCTGATCTGAGCAGGAATCGGCTTCAGTACACAAATGAGCTGCTCTGAATCCGGTACCTACCCGGGTCAGAGGCCCCTCTCCTCTTCACTGTAGAATGTGAACTGATGACCAGATGGGTAGAGAGAGGTGCAGGGCACTACAGAGCTGCTGATCGCCCCTCGTCCACTGCATAGTGAAATGCTAGCCAGAGGTGCGGCAGGAGATGCTGAGAGCTTTGTGCCACTCCAGGTGAACTGTTAAAGCCACTTTGCTGCGAGTATGACTTGAGGGTGCTGTACAGCTTGTCTGTAAGACCATGAAAGAATTAAAAGTCCAGAATTTGCTGCTCTCCTCAATATCTTTATTGTAATATCAAAATAACATCACAGGCATAGCAGAAACAATAGATGGTAATGCGGTTCATGCTAAAAACAGTGCTTACGGTGGTGCAAACACCAGGGCCCAGTTGCAAATACGACCTTTGCGACCCTGGTAGTTCCCCCACTGCAGGACGGTATAAAACATGGGTGTTCAACCCGTGGCCCTCCAGTTGTTACGAAGCTGCAAGTGCCATGAGGTATTGCAAGGTTGAGAGTTGCAAGCGTGACTCCCAAAGGCAGAGGCATGATGGGACTTGTAGTTCCGCAACAGCTGGAAGGCCACGGGTTGATCACCCTTGCTATAAAAGAAGGCCTAACAGGAACAGATAAACAGTTGTGCTAAAAGTATTGAATTGAACACCAGTGAAAAAATTACCAGTAATAAAAATGTAGACAAATGTGGTAAATAAGTTGTGTGATCAGATCCGCACCATCTGCCACCATTATTTGAATGATCCACTGACAATCACCTCCACCAAATTGGTCACTTACCAGATAGCATGGACCTTCTGTCACGGAAGGTCAACGATGCTTGTGGCTCTAAACCCAGCCCCAGGGCCTTTGACTGTTCCGGGAACCTTCTAAAAAGTCTCTATCCAGGTACCAGTATCACAGGTAGTAACCAAATATAAAAAAACTTGTCATAGTATAAAAAAAAAAAAAAATCTTTAAAACTTTATAGTGTGTGTAGCAATAACTCACGATGGAGCTGCCGATTTAGGTCGGGCCTGTCCTCTGATCTCTTCACCCCTCTTAATTTGTTCAATCCCCTTGACACAACTGTAGTGCAGTGAACTTTAGCTCAAAATATATATATAATATAATGTGTGTGTGTGTATGTATGTATGTATGTGTATGTGTATATATATATATATATATATATTCTCTCTATACCTGGGTGCTTGTAACTCCACCTGCAGGAGAAAAACAATACTGCACGCAAACTTCTGTAATAATCAAAATGACTTATTTTTACTTAAATGATATATGAAAGTTATTACAGTAGCTACACTATCACACCAACGTAGTGCGACAGTATAGTAAATAGTTATGACAGTCTTTGTACACATACACAGATATACCTAAAAATATATATATATATCTCTATCTCACACACAGAACCTTCCTGGAAAGTCCCCTTATTGATGTGTCTCCAGGTGGGACTAGTGTTCAAAGTGTGATTGTTTTAGCTTTGGACACCTTCCCACCTCCAGCACACTGTAGCAAGCGCAAAGACACAAAAATGTGAAAAAATATATATATATATATAATCTCACGGAGCTCCCCCTGCTTTAAACCGTAAAGTCATAATCCTTTATAACTATATGCAGAGCCCTGCAATGGAAGAGATAGTCCTGTCGTCTTCAATCTTCGGCTAGCTATAAATTAGTATTTGTAATCCACAGAGTTCTTCTGGAGTGTTGCTCAGTGCAAGGTGATACACAAAGGCAATTATAATCCAGCAAATTAAGTGTTCTAACTTGAAGAAGACAGACATCTAGTATCAGTTCCTGGATATTGAAGTCTGTGTAAATGTAATGCTTCCCAACTAAATTGTTCTGTGGGACTATCAGTCTCAGCAACACTCTGTAACAGCTGTAAATGTGTGTAATGTTAAACAAACTTCTGGGCGTTGGCCCTCTCACCACCCGGGACCCGAACAGATGGATGTCTCCGTTTCAGCAGTTCTCAGTCCATATGGAGCCACAACCATGCTGTCACGTCGCTCTGCTCACTAACGACCAGGAGTCCTCGGTTATCTCCACCAACAGGTCTCCGCAGCAATCACTTCTGCTGCTCCAGCACACTGTGATCAATAGCAGGATCCTTGCTGCTGCTCCGCTCCTTCGCAAAGTAGGCCGCAACCCTGTGGGACACACACACCCACAGAGTTCTGCTGGCAGGCCACGCGTTTCAGGAACATGAGACCTAAGATGGCCGCTCCCAGCCCTTTTTATATCCTCCCCACAATGCAGTTCAGTTCTCCTCTGGTCCATGAGCATTGTGGATAGGTCATGGTTAATGTCCAGAAGTTAACAATCAATTACTTCCATGTCACTTCTCAAAATGATGAAAATAAAACATTGTATCTCTATAGTTGGCCACTAGATGGTGCTATATCAACTTTTTACCTTTACAACACACACATGACTAGAAACAAAAGTTGTCAGCGCTACACGTGTATAAAATAATGCACTTACGAAATGAAGAACATCTAATCGCATTGAGAACAGTACAAGCCGGCCAACTGCTCGCAGCTACTCGTCCTTCCAGGATCCGAGAAGCACAATGATGTCAGCACATTGCTTTTCCCTATGCATTTCTTCTTAAGAGGTCGTCGTCCGGGGCACCTCGTTAGTGCCCCAAATGACATCTTATGACAAAATGCATAGGACAGAGGGACATGCTGACATCGCCACGCTTTTTGGATCCTGGAAGGACAGGTAGCTGCAAACATTATGAAATTGCCTCCTAGGTTTCTTCGTTTCTAAGGGGACCCTTAACCCCCAAAACATGTTTGCTTTTTTGGTACAGGAATAAAAATAAAATCCAGACGTGGTGTGTGTGTGTGTGTGTGTGTGTGTATGTATGTATGTATATGTATGTATATATATATATATATATATATATATATATATATATATATATATATATATATATATATATATATATATATATATATATATATATATATATATATATATAAATTTTATTCTCTAACTTTGCAGTTAACTTTATAAATGTCCTTTGCAGGTCTCAAAAAAAGAAAAGAGATGTAGTAGGGTTGAGTGGAGATGGTCATGGAAACGCTTCAATCTCAGACGGAACCGTCAGTCATACCATCAACAACACTGGCACAGATTTCAAGCCTTACACCTATAAGGATAAGATCTTCCGAGAAAGAATGGTCATACCTAACCTCAGACATTTCACAGAGTATCGGATTGACATTCACGCCTGCAACCACGCAGCAGACACAGTTGGGTGCAGCGCTGCAACTTTTGTATTTGCTAGAACAATGTCAGACCGTAAGTATTTTTTTTTTTTTTTTAAACGCTCATTGTAAATAATCATATGGATAAAACATTTGATTCAAACTCCACTAACCACTATATGTGTCAGTTAAAAATATTAAAATATTAAGCAAAACTGCTTATGGCGCGGTCTCAATATAACTTATTGCACATGCCAAAATATAACTTGGTCACGATATATAAATAATGATTATTTACCATTTAAGTAGCGGGGCTCCTCCACTCGTTGCCTTAATTTAGAAGGACCCTGAGGTTTTTATTTGGTAACAAAAATTCTTCATGGACCATTTCAAATAGAAAATGTGCTCTGTGTTAAAGCAATATAAAATGATGCCTCTGTAAGCTAGCTATAGGTATCAAAAGGGACCTCTAGAGTTAAATAAAAAAAAAAAAAAAAAAGTCATGGCTAATTGAAACTTTTAGGTTTACCAGCTAGGAGTGAATGTGGAAGTCTGTTGGTCTTTTGTATGCTCATGGCTATAAGGATATTCACCCAATCTGGCCAGAATCAGACAGTTATCAAATACCTATAGGCATAGCTCCCAAATATCCCTCATTTTAGAGGGACTGTTCTTCTGCTGAGACCAAATTCTTCTTTCCCACGTGCAGCCTCAGTTGTCCCTCTTTTTGGTCTGATGTGTATATCTCTATTCCAAATGTACTATTTTTACTTCCAAAAGTGTTATGTCGCACTAAACTTCTTATCCAACCTTTTATACAGTTATGCTGCATTTGTTATTTTGAAAAAACAATATAAAGTAAAATTAAGATGATGTCCTTGTTTGGTTTAGCTGATCATTTTCCACATATTAGATCTTTGCGGTCTATGTAAACGGGGCCATGGCAGGGACGTGTTCTCTGCCTAAATTGTGTGTGCTAAAAGGTGTCCCTCTTTATCATTTAAGAAATTTGGAGGTATACTGTAGGTTTTAATTGTTTTGTAATAAAAAGCAATGCTGTAGGTCTGCTTGTCCCACATAGATTACAATGAATCCATGTAAAAATCACAATCCATTTACAGGCCTGTTGATTGCACCCATGGCAGTACCACATATTTTATACATGTAGAAAAGGTATTGTATTTCTCAGGCCCAACGGTTTTTACCTAAGTGACTGATTAACCTTTGTAAGATATTTATTGCTGTTTCCAATTCCCTCACTTCCAGAACGAGTGAGTAATGGACTGATAAAACCTGGTGTATAAAATGTAGAGAGGGGTAAAAAAAAACATTAATATTGCCTAGACCAATCAATCATCAACTGTTGAGCTTAAAGTGCAAGTTTGAAAATGCTGAGATATCTGAAGATCTATATGGCGCCTGCTTTGTGTACTGTTACTATCACTAGACCGCTAACATAGTATCTTCTATATATATTTTTTTTTCCTGTGCAGCTCATGCCGACAACATTGCTGGTAATATATCATGGCATTCTGCTGGCCACAATACCATCTTTATGAAGTGGGAGGAGCCACCCAATCCCAATGCGTTAATCCTGAAATATGAGATCAAGTACAAAAGGGAAAATGAAGTAAGACTCACTTGGCTTTATTGATTTGGAGAAATTGATTCAGGTTAACAATTTTGTTCAAAAAATACAGGGGTTTTTACATTCATGAACCCCGTCAGTCTTTACACACACTTATTATGTTTTCCTAAATTCCTTTTGTGCATGCTTGTTTGTGTTTGTTTTTTTTGTTTTTTTTTTTTATTCCTTTACAGACTGTATATTTTTCATTGCACTAGCATATAACCCAGGTTCTCTGTTCTCTCTGGATAGAGTGAAATTCGTATTTTTTACATTTTTATAATTTATTTCTGTTGCACCATGTGTAGTTATTGGCTGATCAAAAATAATATTGAATAATTGGGATCTATAGTAGATATTGCACTTTCAAGTGTTTACAGTGATGCATTCTTTTTTCAAAGTATTATTGGAAGTAGCACTTAGTTGGGTATTTGGATGTGTGGGCAATTGGATAAGTAGTTGGGTAGGTGGGTAGTTGCGTATTTATGTGGGTAGTTATGTTTTGTAATATAATTCTGAAATTTGCACATGTTGCAAATCTCCATTTTCACAAGCATAATAAACATTGGGTTATATGTTGCTGTTTTTTTTTTTTTTTATTAGGAAGGTCCATCAACTGTCATATGTGTTTCCCGCCAGAAGTTCAAAAAGCACAAGGGGGTGTACATCAACGTGGCACAACCTGGAAACTATTCTGCTATGATAAGAGTGACGTCCTTGGCGGGCAATGGGTCATGGACAGAACCCATTGTGTTCTCTGTACGACTTCCAGGTAAGTCTGCTCTATTGGAAGGCATTATATAGGATTATAGCATACCACATCTTCTGGGAGCTTTGAAAATGTTATTGTTGGCTACTGCAGGAGGTTCTCTGTATTTTCCTATACAAGAAAAAAAAATGAATGCATTTATCAAACCTTGTTTTACTTGGTTTTTCCCTCTGTCGCTTTTTTATGTGCATAGACCACATGGGTGCTGTTATAGAAGCTCTCCTGGCCTTATCAAGTACTGACCAAGAGTAAGCAGCACCCAATGAAGGCTGATCTCTCATCTTCCATCTTGCCTGCTTGTGCCATGTCAGTGATTCACTGTGTAATAAAGCCAGGATGACAGGCCCTGAAGTTTGGAAATGGCTGTGGACCCTGTCAAGGGTATTCTCCTCTGTTCCAATGGACTGTCCTGGAGACACAAAAAGAAGTGGAGGGGAATTTCTCTTAAAGCTAAACTCCAGACTTTCTTTCAGTCTTGCACAGCTGTACAGGCCCCTCTCCTGGACTGGAATGGCTTACTCTGATTTCACTGCCCATTGTGTGCTTCTCACATCGTGCATTAGAAGCTGCAGCAAGTCTGATAAGACCCTGTTTAATTTCCTTGTTGGAGCACATCCAACGTTATCTAGGACTGTCCTCCCAAGCCTGACTGTCTCTGGCCCAACTTTCATTTCTTGGATATCATTTCTTTGCATGATGGAGGCTCAGCATCACGTGTGGGTGTTACCACAGCCTTCTGTTTTCAGAAAGCTATGTGCAGCACCTCCCAACAGCCTAATTGTTCTCTTCTTGCATAACTGCTTCTCCCTGCCTGTCTGCGTTTAACCACTTAAGCCCCGAACCATTTGGCTGACCAGAGCACTTTTTGCGATTCGGCACTGTCGCTTTAACTGACAATTGCACGGTCGTGCGACATGGCTCCTAAACAAAATTAATGTCCTTTTTTCCCCACAAATAGAGCTTTCTTTTGGTGGTATTTGATCACCTCTGCGGTTTTTATTTTTTGCGCATTAAACAAAAAAATAGCGATTTTTTTGAAAAAAAAAATTCCTGTGGACATCGGGTCCGCGGGACCCACAATCACGCTCATGGAGGTCGCGGCGGAAACTGCAAACCACTTCTTAAAGGGCAATGTACAGGTACGTTAATCTGCCTGTACGTGCCCTTCTGCCGACGTATATCGGCGTGAGCCGGACGGCAATTGGTTAATGTACACTAAGATACACCTACGCGGCTTAGTGTACGTTTTACGGCACCCCTCTGAGCTGTGATAATGTGACTACTCTGGGCATGTGCAGGAGTGACAGTATCGTGGCCTGGCCAAACAAGTGGCCCAAGAGTCTGAACCCAAAAAGGGGGACTGGCCGAAGATAGAAGTGCCCGTGACACGGCTTCGCTGGAAGGGATTGTTTGACCTGAAAATACATCACATTATTCTGTGCATACTAGTACATTATGGCATAAAGCTCCCGGGGGCATTTTTTTTTCAATTGGTGGTTTAATGTCTCATTAAAGAGTTGTCACCAGATCAGGTGTAGTAGATTACCCCCTGTCCTGGTGACTATAACATTTTTGGATTTACCATAATTTTCTGTCCCAGTGACAAAAACCAGAGGAAATAAAGAGACTGAATCTTTCTGGTGAGGGCACAGCTCTATCCACGACCAACTGTTTTGTTTTTTGTTTTTTTCAGATACCCATGAAGTGCCTTTTTAGCTTGCATACAATTTATTACTAATACCCTATTAGTGTGTGCACACCTTTTTCCAAAAAATCTATTTTGATTTGAATTACTTATACATATTTACTGATGTTCATTTTATATGTGAATTTATTTTGCTGAACGTACTGCAAAAAAAAGTATTTCTTGCTCCATAAAATTTTTTTCTTGGATGGTGCATTCCATATATTTGTAGACTTAATTCCTCCCCAGACTATCAAGGTTTAATTATGTGCATTTGGAATTAGAATTTTTAAGGTAAACAAGATGCAGATGATTTTATTTCCACAGAAAAAGAGGCCTCGGAGACTTTATATCTGCTCCTCAAAATCATGCCTATTATCCTCCTGCTGATTATAGCCTGCCTGGCTGCCATCATCTTCTTCTACAACAAGAAGGGGTGAGTCTATCTTCTCTCTGTGTTTTAATGTTTTTGGTTCTCTGACATAATGGTAATACCCAAGTGAAGGGATAGACAACAACCAGATTCCCAATGTCAGGTGTACAACTTTTATAAGCTATAAGACGAAATCAAACATCCATGCAGGTGTTTTGGAACATATGAAAAGTGATCCGTTTAAAAATGGTCTTGAAATTTGCAAATACAGTATCAAGCATCAAGTCCAGATAATGATACCCCTACCAGCAGCACATACTCGTCTACCCTTTTGCTTTCCATGCTGATCTGTTTGGTGTGTTTGGGTGGCAGTGCTGGACTGATGAAACCAAAGGTTGGTGTTGATAGATGTAATGTGGGGAGAGTAACCCTTTCGGGGGGGCTAAGGCCCTGTGAAGGGGCAATATAGGTGGACTCTGTCTTGGCCTGCTGGCTCTCTAATAACACCAATGAGGGCATTCAGCAGAGAAACACTTGGACGGGTATAGAGAACCTCCCGGTAAAAAAGGTCATCTCACTAGAGAGTATCTTTGAGAAGTTTTCGAAGGAAACAGGTAACTGGTGTAGCACCCTCTAGTAGTGTGCTAGAGAGAGTAGGTAAATGTAGGCAGGTCTGGCTGGTTGCTAGGCCTGTTTGTTTTCATTCTGGGCTGGGAGTGGCTTAGTGTACCAGCTGGTGACTCAGGCAGCATCACCAAGACCTCCCTCTTTCCAAAAGATTCTGGAAAGGGAGGAGGAGCGGAGAGGTGGAACTGTCTGGGGTATACTGAGGAGCCCTGACCAGTCCCCAACTTGGGGAGGAGTTGTCGGGTGGAAGAGCTGGAGTGAGAGTGTGGAGGCTGTCAGGGCTCCCCTTGGGCCTGGGCTCGGTTGCAGCCAGGAGGAGAAGAGATCCTGGAGGAGAGACAGCAGGAGAGAGCACTGCTAAGAGACTCCAGAGGACAACTGGTTGCAGCCAGGAGGGCTGGTGAGTGAAGCACTGTCAGGAGGACTGGAGAGGCACACCTGAGAGAACTGGGAATTTGCAGTTCGAGATGGGTGGAGAACCAGAAGAGTGGACTGTGGTGAATGTGGGCAGTGGAGAGAAGCCGATGCAGCCAGGAGGGCGGGCGGGGAATGAAGATGGGTTACTGGGCTCAGTAGCCGTGTGTAGGACAGCTAGCACCAGATACTTTCTATTTGGCTACACTATAGGGGCCCGCGATCCCTGCCTGCAAAGGGAAATTGCTACGGGCCTGGCTGAGCCAGTGTTAGGCCTAACCACTTTGTGCTAGCTGTGCCTGGAAATTAGAGAGGAAGAAATGTGCTGGAGAAGAAAGACTTGAAGATTAGAAAGTCATGTGCAGGAGGAGAAATGGAGAGTAAATACTGGACTGTATATAGTTGTCCGAAGCAAGTTCTACTGGGCATCCCATATTTCCTTTACCCCATCCAAGTTCAATCCCCTCAATAAAACAAAATAAACAAAGCCCATGGACTGTTTATATGTCTGAGTGTTTTGAGAAGTGAATGTTGGGCAGGGTGACAGACAATCCAACATTTCAGCAGCCCCTACGGGGGTACCACTACACTGGTAAAGCCAACGCATGGGTCCATGCCAACACGCTGCATTAAGAGAAGTTCTGACAGCCTATTACATGCCTCATTACAAAATCTCACCACTGTTACAAGTACATCAAGAATTTCAGTCCTGAGGAAGGGGGAGGCACTTCCCCTGAAATGTGTTGGCTTTACCGGTTACCTACTTTCTTGTAATGTATAGATTCTCACATGTATTATAGGCAGAGGTGGTTGCATTTTTTTTAAAATGTATATTATTATTTTATTAATATAAAAGTTTGTTTATTTTTTTAATATATAAATATACACACCCACACACGTTACTCGCCACCAGTTGCCCCACCCAACCCGTGCCCCGCCCCTATTTCCACCCCTAAACACGCCCTCATAAATGATCTCATGAAATTACACGTAAATGTTTTATGCAGAGTTAAGTTATAAAAATAAATACAACTTTATCAGTGCCTGCCAGTGCAGCCTCAACTGTGTCCATCAATGTTGCCTGCCTGTGTCCATCAATGCCACCTACCTGTGCAGGGGAAGAGAGGAGAGCAGGCGGTTGGATTATTATAGAGCGGGACATCGCTGTAATAGCTTACTGTAATGAGCCCCTGCTCGCTCGATTCCACTCTCCTGACACTCCTCTGTGGCTGTTGAATCAGATTGCAGATCGCAATGTCTGGTTCGGTCATCCGATGCTCCAGGAATCGAACTACAACTATGTGCCGTTCGAATCCAGTTGTGATGGCTCAGAACAAACACCAGGCAGGCTGTATGTAAGTTCAAACAGGAATCTTCCTTTTATTGATGCACACAACACACTTTTATACACAGCGGTTTGAACACCCCGCCCCCAACAACCACTTTCCTATTGGTCAATTGTAAAGTACGCTCTAGTCTTCACTCGGGTCCTCTTGTCCGTGCAAATGAGGACTTGAAACAGGGTCAGCAGAGAGTGGTCCGATAGCTTGAATAGGAGGACTTATATGTGTAATGACACAGAGAAGCCCCAGGGGGTAATTAAAGAAAATAAACAAATGGTCAAACACAGAACAATGCCTTCCTTCCAGACCATGGAGCCGTCTGGAGGGGGTTAGCCTTAAGACAGGGCAGAAGACCCCCCACTGTGTAATAGAATCAAAGGAGAAATACTTCAGTATTCCAAGCTTCATGACAATCCAATATTCCAAGGTTCATGACACTTACATTTCAATTGCTGTGTGTTCCCGCCACTCGCTTTCACATACAGCCCCGCCTCCTGGCCCGCAGACATTATATACGTCACAAGTCTCGGGATATACGTCACGTCCCCTTCATAATCACTGGGAGAATGGCTCCTATTGAACCATGCATGCCGGCGGTGCTAGCCCCCCCCCCACTCTCAGGCAGCCCATGCCCGCCAGCCCTCATTTTCCACTCGCAAAATGCAAGTAGGCAAGTGGAAAATTTGAGGGCTGCGTATGGTTCAATATTGAGTTGGCCCACCCTTTGCAGCTATAACCACTTCAAATCTTCTGGGAAAAAATTCCTCCCAAAGGTTCTCCATCAGGTTTAGGTCAGCACTCTGTGCAGGCCAGTCAAGTTCCTCCACCCCAAACTTGCGCATTTGTGAGGCAAAATCCATACATTTTTCACTGATGAGGCGGCACTAATGGGTGGCAGTGATGAGGCACTGACGGGCATCTCTGCTGGCCACTGATTGAGATTTCTGGTGGCCACGGGTTGGCACTTGTGGGCATCCCTGAAAGGCCTGCACTGATAATCTATGCATTGATTATATCAGTGTAGACCCCCCCCCCCCGGTCATCTCTCCTCTACTTGCGCCATGTCAGCGCGAATATCGGAAAATCCGGTAAATGGCACGTCCTGGTTACCATGTGATCAGCTGTGATTGGACACAGCTGATCACATGGTAAAGAGCCTACCTCATAGGCACTTTACCATGTTATCAGAGATGTCCCTCGTGAGCGTGCGCGGCTTAGCCAGGATAACTGATCCCCACTGGGCCTATCATTTTGAATACGGCGGGCGGGAAGTGGTTAATTTGAGCTTGCTTGCACCCTTCTCACCTCGACCAGCCTTTACCGGCATCCAGTGACACGTAGTTTGTTGTCGGTAACCATATTTATGTTCCTGGAAGAATGTTACAAAGTAAGTACGTGACTTTACAGTTTCTTGGCTTTTATGTTAAACAGAAGCTGTTTACCCTCTGAATTAGCTTAATTTTCAGAAAATACACGTGAGTAAGCTGCCAGATGGTGATAAAGTAAAAAAAATTTTTTTTTTTTTTTTTGTTTCTTTTTTTATTTTATTTAATTTTTTTTTGCGTGCCATACCAGAGTTAGCTGGAACTGGCTTGCCCTAAATGGTGACTGAACGTTGTATAGCTCTACAAAAACAAGCCAACCAATAATAGAGGGTTACATTTCTTTGCCTTCTGTATTTCTAAATGCAATTACAACAATTATAACTTTTTTTTTTTTAAAGTAAATCTTAACTCTGCCGCTAAAATTTTTACCGTACAGTAGACCATATACAAGGAATGCAAATACAGTTAAATTATACACTGTTACAAAAAGTATTGGGACGCCTACCTTTACACGCACATGAACTTTAATGGCGTCTTAGTCTGTAGGGTTTAATATTGAGTTGGTCCACCCTTTGCATCTATAACCACTTCAACTCTTCTGGGAAGGCTGTCCACAAGGTTTAGGAGTGTGTCTTTGGAAATGTTTGACCATTCTTTCAGAAGCGCATTTGTGAAGTCAGGCACTGATGTTGGTCGAGAAGGCCCGTCTCGCAGTCTCCGCTCTAATTCATACCAAAGGTGTTCTATTGGGTTGAGGTCAGGACTCTCTGCAGGCCGGGCAAGTTCCTCCACCCCAAACTTGCTCATCTATGTCATTATGGACCTTGCTTTGTGCGCTGGTGCTCAGTCATATTGTAACAGGAAGGGGCCATCCCCAAACTGTTCCTACAAAGTTGGGAGCATGAAATTGTCCAAAATGTCTTGGTATGCTGATGCCTTAAGATTTCCCTTCACTGGAACTAAGGGGCCAAGCCCAACCCCTGAAAAACAACCCCACAATATAATCCTCCCTCCCCCAAATGATTTGGACTGGTGCACAAAGCAAGGTCCATAAAAGACATGGATAAGCACGTTTGGGGTGGAGGAACTTGACTGATCTGCAGAGTCCTGACCTCGGCCCCATTAGAACACATTTGGGATAAATTATATGGGAGTCTGTGAGCCAGGCCTTCTCACCCATATCAGTGCCTGACCTCACAAACGCGCTTCTGGAAGAATGGGCAATGCTTCATTGGGTGATAATGCTCCGTCTTACATTTGTGCTTCTGATGGAGACTACCAGTGACAGTTATAAACATGGGTGATAAACATGGGTTTATTTCACTGGTGTCACCATCGGTTAACCTACCTTGGGAAATGCCATGCAGTCACCACTAAAGTAAGTGTAGACCGGAAATGACAGCACTTGGATGTAGCATAGGATGAAAATGAAACCATGATATGTCACTAAAGTGCTAGGGAGGTATTGGAGCTAAGAGTAATGTCAATGCAGGGTCATCATCCGGTTCTTGACCTTAACAAACATGCCTCACCAAAACGGCTCTCTTCAAACCGGGGAATCCTACTGACAAATGGCAAAAGAAAAACAAGAGGGCACAAAGGCCTAGTGCATTACCTGATAAAAATGTTCTTCGAAACAAAAAAGTGCCAAATGTTCAGGAGGAGCCAAAGGCTAATAAAGTGTAGAAACCATGGAACCCGAATGACAGGGAGGTCTAGATGTTAATGCTTGTCAATACCTGGGAATCACTTAGACGTACACGCTAACATGTTTTGAGGGATGTAACCCCTTCTTCAGAGCATCTAAAGAAGGAGCTATGTCCCTTGAAACGTGTCGGCATGTGATTCCAAGGTCTTGATGACGCTCATTGACATCTAGACCTCCCTGTCATTTGAGTTCCACTGTTTCTATGCATTATTAGTCGTTGGCTCCTTTTGAGTATCCATTTGGCACTTTCTTTGTTTCTAATAAAATTTTAATGGGTAATGCACTGATTCAGATTCACAAGAAAAAGATTTAGGTATGTCGCCACAACGTGTTTCCATTGTAGGGCTGGTTTTCTAATATTAAAGGTATGCTAAATGGTGGATTTTTATTTATTTTTTCTTTTTTTTCTTTTAAAGCGACTATTTTGATTAAGGGTTGTTTGCCTTTTGCTTACAGAAAGAATGACGGCTACCCAAATGGGACCTTGTATGCATCCGTCAATCCAGAGTATTTTAGTGCATCAGAAGGTAAGTCTGAGAATATTGCAGCACAGTAAAAAATACTTTCTATGTTTTGAAGCTGCAGATCTGTCCTGCTTCCAATCAATGAGCCTCTTAAACCGGTGCCAGTAGACCACTCATAATCTACATTACTGGAAGGCCAAGTAAAAAATAGTTGAAGCCAAACTCCATGTTTGCTACGACTTTAAAGCTGGCCCAAACAAATCATTTCCTTTTACTTTTAGACACGCTATCATCTCTGTAAAAACTATGTGGCATTAGCCACATACAGGCTATGTAATGCAGTATTCTGGCAGCTCCCAGAACAATATCGAGTCAGTCATTCACAGGAACCTTCCTATAAACTAAAGGTTTCCTCTAATTTGGATGAGGCAGAGATCATGACATCATCTGCCCGCCTCTGCCGCCAGCCAGTCAGGCACATCCGTTAAGGCAATAGTATGTTTGGTCCAGCTTGGTCAGAACAAAGAATTTAAAGTCACAGTAAACATGAGTAAAGCTGGCCATACAGTATACAATTTTCTTATTCAATGTCCTTTTAGATTTATCTTCAACTATGCAGTCCATCTATTCAGGGAAGCCTATCACGCCTCTAACTAATCTTCTACCACTTCCATCAGCTCATTCCCCACAGTTGCAACCTGTTGCATCACCTGCCCCACCCTATTAGATTGTAAGCTCTTCTGAGCAGGGCCCGCTTAACCCTCTTGTATTTTATTGTATTGTAAATGTATTGTCTCCCTTTTTATATTGTAAAGCGCTGCTGCGTAAACTGTTGACACTATAAAAAAAACCTGTATTTTAATAATAATAAAAGTCCAAGGGCCTGGCAGATTTACATACAAATTGAAAGTGTTTAGGTTTGACCTCATATTATACGGTTTTGGTAAATCTAAAGGAAAATTGTACGAGAAGATTGTATAATGTATGGCCTACCTAAGGCTTTACCAAGAAAGCCTACTGCATCTTGTAAAAGATGTCTCTATTTAAAAAACAACTTTGGTTGGGAAGCATGAGATGGGTAACTCCATTCCTTTTTAAAGCGTATTTAAACTCTTTATACAGTTAAAATTACATTTTATTTATTTTTTTGTTTACAAACTGTTTATTTAGAAATTTATTGTAAAACGGTAAACATTACAATAAATCGATATTTTAGTATTTAGCAAAAAGACTTTCTTTCATACTAAAAAAATAAATCCGTATACAGTAGTATTTGTATTCACAGCACCTCACTTTTTCCACATTTTGTTATGCTACAGTCTTTTTCCAAAATGGATTAAATTCATTATTTTCCTCCAAATTCTACAAACAATACCCCATAATGACAACATGGAAGAAGTTTGTTTGAAATCTTTGCACAGCCTTTGCCATAACACTCAAAATTGAGCTCAGGTGCATCCTGTTTCCACTGATCCTCCTCGAGATGTTTCTACAACTTGATTGGAGTCCACCTGTGGTAAATTCAGTTGAATGGACATGATTTGGAAAGGCACACACCTGTCTATATAAGGTCCCACAGTTAATAGTTGTCAGAACACAAACCAAGCCATTAAGGAATTGTCTGTAGACCTCCACAGATCTGGAGAAGGGTACAGAAAAAATTCTGCTGCATTGAAAGTCCCAATGAGCACAGTGGCCTCCATCATCCATAAATGGAAGAAGTTTGGAACCACCAGGACTCTTCCTAGAGCAGGCTGGCAAGCCAAACTGAGCAATCAGAAAAGAAGGACCTTAGGGAGGTGACCAGGAACCCAATGGTCACTCTGGCAAAGCTTCAGCGTTTCTCTGTGGAGAGGAGAACCTTCTAGAAGAACAACCATCACTGCAGCACTCCACCAGTCAGGCCTGTATGGTAGAGTGGCCAGACGGAAGCCTCTCCTCAGTAAAAGGCACATGACAGCCTTCCTGGAGTATGCCAAAAGGCACCTGAAGGACTCTGACCATGAGAAACTGGTCTGATGAAGCAAAGATTGAACTATTTGGCCTGAATGGCAAGTGTCATGTTTGAAGGAAACCAAGCACTGCTCATCACCTGGACATTACCATTCCTACAGTGAAGCATGGTGGTGGCAGCATCATGCTGTGGGGATGTTTTTCAGCGGCAGGAACTGGGTGACTAGTCAGGATCAAGGGAAAGATGAATGCAGCAATGTACAGAGACATCCTTTATGAAAACCTGCTCCAGAGTGCTCTGGACCTCAGACTGGGGTGAAGGTTTATCTTCCAACAGGGCAGCGACCCTAAGCACACAGCCATGATAACAAAGGAGTGACTACGGGACAACTCTGTGAATGTCCTTGAGTGGCCCAGACTTGAACCCGGTTAAACATCTCCAGAGAGATCTGAAAATGGCTGTGCTCCAACGCTCCCCATCCAACCTGATGGCGCTTGAGAGGTCCTGCAAAGAAGAATGGCAGAAACTGCCCAAAAAATAGGTGTGCCACGCTTGTAGCATCATACTCAAAAAGACTTGAGGCTGTAATTGGTGTCAAAGGAGCTTCAACAAAGTATTGAGCAAAGGCTGTGAATACTTATGTACATGGGATTTCTTTCTTTTATTTAAAAAAAAAAAAAAAAATTGCAAAGATTTCAAACAAGCTCCTTTCACGTTGTCATTATGGGAAATTGTAGATTTTTGAGGAAAATAACTTATTCAATCAATTTTGGAATAAGGCTGTAACATAACAAAATTTGGAAAAAATGAAGCGCTGCAAATACTTTCCAGATGCATTGTAATTTTAGTAAAGTCAAAAACGCAGCAAAAATGACCACAAAATAAAACTCGTAAGATTAGAATAAAAAATCGATCTATACCAGAGATATTGACATTAAAATTGTTTTGGACAAAAGGAAAAGATAATCGAGTCTATTATAGTATTCATAATAGAGAACCAGATATCCCATTTTGCGTGGAAAATTTGCATAGAATCAAAAATCGTATGAAGTGTGTTTTTTTTTTTTTTTTCTTCTGTAAAGCATAATGCCATCAATTCTGTCTTTAACCACTTGCCGACCAGCCGCCGTCTTTGTACGTTGGCTGGTCGGCTCGTTCCCGCGAATCGCCTTCATTTTAGGTCGGCTCTTAAACTCTAGTTTGTGGGCGCGCCAGTCAGCGCATGGGGTGGACTCTATGTCCGCCGGCCACCTGCGATCATTCCTGGCAGTAACAGAACTGGGATCTGTCTGTGTAAACAAGGTAAATCGCCATTCTGACAGGGGCGATCACACAGATCCTGTCTTTCTGCTATGCAGGAAGACCAAAGCAGGCCCGGTAAATAATATGAATATATTGAACCCATTTCAAACTTAATCCAGGACTTCAAATACATTTGTATTGACTGTTTGTTTTATTCCAAAATGAAGTTCTGCATATCAGTATTGAGATATTGGTGCCATAAGATATGAGCACAGGACACTGTCAGAACCCATTGAGCAAGTATCCAATATTGGGGTGTCTTGAGGTCAAGCCTGGACTCGGGCTTTAATTAGACATTAGTGTTTTCTGCAATAATTTCAGTTACATTGTACTTGTACATACTTATTGTATGCTTTTAATGAAGGCATGACTTGATAACTCTGACAGTTGCCAGTGTACTTCTTTTGGCTGTCAACTCATTTTACAAGCTCTCGAATGGTTTGTGTCATAGCTGGCAAATTGTCTAAGATGGTACTGTCCTTAAGAGGGTGATGTCCTTAGCAGGTAGAGGAATAAACCTTATAGTGGGAAAAAAACAAAAACAAAACCCTCCTAACGTTAGCCAACCTGTAGTAGAAGACCATGGTCATGTTGTTTTCTATTTTCCAGTGTACATTCCGGATGAGTGGGAATTCCCAAGAGAGAAAATCAGCATCATCAAAGAGCTTGGACAAGGTTCTTTTGGCATGGTATATGAGGCTGTTGCCAAGGATATTGTAAAGGGTGAGCCCATGACCAGGGTTGCCCTGAAGACCATCAATGAGATGGCCAGCGTAAGGGAGAAGATAGAGTTTTTGAATGAAGCCTCTGTTATGAAAGCCTTTCTTTGTCACCATGTGGTAAGAATAAAATTAACCTCTCCTTCTGTCTTATCTTTTCTGTCTTATCTGCAGTAACATGAAAACTTTTTAATTTTTCTTGAAAAATCCAAAACCTTTTCCCCCAGCTGAATTTGATATAGTCGCATTCCTTACAGAATCTTTATTTTTGAATAGTCTAGTCTAGGAAATAAGTGTTTATGGGTCTTTGGGGATATGTTGCCTAACCCTCAGTCTTGGTGTTTCACTAGGTAAAGAATTAAAGGGAAATTTTCCAATGGAGACAGACAGCCATAGGAAGTTGACAGAGGAGCTAACCTTTTTTTTCACTCTACCTAAAAAGGCAAAGGTGGTGTTTTGGTCGGAAATTCATGCTAAAGCAAGCTTTTCCTTGCCAAAGTTTAGAGAACAACCATCAAATACAAACTATTCATTCTATAAACCTCTTACAATGTATAGTCTGTGAACAAACTCTTCTTTGGTCTGTCCACAGAGACACAGTTAATCTCCCACCATCTTGATTTTTGCCTATTGTTAAAAATAAGAATCCAGGCTGTCAGTTACAGCTCATGGCAGGCATACTCCTGTCTACTGAAGGAATACAAAATGTCTTATTGTTCCTTTTCCTTGGTAGGTCCGTCTTCTTGGAGTTGTGTCTCAAGGGCGACCAGCTCTGGTCATTATGGAGTTGATGACCAGAGGGGATCTGAAGAGCTACCTGCGTTCTTTGAGGCCAGAGGAGGAGGTATGGTTCAGCCTTTACTGTGGATTAAGGGGCAGTACAAAACTTCATATTTACAAAGCATGCTATTGACCACCTCACATTTGCATGTTAAGAATCTTTATATGGAAAAATATTAATCTTCTACTGTGTATATATAAATTAGACTGCCAATTTAAACAGAAAAGGCCACAGCTAATAGCAAGTTGAAGTAAAAGCTCAGACATGAAGATTTCTCAAAGGCCTGATGATCTCTTCATAATTGATTGAGAGAACGCAAGCCAGGCTGTAGTGTAGTTCTATTGTATGGGCCTCCAAATTAAGGCTCGGCCACATCCAGCCTGCTATGAGATTTTATCTGGCCCAAAACTAGGGTTAGTGCAGAATCCTCAGAGCACAGACTGAGGATTCAGATCAATCGGTCCCCACTTCTGATGGAGACCCTGATCTAGGGGGGAACTCTTATTGGGACCCTGGTGTAGGGGGGGGGGCTTCTGGTTTTCAAAAAGAGGGGGGGGGGTCTGATGTGAAGGGGGAATTCCAATATTATTTTATTCATTTATTTATAAAACTGTCTTTTTGGCCTGTGAATATCTGTAAAATATATGATGTGGCCCTTGTATTGAAAAGTTTGGAGACCCCTGCTTTATAGTATCTGACCCTAAAGTAATGGCAGGGCAAAATAATTCTGTGATGCATGTACATTTCCCCATGCTTTATTTCTTTAAAGGCCCTGCAAGTATAGAAAAAAATCTGTTGAGCTGCCAAAAATGCACTTGCATTCTAATTTCCATTTGTGGATGAACACACAGGTTTTTTTTACGTGAAATCATAAGACTCCTTTTGTCCCTGCCTAGTTGTCTTTTGCTAAACTACCGAAACCCTCCCCTTCGCCTTTCCAGTGAGCGTTAACTGTTCTGTAGCCCAAGATTGCTGATTAGGCTGCTTGAGATGGCACTGGAAGAATCTCAAAACTCCTTCAATGGTAAATTTAACAGGACAAAAGGGAGCAAATGAGAGAAGTTCCTTGTTAGGGTTGACATGATTTACAATGTGCAGGCCAGGAACCTAAAATGGGCCTCTTGATACTTTTTTTTTTTTTTAGTTTACCAGTTAGTGTCACGCCTATCCCTAACATCAGACACTATAGCTGGCTTTGTGCTCTTCACCTATAGCAGCCTTTTTCCCCATAAAGCAGGCTGGCCTACCAGTAATTGGTTGCCCCCAGGTCTTGTACACAATGTTGTAGTGCCTGGCCACCACCCCAGGGCAGGCATATGCTGAGCACAGCAAATAGATACTTGCAGTTGGCAGACAGGCATTGTGGTCCACTGGCAAGCTTTTGTTCAAGACTGGCAACATTCAGAGAGTAGTCAGGGTCAAATCGGTGGTCAAAGGGAAGGCAGAGTTCAGAGAGTAGTCCAATCCAAGGTCGAAAACCCAGGAAATCCAAACTAGCAGGCTAGGTGAAAGGCAAAGGTCAAGGCATGGCAACAAGGCAGGCAAACGGGAAACTTGAAGCAAGTGTTGCAAACACTATCACAAGCATGACACTGAGGTGTACGTTCATCAAACCGAGAAGAGCCGAGATCCTGATGATCATGGCCGATCTCTCAGGTGTGTCCGTTTTATGAAGCTGAGATGAGTGGTGGAGAACATGTTGTTTGCTTTTCATTACAGGACACACCCTTCTGTCGTTCACTTTTACACAGATGACCAGTTTACGAAGGTGAGGTCTGAAGATCTCACTGGCCATCTCTGTAAAATATTTCCATCCCAGATGCTCCAGCACAGAGGTGGAGAATATGGGTGAGAAGCTGCTGTGATGTGAGGAGGGGAGGCTTCTCTCTTCCTAATATCAACAACAGATAATATATTGTATATGTACAAACACACAGTTTATTATTATTATTATTTAAGGTACTTGTATAGCGCTGTCAGTTTACGCAGCACTTTACATATACATTGTACATTCATATCGGTCTATAGTTATAATGTATTTTCTTTTAGGACCTGTTCACATCTGAGCAAAGCAGAATTGTTGGCAGAATTGCACAATTCTTGCCACAATTACAAATTGCTGTAAAATTGTGTAAAAATGTGCAATGTGTTTTTGGGTGCCATTCATAGTTAATGGCACCCCAAATGCCATTAGCAGACATGAATTTCGCCACACATTTTGTCATTTTGACAACTACACTACACTACTTACGTGTCAAAATGCGCATTGAAAAAAATGCACAATGTTCCATGCCCAAAAAATTCTCATTTTGGCTTTTTGGGCTTTTTTTTTTTTTTGTGCGCATTTTGGTGCAGTTTTTGATGCACTTTTTTGCTGCTTTTTTAACACATTTTGGCTTGTTTATTTTTTTTTTTTTAATGCATTTTATTTGTATTTTGGTGCTTTTTTTTTTTTACATGTATTTTGGCAAATTTTTTACCTGCGTTTTTTGTGTGAATTCCGGAAACGCATGCAAAATGCATGATATCCTTGCGGTGCCATTACTTGTTAATGACATCCCAAAAGTGGCCAGCAAATGTGCTGTTTGACACTTTTAACGTGCATTTTTTTATTTGCTTTTTATGCGTATTTTGCCAAACTACAAGCTAAAAGAAGCACCAATATGTGCGGTACAAACCACACCAAAATGCGTGTTAAAATAACCTGTGCCAAAATGTGTGCTTAAGGGTCAAAATGTGCGTTTTTAAAATAGGGCCAAGATGCACAATAAAAAAAACTCATGGGCAGATGCGCGTAAAAAAAAAAAAAAAAATAAAGAAATGCAGCACGTTAAACGTCAAAATGCCCATCAATAAAAAAAAAAGGCCAAAATACACATTTAAAGAATGTGCCAAAATGTGTGTAAAAAAAAAAAGCACCAGTGCTTATATTTTTCATGTAATTACATGGCCTTTAACTTTGGTTTCACTTTTAAAACTCAGCTGCTCTGTAATCACACAAGTATCTCAGGAGATCACAGGCAGCCATTCCCTTTCTACTCAGATCTCAGGTGTTCTCAGAGGGAAAAACGTCACGTCTTCTCTTCTTCTGAGAACATATGTTCTCCGCTTCATAAACAGGGTGCCAGAGGAGAAGATTCTTTGCTGAGAACTGAAATTAGATAAATTATCTTTGATAAAGTACACCGAAGGGCTTTGCTGGCTTAAAACGGGTTTGGTCTCCGCCCGGAGGCTGTCTACATCACGGGTGTCAAACTGGCGGCCCTCCAGCTGTTGCAGAACTCAAAGTCCCATCATGCCTCTGCCTGTGGGAGTCATGCTTGTAACTGTCAGCCTTGCAATGCCTCCATTGAATTGTAGTATTGCAACAGCTGGAGGGCATTCTAGGATACTGGTATGAGACCAGCAGCTACCATTTGGCCCAGTACAACAGCAAACCAACTTTTAGGCCCTAGGAAATGTTACTTTGACATGCAGATAACATAGTACATTGGGTCTTGATTGGGTCTCCTCTCCCATTGGGTAAAGTGAAGACTCGAATAACAAAAAGACATGGAAATGCAGCAGTTTTAGCACTCCACCCAAACTAAACTCAGAAACGTTGTTTTTTTTAGATGATCGGTATAGAAAAGAATACTTGCATAAGCGTAGTACATCAGAAGCTAATTTTACCATAGTACTATTAAAGTGGAACATGAACCAAAACTTTTTGTTTAATTTTAAAAGGGATAAAATGTGTTTGATTTTTTTTTTGGTATCTGTGTTGGGGAGATTTCCTTTTACTTCCTGGGTTAGTGATCATGGTTATAGGGTAGGGAAATCTCCCAGCAGGGTCATAAACCATAATAAAAACAGATATATATAGCTTCTAACTCATCCACACTTTATCAAAAATTGTTCTATCTCCATGACCTCCCATCACTTGGACAGGGTGTATGGGCAAATCTCCTTTTAGAAAGACAGACAACAGTAAATCCTTAGAGGTTCTAGCTGTTCCAAGCCTATCAAAAGATATGAAAAAGGTGGGTGCTTTGCCCGATCCCACCTGCATTAAATGCTGATGGGACCATGGGCATCTAATTCACCTATTGCCGTAATGTCCAAAACTGCATACCTACTCGATGGGCATAGTGACCCCCCTTAATGGGGAGTTCCACATCTTTTTTACCTGTTGACCCTAAGCAATGTGTTTTAGGCATCCTGGAAGATCTTCAAGTGGGAAATTTCACTAGAGAAGCCATTACTAGAGCCTTGTTCCAGGCTCGTACGCTTTTCTCTTATTCATTGGAAATCTCCCGACCCACCTACACATGTTGAATGGGTTAAATGTATGGGGAGGATGCTCAGGTTAGAATGCTTTTATTTACAACATAGGGGATGCCCTAGTAAATTTAAGAAGATATGGAGTTTTTGGTTGGACACCCCAGGCCTTAGCCCTACTGACCTTACTATGGTTAGGATCTGGTTGTGAGATTGTATGCTTTTGGATTTTCCTTTAGTACCTGCATGACCTATTGTTTTAGGTACAACCTTATTGTTGACAGTGTTTGTGCTATATACTGTGAACTGGTTGCTCTGGATTGTTACTTTTCTCTTGAACCTTTTCGTTCTCAATAAAATCTATCTTTTCTAAAAAAAAAAAAAAACAAAGATATGGAAAAGGCTTTAGTAGCTGTTTTACTTTTGACAATGACTGGTGAATTCCCATTACCCCACAGAACAAACAAAACCTGATTCCACCATCCTTGAAGGAGATTTTACAGATGGCGGGTGAGATAGCCGATGGAATGGCCTATCTGAACGCCAAGAAATTTGTACATCGGGATTTGGCGGCGCGGAACTGCATGGTGGCGGAGGACCTTACAGTGAAGATAGGCGGTAGGTCACTGGGCAGAGAGAGTGGTTCTTAAAAGTTTTTAATGCAATGCATGGATTGCTTTTTGACATTTTTATACAATTCTTGAATGCTCTCCATATGTGTTAAAGGAGTCTGACCTGTAAAAGTCTACAGTCAGTTGTTTTGACTTCACTGGGTGCATACTTGCTCCAGGCTCATTACTCCAACTATTAGAACCAGTAAATTGGCAATGCCCAGAGGGATCAGCAAAGGCAACATACTTTTTCACATGACTTGTTTCCTTTAAAGGTTCACTTTAAAGCAAGCTGTTTTATATAACAATGGCGTTGGTAATAATCATAGATAAATGTATATATCAAAAGGACCCATCAATTCATATAAGTGATCTCTGATGAAGACAAAGGGAACACAATCATAAGCTAATCATTAAGGGTAGGCAGGTTAAAGACACAGCAGGCTGTAGGAATTATTGAGGTATGTTGCTTCCATCAGTAATCTTGGTATACCAAAACTCCTGGCTTCCTTTGATGTTTCCTACAATTGTTAAGGAAAGATACAAACATGATTGAGGTCTACACTCCATATGGCTTCACTGATGCAAAATGGCTGCTGTAATTCAATAAGGCTGCTAATAGGTGTTTTGCCTTAATGTTATTCAACATAACCCTATAGCATCAAAATGGCATATGTGGGTCTTGATGAAACACGGGATACATGGGGGGAAAACCAAGTAAAACCCTGCATTTCTTATTTCAGACTTTGGCATGACGAGAAATATCTATGAAACTGACTACTACCGCAAAGGTGGCAAGTCCTTGCTTCCAGTACGATGGATGTCTCCCGAGTCTCTAAAAGATGGTATCTTCACTCCACACTCCGATGTATGGTAGGTATGCTCAGTTTGAGGGAATAGTATCTACAAGTCATAATGGCTCATTGGATCCTATAGCTGTCATTGGTAGTAGAACCTTTAGGAAGAGGGCCATGCTTACACTCAAGAATCTTGTTCAGGCATTAACAGTTTTACTTTCCCTTTGACTATTTGTAATCTCAGTTATGATCTTTAGATGTCATTTTTGATTTTTAGATTTTTATTTTTGATTCGTTGGCCCTCAAATAAATCCCACTTCTGCATTAGAGGATTCGTTATAGAACATTTCACACCCTAAAAAAAAAATCACCCGTTTAAACATAAGATGTAAATATAGATGTACAACCAAGCCTTTTTTGTTTGTACCAGTGTGTTTAAATGTGACTTTGCTGCTCATGGCGCTGACAGGGGAAAGGACCTCCCACTGGACCCGTATACTTTGAGGGTCTTTAAATTGGAGCCTACCATTATGGGATTGCCCTTGGATATTGATCCTGCAGGCACACAGCCGGCAGACCATTGGTTTGATTGAACTTGATATCCCTAGTTGGCCCACCCTTCACATGTTTTTTGATATCCGTAACCCAATACACGCATGATTCTTATATAGCCATGGTCTGGCATATACGAAAACGCGTTATCTGATTATAGGGTCTATGAGTGCTATCTGAACACATAATCATTCCGTGGGGATCCATATATGTACAAAACACCTACAACACTCTAACCCTTGATGAAGGTACCAGAATAGCGTCGGGTATCAGGGCACATTACCCCTGTGAGAGTATATCTACCTTTTTTCACCCTGTATATGTTTTGTGATCTGATTTTGTATTTATTGAGTATGGAATGATTTTTCATCTTGTATGTTAGACGCTTTCACGTCCTTTTTTTTTTTTTTTTTTTTTTTTTTAAGCATTTCAATAAAATTTATTTTTTATACTAAGAGGTGGTGGCCTGTTAAAGTCCTATTAAAGGGGGATCTCTTTTTCTATGGTACTTGCTGCTCATGACTTGCATCTTTCATATTTTTAAAATTCTTTGAATATCAATAGGTGGAAAACATCAGTAATGGCTTAAACAGCCCATAGAGAAGCCATTTGTTTTTCGTTCAACCAGCGAGGATTCCCCCATCCACACACCAGTGTTGCCAACCTCCAGTATTTTTTACTGGCAGCCAGTAAAAAAATGGGCACTTTTCTCCTGCCAGTAAATGCCAGTGAAAGAAAAAGGTTGCCAGTACAAAATATGGCTGCGACACTTGGCCGAGACCATCCGAGTGCCTGCTACAGTGTGTTCGGACTGTGCCGGCAGTGTTTTGCGTGAAGTCATGGTGCAAGGGAACAGAGCAGCTGGAGCCTCATGTGCAGGTCTGCGGAATGGGAGGAAGGCAAGCCGGTAGTGGACTGTAGGGACCACCTGGCATGGAGAGAGAGGGTCACTGTGACTCACGAGGGGACATGTCATGTTGTTGAGGTTCCATCATCATCTGTGCTGCTGCACACTGCTGTCAGTGTCACTGTGAGAGTCAATTTCGTGTGTGTGTGTGTGTGTGCTGTCCATTGTAATTTCTTGCCCTCTCGATTCCTGTTCCTTAGCTACTTATTTACTATGTTGAAAATAAAATAAGAAATATGTTTTTTCCTGAATATCTACCTTGCTTTGCTTATTGTACTTGTTTGTAGCCTAAATATTGAAATTTGCACTTAAAACTGTCATTTTGTAACTTTTGGATATGCCAGTAAAAACTTGACGGTGCCAGTAAATTTTGGGTGCCGTGTCAGAAAAATTAAATCTGGTAGGTTTGCAAAACACTCCATGTGGATGGGACAGTCCCCCCCATTGAGCTATTGTATTCTGACAGTGGGGAGACCTCCCTGCCATCAGAATGCACTAATCAGCTCTACCGGCTATACTTGGCAGCGCTGATAGAGCTGTGAAAATCATACAGGCTGGTTGTACAGAAGTGGCCAAATTTCAAACTATGGCCGTCTTTACACTGCCTGAGATTTGAATATGACTTAAACCTTAACTTTTTGAGTTTTGGATATGGTGTGGCAGACTTGAAATTTTGTCAAGTCTCTGACTCCATTGGGGAGACTTTTCTCTCCTTTTTGTCTTGAAGACACGTACAGCAATGAAAACCTTGTCAGACAAAAGCATGTTTTTAATATGGTGGGAAAGGGTTAGAACTTCTGTAGCCTCAAGGAGAGATTTCTCATCACTCCCCTGACCACAGTGGAAGCAAAGAGAAATCTCTGAAATGGGGACAGAGGCGGAAATGAAAACCTGACAGTGGTTCTAGCCATTTCCTGTCCCATAAAAAAAAATGGTAAAAATTTTACTTGAGTGTATTCAACAATTCCTACGTTTCTCCATCATAGTTTACAGGTTCTGTTTTTTCTTTGTAGGTCATTTGGTGTGGTCCTGTGGGAAATTGCCACTTTAGCAGAGCAGCCATATCAAGGCATGGCCAATGAGCAAGTCCTCCACTTTGTTATTGACAACGGAATTCTAGAAAGGCCAGAAAATTGTCCCGATAGACTGTGAGTATTCTAGATTTAAAAGACCTTTTAAAGTAGAACTATGGACTACCAATAAAAGAAATATGTGCTACAGCACTTCATTATAAATAGCTCCGCACTTCGGTTCCTATTAGCCTATCTGCAAAGTTCTACAAATACCTGTTCCACCTGCCAATGAAGTCCATCTAAGGCAGCGAGTTGGCAACAATGCTGCACTGCCCCTAAATTCAAAGTAGAGTTGCCACTCTTGTGTAGGATGTGCTTACTTGCACTACAGTGGGATTAGATGATCCAAGGGGCATGGCTCTGTCACTGCTGAATCACAAATCTGTAGCTTGTCAGTTGGCTCCTGGCCATACCTAGACCTGCCCACTGCTTTTTTCGCTGAAATCCTCCCACTTTGAGCTGCGGTGTCTGAGAGGAGAGCATGTAAAACACAAGTATGGAGGGTTTGGCTTGGTCAAGGAGGGTAAAGGGTTTTGGGACTTAAATAGATCGTAGTTGTACTTTGAATAGGCCATCTACCATTCAGGAGCCTCTGAAGAAAATCCTAGAACTGAAAATATTTGGCAATTGTAAGTGTTGATCACTGTTAACTCTGAGCACATCTTCTAAGATGACAAGTTTTGGATCAGTTTAGGAATGAAGACAACCTCCTGGAGAACACTGCAAATTTAGAATAGGCAGAACATGGGGAAATAAATCCCATAGCTATATTTCACAGATTAAGTCTATCCACAAGTGAAGTTATTGGGGGGAATCTGGTAGGCTAAATTGGCCCCTACTTATGTGTTGGATACTTCCAACAGCAAAATCTCCCTGCTGTAATTTCCTACTTTTTTTTTTTCTTTCTGTTAGGGAGTATTGGGTGTTCCCATTTACCTTTTTGTACAGTATGTTACACATCCTGCTACATTATTCATAGCACCCCATCTCAAGTTGGCATAGCAGATGTGTATTGCCTTGGGAATGCACCCAAAAGTAAATGGGGTTTTTATTTGTTTATTACACCATTATCTTCTATTCCAGACACAAGTTGATGCGATGGTGTTGGCAGAAGAATCCTAAAAACCGTCCAACCTTTCTTCAGATCCTGGAGAGTGTTAAAGATGATCTTAAGCCCGCTTTCCAGGAGGTTTCCTTCTTCTACACCAGCCACCATAAACATCGGGAGTCTACTGAGGTCTCAGACACAGAAGCTGACCAGTGTCTGAAGACCCTTTTGGAAACCCCACCTTCCCCTTCCTTTACCAACTTTTCATCTTTACACAGTGCTCAGAAGGACAATGCCTTGTGTGCCTTAAATGCAAAAAGGGATTCTTGCTCAAAAAAGAATGTTTACCACATAAATGGGAATGCGAAGCACTGACCTGTCTGGAAGAAACCAGGGGTGTCAAGCCTTCACAGAAGCAAAGAAGCTTTATACCATCAAGGTCTTCATCACATACATACTTTCAGCAAATAAATGCAAAATAATCATATCAAAAACATTTGTGATTTTAACTGCACAGTGAAAAAAGTCCTTCTGACATTGGAAAGACTGCTGCTAAGCGGACTTTTTAATCTTTGGTCACTCAGAGTGTGATGGTTTAATTTGTTTTTATCAGGCGGACAATGTTATATAACATTTTATTGTATGTAGGTTTTCTCCCAGAGTTGGAGGAAAATCAGACAATGTTTCATGTTATAAAGCTTGAATTTGTCATAATTTTATGCTGGTAAATCAAGTGGTGTATGTTCTCAAAATGAGCTTCTCCTTGATTTCTCAGCATATTAGTAAAAGCATTTCATTGAAGCGGACCATGGCCAGTGTGGACGCGTTGGCCGGCTGTGGCTGTAGGTCCAATCTATGCACTTGTCTGAGTTTGATTCCGTTTGACTACTTTTATCTCAGGGATGTATCATGTTTTCTTTGGCTGTCTAGAACCCATGTTTTTTCCTCGCTGTGCTAGATTATCGATCGATGTTGTCTCTGGAAGCAGGTTCTAGTGTTCCCTTAGACCTACCGGGCATACTTTCTTCTTCCTTCTGTCAATTTCATTTAGTAAACTGAGATTCACCAGTTAGACATCCGTAAACAGATGGGTCTGAACAGAAGCAAATTTTAAAGGGATAACTTGCATCTGTTTTAAGAGAGAATTAAATTATATATGCAGCTATGTAGGGGAAATCTTTAAAAGGGCCATTTCTCTGAATACTTTATATGCTATGTATATGCCCTCAATCTTTTACGTATATAATTTTATCTTGTCTGCTAGTGTAACTTTTAATTACGTTAGAATATTCTATCCCATGAGCAGGTTTGAACACAAATACAGTGGAACCTCGGATTACGAGCATAATCCGTTCCAGGAGAATGCTCGTAATCCAAAGTACTCGCATATTAAAGCGAGTTTTCCCATTGAAGTCAATGTAAACGAAGATGGGGGCGCCGGAGAGCCTTGGAAACGGCCGAAAAGGCCCAAGGACACTTTGGCTGACCTCGGCAAACCTCGGAAAGACTTCCTACCATGCTGTACTCCTGGCCTTTCCGTGCATTTCCGAATGGGACGTTCGGCTCTGCTCGGCTCCGGTGCCCCCCACCTCAGGCCAAAAGCAGTACTGCACACCGCTTTGGCCTGAATCGTGCTCGTTTTTTAAAAATACAGTGCTAGTATTGCGAAACGCTCATTAACCGCGTTACTCGCAATCTGAGGTTCCACTGTAGGGACGAGAATCTGGAATTAGTTTTTTGGAACGCTTTGTCACAGCGAGCTGGGTATCTGGAGTGTCCTCAATTTTTGTTTCCAAATTTTAAAAATACTTTAAAAAAGGAAACTGCCAAAAATCGCCGGGTGCCAAGTCAGGGGAAGAAAGGTGGTTGGGTCACCTTTTGCAAAGATTTCTGGCCCAGGAACTTAAACACTTAAAGTGGAAGTAAATTCTATCATTTTCAGTCCTGGAAGCTGCCATCTTGGCCTCTGATCTTCAACTGTCAAGTTGCTGCACACCTGAACAGTTATGACACCAGCTATTGGATGGTTTGACAGTTTGGTTGAGAGTACAAACAAATGTGACAGTTACATTTAACGCACATGCCAGGGATGTAACTGTTTGTTTTTTGAAACCTGTTAAATCAATGGGTTTACTTCCACTTTAACGCATCATATGAAGGAGATTTTTTTTGTGGTGGAGAATCCACTGATCAAGCCAGACTTCTGGTCTTTTCTTACAAAAATATTACCGTAACTTTTTTTTTTTTTTTTTTTTTTTTTTTTTTTTTAGAATATCCAAGTAACAATGTTAGTTGACCATTCTTGCGTCATCATGGACATCTTCCCGTCTCTCCCTAAACCACCTATGCCATTCAAAAACATTTGATCTCTTCATGGAATGCTCACCATAAGCATATTGTAACAGAGCTAAAGTTTCTCTTGCAGTTTGGCCAATTTTGCCACAGATTCCTGGCCCTCATTTTCTGCCAACAGCGCAATGCACATGCATGTTATTTCTTCTACTACTCTGTAAAGGATTCAACGGGTCTGTGACAAATGGGGAGTACAAGTTCAAATATGTCAGAACATGCCCAAGTGCGAATGAATGAGAAGAATGGATATAGATTGCGCTGGACTGACTCTAACAGTCAGTGTTTGAGATTGGTAGGGTGTGGGCAGAGGGAAAGAATTGGTTTCCAGAGGTCTGTGCCCAGTTTAGAAAAAGGTGGCAATGTGCCCTGTTAGAGGTTGGGCTGCTACCTTGGTGTGCGTCCTTACGGTCGACTCCGTGTAATGTAGAAGAAATGAGGCTAAAGGAGCACCCGGTGATCAGAGATAAGTAATTTGTATTTTATTTGAAGTTTCAGCAATAAAAAAAGGCCAACACGTTTCGGCTGCTAGCAAAAATAGTTGTGGGATGATCCTGTTGGAGGGTGCCTTTGGCACATGGATCTGGACTGTTTGCACACACAGCCAGCGCTGAGGACTTCTGAGGCAGCAAACTGTCCCCCGAAAAGCATTGGCCTCTTTTTATTGCTGAAACTTCAACTAAAATACAAATTACTTACCTCTTTGATCACCGAGCGCTCCTTTTATCCTCATTTCTTCTACAATGAGTGCGAATTAATGGCTGTGTGACTCACCATAGTGCTATGCCATGGGCATTCTGGAAATTCATTTGTCACATCTCATGTATTACCTTACCCATCATTGCCTAGGTCTAATGTGCGGGGTGGGGGGGCCACTGCAAGAGTGAAGAATTTTCATCCCTGGGGTTCAGCTTTAATACAAATTTTACATTTTGTTGCTAACATTTTTGTGTTAGAACTGCAATCTAAACCTAATACAAATTTTATACAGTTGTGCCAAAAAAAAAAAAACATATTTCCAGCCCTTTTATATGTTCAAGGCACTTGGTGAAGATAAAATTCTACTAGATCTGTGCAAGCCCAGATTGGCAATTCTGGCAGATGCCAAAAGGCTGGTTTCCCTTAGAAGGCTTAGAGCACCCTTGCGGTCGATATAAAAAAAATCTGAATCCATTTTTAACAAAGTAGGGAATGGTTTAAAAAAATACTATCAATATGGTTAAGCTTAATGTGGTTTGTATTCTGTGTTTTTTTTTTTTCCTGCAAATTCTGACCCTTGGAGAGTTGTGCCTTCCCTTCTCATCCAAACTTGTTTAAAAAAATAAATAAATAAATAACTTACTAATTGCTCCCAACAACATCTAATGTGGTGTACATTTACAAACCTTCATGTCCGGCCGGGCGTAGAGAAGTTTGATAATGTCCACATATGTTGGCCAATTGCGACTGTAACCTTCCGTAGTTTGGTTTAAAAATGGGCAATGCCCAGTTCTCCATTAGTAACCCATTTTGTTTTTAAAGCTTGTTGCCTATGCCATAGGTGGCTTCAATCAATATGACCCATAGATTGCACCTATACATTAGGGCAATGTCTAAAATGATTCCACTGCAGTCTCATTGAATTTCTTAAGCTAATCTGGAAATAATTGTGCACTTTACGGATGCTTCAGAACAGTTACCAAAAAAAAAAAGTGTGGCCAGGAAATGTTTTAAAGAACATCCTTGAGATCGTTGAGCATTAAAAAGTCAGTTGATTTTAATTTTTTTCCAAACTTTTATGGTGCTTTCCTAAAGGATATTCTCCTATCTCATTGTTTATACATTTCTGATACTGTACATTTGTATACATAGTGGAAAATTGTTAAATATGTTAACATTTTTCAAATTTGTATTCAGGTCCTATGTTATGAATGCAACCAACACATTGTTCCTAATATCACAGTCATTCACATTATATTAGGATGTTATTCTTTACGTTGACTTTGCCTTTATGAGAGAGGTGGAAGGAGATGTACTTGCAACAGAATGACACCAAGCAGTTTCAAATGGCTCGTCTGATACTGTGATTTGTTTTTATTAAACTTTTAAGAATGTACAGTGTACTGGTGTGTGCGTTCATATCTTGTGTACACATACAATTAATGATTTGCCTAAAAGGTTTCCCGCGCTGTCTTGCAGAGATGGCCAGACAAATGAAGAAAAATGTCACTTTCCTCTGGAAAATGAGGAAACTTCTAGTCTGAAAAGTCTAGTTGGCTGGTTGTAAAGCTACCCTAAAGGGTTTAATATTTTGTTACTTATCTTCTAGAGCAGTGGTCTTCAAATGGTGGCCCTGGAATCTGATGCGGCCTTTTGCTTGCTTTAACTCTGGCCCTTGGGGCAATATTTCATCCTCTTGACACCAACAATGGGGCATCATTACTCCCACTGAAGCCAATGAAGAGGCACAATTCCTCACAATTCCTCGCGTGCCCACTGAACGGCGGGCACGGGCAAGCCCACAATGCTGCGATTTAGAGGGGACGTACCTGTACGCCCATTTGCCCAGCCGTGCCATTGTGCCGACATCGTCGTGCGCTGGTCAGCATGTGGTTAAGGTAAATTTTTAAGGAAAGTTGTACAAGAGAATTGAACATGTACAGCCAGCCTAAGACCCCATACGCACGATACAACTTTTGTCTGATTTCCTTTTTAGATTTAACAAAACCATGTAGTGCAAGGGCCTGCCTGATTGCATACAAATTGAAACTCTTAAGGTTTGACCACATATTATATGGTTTTGGTAAATATGAAGGAAAGAAAGTCTACAGAAAACTGGATAGGGTTGTAAACCCTTGTGTGTTTTTTTTTTTTTTTTTAAATATATAAAATGTCATGCTTGCTTCCACTGCGCAGTTCATTTTGCACAGAGTGGCCCTGGTCCTCCTCTTCTGGGGTCCCTCAGCGGCGCTAGTGGTTCCTCCCGGCATCGAGTGTCCACATTGGAGAAGGCTCTCCTAAGGTGGACTCCCGTGCGGGCGTGCTCCCGAGTCCTGCATCTGTGTCCATTCACATAGAATGCATTAAGGTGAAAAACCATGAGGGTTTTCAACCCCTTTTAAGGCTCATATATCTCGCATACAAATACAAACTAAGGCCAATCTATACATGAGCCAATTAACCTACTCTAAAATAATGTCTCCAAGATAAGTATCCTACTTCACTGGTTCAATTGTGTCCATGGCTTCAGCCCTGAAGGAATAGGCGGTTCCCCTGGGAAACATTGGCTTTTGATACCGTCAATAAAAATTTGGACTAATATTACTGAAGTGTCATGAACTTTGTGGGTGCTCCTCAACACTCACCCCAAAATTTGCACTTACTGGTACAGTATGTCCTGTTTTGAGAGGCAGCAGCCCAAGACCAAAACAAGGCTTAGTCCTGCACTGCTCATTTACTACTTATCATCCCTTTAAAGGGGGGGGAGGGGTCATTCTGCATTACACCCAAAAGTGCCAATATCCCGCTCCCACCCATACAAACCAGCTTTGGAGTGGCGGCGGAAATTGGACTACCTGAAGGAAGCCTACATCAGCACAGGGAGAACAATCCTGAGTGGGATTCAAAGTTGGGATCCAGTTGCTGCAAGGAAGAAATGCCAAGCTACAATATTGAAGTCAGGGGATCGACAGGTAACAGGTAAGCTTTTTTATAGAAGAAGGTCAGTAATGGCTGCCTGTGTATTCCTCTGGGTAGAGGTTTCCTTTAAGGCCTCATTCACGTGAGCATGCCTATTTACTTGAATGAAGTTAAGATCAAGAATGGACTTCAACAGAGGTAGTGAGTCAGTCAAGCGTAAGTGGATTCAATCAGTACTTCACTGATGCCATGCATAATCCTGCTCAGTAATGTATCCAAAAAAAATTCTGTGCTTACTGAATATATCCTTATTAGGGGGTCTCATCCATAAATTATAGGCAAGTGCCCTCACTCATACAAGATGAGGTAATTCCATAAAGCAGGGGCAGTGTTAAGGCATCACGTTAAGTATCAGCCCTTATAATAATTTTATTGGTTATCATGTAATTCATCAATATTATATATGAAAAAGACACATACCTTCCCATGCACATGTTAGAAGCAGTGGCGTCTCCAGCTTTCAAATTTGGGGGGGGGACAGGGACAAAAGTAGGGGGGCCAACTATAGAAATGTGTGTGTGTGTGTATACACACACACACACACACACACACACACACACACACACACACACTACCTTGAAAGAGTATTCACACCCCTTGAAATTTCCCACATTTTGTCATGTTACAACCAAAAATGTAAATGTATTTTATTGGGGATTTTATGTGATTGACCAACACAAAGTGGCACATAATTGTGAAGTGGAAGGAAAATGATAAATGAATTTTAAAATTGGCACCTGGGACGGATCCTATATCTGGCATCCCACCCCCCAGGCAGACAGGCAGCACACCGTACGTTGACGTCAAGTGATGTTAGGGTAGCATACAGTGCCAGGTGATATAGTGCCAGGTTAGGGTGATATATATGAGGTGCCCTCATTGCCGCCTTACTGTGCTCATCATTGCTGCCTTACTGTGCCCTCTTTGATGCCTTACTGTGCCCTCATTGCAGCCTCACCGTGCCCATCATTGCCGCCTTACCGTGCTCTCATTGCAGCCTCACCATCGTTGCAGCCTTACTGTGCCCATCATTGCAGCCTCACCGTGCCCATCATTGCCGCCTTACTGTTTCCTCATTGCAGCCTCCCTGTGCCCATCATTGCCGCCTTACTGTTCCCTCATTGCAGCCTCACCCTGCCCATCTCATTGCCATCTTACTGTGCCCTCATTGCAGCCTCACCGTGCTCATCATTGCAGCCTCACCGTGCTCATCATTGCAGCCTTACAGTGCAAATCATTGCCACCTTACTGTGCTCATCAATGCCGTCTTACTGTGCCCTCATTGCAGTCTTACTGTGCCCATCATTGCTGCCTTACTGTGCCCTCATTGCCGCCTTACCGTGTCCTCATTGCAGCCTCACCGTGCCTTCATTGCTGCCTTACTGTGCCCTCATTGCAGCCTCACCGTGGCCATCATTGCCACCTTACCGTGCTCTCATTGCAGCCTCACCATCGTTGCAGCCTTACTGTGCCCATCATTGCAGCCTCACCGTGCCCATCATTGCCGCCTTACTGTTTCCTCATTGCAGCCTTACTGTGCCCATCATTGCCACCTTACTGTTCCCTCATTGCAGCCTCACCATGCCCATCTCATTGCCACCTTACTGTGCCCTCATTGCAGCCTCACCGTGCCCTCATTGCAGCCTTACTTACTGTGACCTCATTGTAGCCTCTGTGCCCTCATGACAGCCTCACCATCATTGCAGCCTTAGCGCTGTGTCATGGAGCTGAGTGTGAAATCATGTTCAGTCCTAGTTCTACTGAGTGATCCCCCCCCCCCCTAGGAAGCTGTCGTATGTCACAATCTGGAGTCAGGCTCAGAGACCAGTAGCTATAACAGTAGTGAGGCTCCTACCAACCAGCTGGAGAAGTACTCCAGTGGAAGACTCCACACCTATGGTGAGACCGTGTCAAAGTACTAACTGGTGTTCCCCAGAGCTACTGATGGTGGAAATGGGTTTTGTTGCATGTTAGTACCAAGTCATGGTCCCCAGGATCGCCCCACCAGGAGATGAGTAAGCCATAGTCCAGTAGCAGATATAGCAGGTAGGGATAAGCAGAAATGCAGTTGGTAAACAAAGCCAAAGTTCGGTATTGAGTGGTTGCAGTTAGAGATAAAGCAGGAGCATAGTCAAGGAACAAGCCAAGGGTCAGTAATGAGTGATAGCGAAGATAGGGAGCAGTGGGAGCACAATAATCTGGCAAACAGGAAGTGCAAAGGCATGGCTTGAATGGAAAGTTGATAGGAGGAGCAAATGGTTCAAAACAAGCAAGGTTCAAGGCAAGATCATTCAAGGAATTGTCCAGTGGCCTGTCCAGCATTTCAGGTGACTCAGCAAGAAGAAACATCACCAGACACAGCAGATTTTGCAAATTCAGATCCAGGCCCTGACACTGTACTTGGCCATTCATAAGCAGCTGAGGAAATTCCAGCCCCAGAGCCACACATATACATGCCCTTTGTATACAGGTGGCTGGGAATCTCTGGAATCGTTTAGTTGGGTTGGTACTTAGATCTGAATGTCCTTAAGATAATCCCTCCTGCTGGCTTCTTTTTGGGTTATTAACCAAAGGACCTGCATGACAGATAATCAAGAAACACTTTCAGAAAGAAGTCAATGCTATACAATGCATTTTTTCTAAAAATGGTGAACATACAATTTGGGACTTTGAGGATTATTCATGTATTATGTAGATCTGGTGGACGGCGGGACCCCTCCTACTCTCGAGGAGACCTGAGCACTGTTCAGCATTAGGGCAGGTGAGAAGCAGGAGAAATTCTTCAGAATGTCCCAACTGTTCTCCTGGTTGTTAATATCCAAATGGTGAGGGTATAAGAGGGGCTTGCCATTGGCTATATGTTGGCAACAAGAGCACTAGTCCCTGCCCTGCTCTTCTCCTGCTAGAACAGTGATCCTTCTGCAGAGTCTGTAACCCTCTGCCATGTTGTGCTTTACTCCATTCTAAAGGCCGCCTCCTGACATTCTGGGGCATTAACCTTTATATCTCCAAAGAAAGATATGTCTACACACAAGTAGGATGGCTGCACTTTCCTGGTGGTTCTTGGAAGATGGTACAATCACATCAACATACTATCCAGGGTCACTTGACAGTATATTGCCAATCACATTTAGTGAACTGTCCACAGTAGTCATATGTGAAAGCATCATGCAGCACTTTCAGAAAGCCTCTTCACTTAAGTGTCTCTCCACCTGGGGTCATTATTATTCACTGAGATGGGATCTCTGCAGTCACCTCCCCCATGGGTATACCTCTCCCGGGACCCTTCAGAGGGATAGCTCCTGACCTGGCCTAGAAGGCCTTTTGCAACCTGCCCTAGCATCCACCTCTATAAAGGTCAGGAAGTCTACAGTTGGCTCTTCTGGGTGCAAATCTACCTCTCCCCTGGCCTCCAGTTCGGTCCAGGGCTTCCACTTGCTGGCTACATTTGCCTGATGGTGGGGTCTCTAGCTCCCATGCCCCAACTGCACTAGTGCTCCTCCCAACCTAGCTTATAATTGGGCCCTGACTCACCGATGACATCACTAGATGAGGGCTCCAACTAAAATGGGCCTTGGACCTGATTACACTGCTTTTGTAAACCAGACACTATTCTGGAACAGAGCCACCTAGTGGCAGACTAGCTAACTGCACCTGCTTGCAGAGGGAAGAGGGCACCTCCTTTTTTTTTTTTTCCTCTCTTTTTTTTTTATTGATAGCAATATAGAAAAGTTACATACTTTACGTGACAAATTAAATTTAGAGTGCGATTATCAAAAGCAGTAAAACATAATTCACAGGCAATAGTAAATCTCAATACCTCACGTATCTGCTGTGCACTGTGGTGATTACGAACATTAATAAATATGTAAGTGATCTTACAGTGTGCTATTTTTTTTCCCCCCTTTTTTCTTTTCCCTTGCTCTCCCTACTCTTCCCACCCACCCTTTATCTTCTACCCGCCTTACCACCCCCCTCCCTTCCCTTATAATCAGCGCAAAAGTTAGGTTCAATAACACTAGGACTCGCGGCATGCTATAATTGTCTAGGCCCCAGTGGGGCCTGTTCCTACACTCTGGCTTATCTGGTTTGGGCTATTATTCGCCCCCGCATTCGTGAGAGGTTCAAAGATAATTGATTCAGAATAAATAACGAGTGTTCAGCTCCTGGAGCCAGGGCTTCCATATACCAAGGAATTTGCTGTAGTTCCCTTTTTTTAGTGTATACTGTCCTTTCTGTCCAAACCAAGGAGTCCATTGTTTTAAGCCATTCCCCTATAGTTGGAGGGTTTGTTGAGAGCCAGGATTGTGCTATCAGCTTTCTTGCTTGGTATAGACATCTTACTATGGCAGTGGTTGTGCTGGTGTTACCCATATTAGCTCTCACTAACCCCAACACACATACCTTAGCGACGAATTCCAAGTTTACCTTGAATCCACAATTTATTGTCCTGACCACTTCCGTCCAATATCTTGCCAATTTTGGACATCTCCAAACCATGTGTATGAGATCTCCTGTCCTGTAGCACCTGGGGCATCTGTCGTCTGGTCTACTCCCAAACCTGTACAATCTTCTAGGAGTTTAGTATGCTCTATGTAAAAGGAGTAGGTGTGAGGCCTTCTGTGAGGGAGAGACGGACACCGTCTGCCCAAGTTCCAGTATTTTTTTCCACTGGGCGTCCGACAGCTCCCCCACATCCGCCTCCCAACCTTCTCTAGACCCAAGGGACACGCCTTGAACCAGGATCTTGTCCAATAACTGCGTATACACATCTCCAATCAGCCCCTTAGTGTTTGTTTCTTTAACTACCTTATTAAGAAGCGGTGTTTTACATCGCTTCATAGGGGAAGACCTAAATTGGGTATTCAGAGCGTGCCTGATCTGCAGATAATTATAGAATGTATTATATGGAACTCCAAATTCCATTCTCAATTCCATAAAGGATTTCAAGTTAGTATCGGTGTACAGCTGAGCCAGTCTATAGATTCCGTGGCTTTCCCAAACAGGGTTCATTTCTATAGCCCTTAATTCCCCCAGGGATTCGTTAGACCATATGGGCGAAAACTCAGTAATGCCTCTATACCCCATGATCTTCTTAACTGTCTGCCAGATCTTATTTACTAGTTTAAGTGTTGGTAACTTTCTCTGGAGTGAACCGGCCTCTAGTGCATCCACCAAGCGTCTGTGTGAACTGCCTTCCAGCATTATTTTATTGCTAGCACTTGCTTCGCCCAGAGATTCGCAGCCCCCTAGATGCTGCATTTTAGCAGCTAGGTAATAACCATACGGATGGGGAATTGCCAATCCTCCCTCCCAGGTAGGTCGCTGCAATATCTGCAGTTTAATCCTAGCCTGACCCTTCTTCCAAATAAGGTCCCTAAAATAAGGAGTTTATTTTCATGAACCATTTTCTCCCGATCCATACCGGGGAGTTATGGAGAATGTAGAGTAATTGTGGCAGCCAGATCATTCTGATCAGATTTGAACGTCCTGCCAGTGACAGGGGAAGCCGACACCAGATGTCGAATTTTCTTCTAAACTCCTCAAGCAAGGGGGCCAAGTTATCTCGAATGAAGTCATTGGGATCGCTAGTCATTACTATTCCCAGGTACTTTATCTTATCAGTTACTTTTAACCCAGGGAGACCATCAGGGAGGGGGTTATTGACTGAGTCAATCTGTAGCAATGAAGATTTATCCCAGTTAACTACTAGGCCCGATACCTTCCCAAATCCTTCTACCAGTTGCATCGTTTTTTCCAGAGATGGACCCATATCCCCCAGACAGCGGCAGCAGACCGGGCCCCTCGCTGGCAATAGAGCTGGAAGAAGATAGCGGCGGGGCACGGGAGAAGAGGCCGAACACCGGGAGAAGTCGGAAGGAGACCCCCCGAAGTCGGAAGAAGATCCCGGAGCTGACTAATAAATTACTCTTAAAACCTGTGTACTGTGTTTTTTTATATTGACACTTTTCCCCAGGTGAATGGGTAGGGGTACCATGTACCCCAAACTCATTCACACAGGGTGGGGGGCCGGGATCTGGGGGCCCCCTTATTAAAGGGGGCTCCCGGATTCCGATAAGCCCCCCGCCCGCAGAACCCGACAACCAACGGCTAGGGTTGTCGGGAAGAGGCCCTTGTCCTCATCAACATGGGGACAAGGTGCTTTGGGGTGGGGGCGCCCCCCTCCCCCAAGGCACCCCCCCCATGTTGAGGGCATGTGGCCTGGTATGGCTCAGGAGGGGGGGGGGCGCTCGCTTGTCCCCCTCTCCTGGCCGGCCGGGCTGCATGCTCGGATAAGGGTCTGGTATGGATTTGGGGGGGACCCCACGCCGATTTTTTGGTGTAGGGGGTTCCCCTTACAATCCATGCCAGACCTAAGGGCCTGGTATGCCCCTGGGGGGGAACCCACGCCGTTTGTTTCATTTAAAATTTGGCGCGGTGTTCCCGCCTCAGGATTCATACCAGACAGCTGTCAGCACTGCCTGTCACTCATCGCGGAAGGAAAACAAAGTTTTCCTTTCCCGATGAGTGAGCCATCTCGGCGCTGGCTCCTGCGACGGGGCTCGCAGGTGTCAAATCTCGCCGAGAAATGCGGCGAGATTGACACAATATCGCGGTCACCTACTGTATGAATATTTGACTATTTGAGAAAATTCAATCAGAAGAGAGGATACCCTAACAAGATCCATCAAAACACATGATTCTTTCCAACAGGAAAGGGGGCTTCCAGATTCCGATAAGCCCCTCGCCCGCAGACCCAGACAACCACCGGCCAGGGTTGTCGGGAAGAGGCCCTTGTCCCCATCAATATGGGGACAAGGTGCTTTGGGGGCACCCCAAAGCACGCTCCCCATGTTGAGGGCAAGTGGCCTGGTATGGTTCAGGAGGGGTGGAGGCGCTCGCTTGTCCCCTCCCTTTCCTGGCCTGGGCTCTCTATAGATGTGCAAAGCCGGTAGAGACCTCCCCAAAAAGACTTGCAGCTGTAATTGCAGCAAAAGATGGTTCTACAAAGTATTGTCTCAGGGAGGGTTGCATACAAATGCACCCCACACTTTTCACATATTTATTTGTAAACAAAAATTGAAAACCATTTCTCATTTTCCTTCCACTTCACAATTATGGGTCACTTTGTGTTGGTCTATCACAACCAAAAACATAAATGTATTATAATGGGATTTTATGTAACATGACAAAATGTAAAAAATAAATAAATAAATAAATAAATACATTTCAGGGAATACATTTTCAAGGCACTGTATGCCGGGAGCGCACAGGGCGCGCTCGCTCGGCACAGCTGTATGTTTACATTCTGGTAAGCAACGCAAATATGCGGCCTCTCGGCATTAATTCCCACCCTCTGAGAGGCCGCATATTTGCGTACTGTCAGTGCCAAGGAGTTAAATATGTAACACTTTGGACATATTGTGCACCACTGAAGGTAGAGGTGGCTTTGAATGGATCAGTCGTGGTATATAGTAACCACAACATCTGACACCTAGGTGACTGTTTTGAACATAACACTTCCATAACAGACCTCCATCTGGAGCTGTTCCATATGAATGTATCAAAGAACTATTTTTTTTGCATGTGTTCCTATTCTAGGAACTAACATCCAACAAAGGCCTCTGACCTCAGCCATGATATTATTGCAGTCTCCTTCTCCCCCATAGACGGTGGCTAATGTTCTTTGGGTCCTGATAGTTGCCTCACCAATGTCCATAGAGTCACTTTTTCCACTGGTGCAGCAATATTCATCCTATAGAACAGCACATATGTGCTCATTAATCCTAGGAAGAGAAGAAGAAAGGCTTTGCCCCAGATAAAAGCTCTGTCTGTTTGCCCAGCTCTCAGAGCTCATTAGAAGCCATCCTGTCCACCTTTGTACTGCACAGTCCTTTAGAGCGGGGTCATCCGACCATCCCTAGCAACCAGTCTGCGGCCTGGAAGAGCATGTGTTTACATTATAGACTTTCTGATAGCTCTGGTCTATTGGGCCTATTAATAATATTTATTGGGACTTTTCCTATTTATAAAATCTAAAAATAGTCCTGCAGACAGGTTATGCGATAATCTTTTTATTAATTTGTCTTTGAATTGTTTTTTTAGTCTAGTATTTAACCTGCCTTTTAAGTCCTACGGTTTTTATGTAATTTATGAAAGTGAAATTCCAGCTTTTTCCAGTTATGGATTTAGTGGGGAAGGGTTAGAGATGTCCTCTTGTATTGCTGGGCAGATTTCACCCTCACCTTTTTTTGTTGTGGTCACCAAAACAAGAAGTGATATTTTTCCAAACGCAATGTAAGTTTTAGTAAAAACCTTTCAGTGGCATAATTATAGCCAAAGCAACCCAGGCAGGTGGTGCTTAGGGGACCGAGGTTGGGAAGGGGGCCCCACAAGGAAGTTATTGAACCAACAGACATGGAAAAATCAGTGTGCATGTAAAGGTATCTCACCCTCGAAAAGAGCAGCTGAAAGAAGCAACTCTGAGTTTTTAATCTGGAGTAGGGACTATCAACTTTACCACTTAAACCACTTACAATAAGTAGGCAACACCAAATTGAGTGAAGTTGTGGTTCTCGGAGAGCTTGTCAAAAGTTATCAGGCTGTTAAGAGGAATCATGCAGTACAAAGCTACAAGACACAGGGCTTTGAAGAGAGATAAAAAAAACACTGCAGATATATGTGCCCAGCTCAAATTTCATGAATCGGGTTTACATCCACTTTATGCTTTATTCTTGTTCAAGATGATTTTTACATTAGTCAGCAAGCAAAGGAATTCAATGACCCCCTATACACACTATACAGAGACCTTCTATGCTACATATGCACGTGGACAAAAAGTAACCCACAGGAAATGACCAGGCCCAGGTTTTAAGCAACCTCTTAGTTCAGTAACAGAGACACACAGGGTGCAATGATGGCAGCAAAAGGTGAAATATCAATGCCTCTGTAAAACTACACCCACAAATCCCCACTGAAGAGTCCCAGCTTTGTTCAAGTATGCCTGCAGGACTTCCCCATTAGGACTGTTTTTTTGGGTATACTGTGATTTAGGTTGAGCCGGCTTGATTGGGGCCCTTACGGCGGTGCACAGGTGGTTGAACTCAATGGTCCTCGTCTATTTAGAATCAGTGGCTACAAGATAACACAAATCCTTGCTCCCCCTCATCCATGAGTAGATTTATTGCACATCAGAGCGCCTTCCCCTTACATCCAGGAGTTTTCAGCAGAGTCACTTCTTATATCCAGTAGTGCCCAGCAGATTCCCCCTTACATACATGTGTTCCCAGCAGAGTTCCCATTAGATCCATGTGTAGAAGAGTCATGGGTGGTTGGTTGACGTGGATGACACGGTCTTCATTTTACAATACATAGACCAGCACATCTACTGCCAGACAGCCGGTGTATTGTCCTCATACAGTTGCTATAGGTTGGATGTGGCTCACAATCTTTAGTTTGTAGGTCTAATGGATGGATTTGTATAAATCAAGGGTCTCCGAACAGGAACACCTGGGGGGTGGGTGGGGATTGGGAATTTTGCTCTAGAAGATGGAAGCTCTCTCTCCAAATAAGGAGCTGTAGTACCACACATGCCTCCAGGCTGGTGATAAGCTTAGATGTGTCCGGAACCTAGTCTGAACCCACCTATGCTATCACCCCAGAGAGGTATCATCTGTACTGGGCAAATCATAAGTGGCCAAGGCATTCCCTGCCCAGCAGCTGCATGTACACCAGGGGCATCGGTGTCAGGACAAAGTCATCCAGTGCCCAGGGCTAAGATGCCAAACTTCACCTACCCCCTTCCTACCCCCTTATTTACATGGACATCCTATCTTCAGCAGCCCTATGAGATCTATGATACTAGAACTACAGTGTCAGTACAGTTTTCTGTCTGAGAATTGTAAGATGCATCAAATGTATTGCTCTTGGCAGCCAGCCAGCACCCCAGAGTGCCTGTATCTGGTGTGGACCACACCCCCCTAAGTATGCCACTGGTGCAGACAATTGACCTCAACACCAAATACATCATTACTCCTCTGCTGTCAGGTAGGGCAGCCCCCAGGTAGCAGGGCTGGTCAGTTAAGGATGGTAGGGGTGAAGGTGGGATCTCAGCTCGGTTGAATGTACACTACAGACTACTGCCATGCAGCACCGACCCCCCCCCCCCAATGGCAGCTGCCCCTCCTGCCCAGTCCTAGTCCCTGCCTCCGAGGGATATGCATACCTTTCAGGTATGAACCATTCTAATGTCAACTCTTTCAGCTTAAGGAACCCTTTAAATCATAAAGGGGTTGATTTACTAAAGGCAAATAGACTGTGCACTGCAAGTGCAGTTGCTCCAGAACTTAGTAAATGAGGTAAGGCTTCACTTTGCAAAGAGTACCCAATCACATGCAAGGAGAATAAAAAAAACTGCATTTTTGCTTGAACATGATTGGATGATGGATGACAGCAGAGCTTCTTCTCATTTACTAAGCTTTGGAGCAAGTGCACTTGCAGCGTGCAACTGCACTTTGCAAAATGCACAGTCTTTTTGCCTTTAGTAAATCAACCCCAAAGTGTTTTAAAGTCCCTTGAATTCCTAGACTGCAAAATCAATGGGGACAAGTTGCTGGATTTTCAGTAGAACTTCCCTAAACAAAAGACTGACATTACAAACATACCGAGCTGAAGGAGAACCTGGATTTCATCTCTGAGTAAAAGGATTGCCTTCTAGCATTATTCCAGTGTTCACCTGCAGCAAGATTTTCCAAAATTCCCCCAATGCAATTCCATATCCTCTGAATATTACACACCAGCACTCCTTCTGACAGTCACTGCTCTCTACTTAGTAAAGACCGTGAACTGAGCGATCAGCGGCAGAGGCTTAACTAGAACCTTCAGGGCTCTGGTGCAAGAAACCATGAGAAGCCTCCCCTGACTTCTGGGGCCCTTTCCATTGGTCCCAAGGCCCTTTCCTCTGATCCCAGGGCCCTCCCCTCCAAGCCTGGTGCCCTTCCCTCCAATCGTGGTGCACTTTATAAGCCCCTGTTCACACTGCAACACATAAAGTCACATGACAAGTCAAAACACATTCATTCCAATGGGTGCCATCTTAATCAATGTGATTCAAATCGCAGCAACAAAAAAAGGTTCACGCATTACTTTTCTGTGTTTTTTGTGATTTAATATTGCTGTCTATGGCAGTAAAATTGCACCAAAGTCTCAAGCAAGTCGCAAGTAAGTGGCAAGGAACTTGCAAGCAAGTCACAAGCAAGTCACAAGCGACTTTGGGGTGGCAGCAGTGTGAACGGAGCCTTACAGTCCCACAGCAGGCCCCCTCATGGTGGTGGAATGCCAGGGCCCAGTCACAAGCGTGACCCTTGTGACCCTGATAGTTCCGCCACTGATCAGTAGTCATGTGATTGCTCGGTTCTTGGCGGGGGGGCAACTGCAGCACTGATTAAGCACCGAGGGGTGGTGCAAAATGCGTTGGGGCGTGGCCTGGCTGGAGTCCAGGCTGAGGTTGCCATTTACCACTGATCACAGGAATTGCACAGACGTGCACCTATAGAGAGGCCTTTCTTTACAGCTGCAGCACTAAACTCATGCTGCAGCCATGTAGGTGTGTATGTAGGTTTTTTTTTATTACTCGCACTTCTTTAAACGCTTCCCGACCAGCCGCCGCAGTTATACTGTGGCAGGTTGGCTTCCCTGCGCGAGCCGTCGTAGCTATACATCGGCTCACGGGATCGGGATAGCAGGCGCTCACGCGCCACCAATGCTCGTGACTGACGGTCGCGATGACTGCCGGCGATGAGTGATCACGAGCACCAGAGACAGAACAGGGAAGTGTGTGTAATCACACATTTCCCTGTTCTGTTCTGACAGGAGTGACAGATCGTGTGTTCCTATTAGCTAGGAACAACGATCCGTCAGTTCCTCTAGTCAGTCCCCTCCCCCCACAATTAGAATCACCTCCCAGGGAACACAGTTAACCCCTTGATCGCCCCCTAGTGTTAACCCCTTCACTGCCAGTGACATTTTTACAGTAATCAATGCATTTTTATAGCACTGATCACTGTATAAATGACAATGGTCCCAAAAATGTGTCAAAATTGTCCGATATGTCTGCCATAATGTCGCAGGCAGATCGCCGCCATTACTAGTAAAAAAAAAAAATAATAATAAAAATGCTATAAATCTATCCCCTATTTTGTAGACGCTATAACTTTTGTGCAAACCAATCAATATACGCTTATTGCGATTTTTTTCACCAAAAATATGTAGAAGAATACATATCGGCCTAAACTGAGAAAAAATTTTCTTTTTTTTTTTCTTTTTTTTTTTAAAATGGGGATTTTATTATAGCAAAAAATATTTTTTAAAAATTGTGTTTTTTTCAAAATTGTTGCTCTTTTTTTGTTTATAGCGCAAAAAATAAAAAACGCAGAAGTGATCAAAAAGAAAGCTCTATTTGTGGGAATAAAAGGACTTCAATTTTGTTTGGGTGCAACATCGCACGACCGCGCAATTGTCATGTAAAGCGATACAGTGCCGAATCGCAAAAAGTGCTCTGGTCAGGAAAGGGGTAAATCCTTCCAGGGCTGAAGCGGTTAACAATGCGGGAAGGAGTGTCACCTGCATCATTGTAGCCATGAGGACTCTTAGGCCAGGTTCACACTGGAACCCGCTGCGGATCGCACAGGAGCGCTGTGCGTCCCTGTTCCCCGTTTCAGGGACAAATCAGGGCCAAATCTATGCCTGAATTCGGCCCTGAAACGGACCCAAAGACGCACAGCGTTTCTGTGCAGTGCTCTCCGCAGCCGCAACAGAGATATGTGAACCGGCTCCATAGAGAGCCAGGCACATTCTCCTGCTATGCGAACTGGATGCGGGGAAAACCCTCATCTAATTCACATAGGTGTGAACCCGGTCTTAGGAGGCATCTCAGCAAAAATTTAACTTCTCAGGTTGAAGCAAGACAACTTTTTCATCTGGACCTATAGAGAAAAGTTTTTTTAAAAGTTTTTTTAATTGTGTAGATATCCTTCAAATATATAAATGCTGAACCCCAGGCAGATATAAAAGTCATAAATTAACCACTTGAGCTCCGGAAAGGTTTCACCCCCCTTCCTGACCAGGCCATTTTTTGCAATACAGCTCTGCGTTGCTTTAACTGACAATTGCGCGGTCGGACGACGCTATATCCAAATAACATTTTTGTCCTTTTTTTCCCCACAAATAGAGCTTTTTTTTGGTGGTATTTGATCACCTCAGCCTTTTTTTTTTTGTTTATAGTGCAAACAATAAAAACTGCAGACAATTTTGAAAAGAATAAATAACAAAGTGCGTGCAGCGCTAATAATTGATGTAAAGATAATTGTGATATCAATGTGATAAATAAATTTTTTATAATCAATAAATAAGTGATAAATACAATAAACAGTTTAATAATTGCCAGAAGACGTCCACTCGTGATGAAACGCGTAGGGTGGAGCCTCCGATGGTGACGTCATTACGCTATCCTTCCGCGATGGTGGTGAGATGAACGCTCTAGGAAATAGGGAAAATAGAGACGCTGCGGCTTTTATGTGACACAACCACCTGTTGTGATACTTCACTCCTGTAAGTGCAAACTGTTCTTTTATTAAATTATCTGAATTAATTTACTGCACCATGGGAGTCTTTATCTTTTATCTTTTATCTTTGAGTAACAATAGAACATCAGCTGGTCCGCATACCTCTAAATCTTAGGGAGACTGTTAATTCCCTGTGCTGGGGGATTTGGCAATTAAGGTTTTTTTTTTTGTTTTTCTTATTATTAATCAACTGTTTATTGTATTTATCACTTATTTATTGATTATTCAAATTTATTTATCACATTGATATCACAATTAACTTTACATCAATTATTAGCGCTGCACTCATTTTGTTATTTATCTTACTGGAAGTTTTTAGTATTGAACTTTAGGTGCTGGCTGCTTTATTTTTATATTTTATTTCAATATTCACTTCAGTCGTCGATTATTATCTAGCGCAGCGTTAGCCTTGGGGCTTTTTTTCTTTTAATTTTGAAAAGAAAACATTTTTTTTTTTTTACTTTCTGCAATATAACATAGCCAATAAATTTAAAAAAAAAAAATCAAATATCTTCATTTCATCAAATCATTTTAGGCCAATATGTATTCTGCTACATATTTTTGATAAAAATAATCTCAATAAGAGTATATTGATTGTAGACGCAATAACTTTTACGCAAGCCAAACTTAGGATATTTTTTTTTAATTGTCTTTATTTATTTTTTTGACTAGTAATGGCGGTGGTCAACGACTTATAGCGAGACTGCTATATTGCGGCGGGCAAATCGGACACCTGACACTGACACTTTTTGGGGACCAGTGATCAGTGCTAAAAATATACACTTCACTGTACTAATGACACTGGCAGGGAAGAGGTTAAAGTGTCTGTAAAATCTTGTTTAAAAAAAAAATAAAAATAAGATAAACATGTTATACTTACCTGCTCTATAATGGTTTTGCACAGAGCAGCTTCGATCCTCCTCTTCTCAGGTCCCTCTCCCTTGCTCCTGGCCCCTCCCTCCTGTCTTGTGCCCCCACAGCAAGCAGCCTGCAGATAGAATAGGGAGGAGCAAGGACAGAGGTCACACTAGGTGTCTTGGATTAAGGCAAGTACACGCTATGGAGGGCTATGCATTGTAATCTTTCATTTCAGAGGTTTAAACCACTTTGATGCGTTCGTCGATCAATAATAAAACATTAAATGTATAATTAAAAAGTAAAAATAGTATTCTCAGAAAGTGTGTATTTATCAATCAACATCCATAGTATATTTACAGTTACACAACCATCATATCCAGTTCTTTGCCCTTAGGCACAACTTGGCACCCGTAATAAAACACAAAAGTATGACTACCAACAGAACATAACTCACTACAATGTAATATACAAAACAAATCTGAGTTGGACAAGATGACCTTTAGATGTCTCTTACTGTAGCTGAAGGTCACGATATCAAATTCTTCATCCTATCGTTAAAATACACAGAAACCCAGATTAATGACTGTGTATCATAAACCATGGTCTCTTATTTAGAATAAAGTACATGGTTTCACCTTTATTTTTCAACCTTTGATGTATCTCAGTGCTGCCAATCTCCTGCAGTCACTGTGTCATGTAGGCAGCAAGGGGCTGCAATGACTTCATGGCATTTCTGAAGGTGGGTTTCCTGAAGGGGACAACAGTGGACCATGCCTGTTTGATGAGCTCCAGCACAAGCATTTATAATTCCCACCAGGAGCACAGGGGGGCAACATAGGTAAACAATTGGGAAATAAGGAGAGAGTGTCGTCACACTATAAAAGGCAGTGCCAGAACAAGGAAAGGACCAGTATAGATGAGGCTGGAGACAGGTGAGAGGAGCAGTACAGAGGAGGCTGGAGACATAAGAGAGGTGCAGTACAGAGGAGGCTGTAGACATAAGAGAGGAGCAGTACAGAGGAGGCTGGAGACATAAGAGAGGAGCAGTACAGAGGAGGCTGTAGACATAAGAGAGGAGCAGTACAGAGGAGGCTGTAGACATAAGAGAGGAGCAGTACAGAGGAGGCTGGAGACATAAGAGAGGAGCAGTACAGAGGAGGCTGTAGACATAAGAGAGGAGCAGTACAGAGGAGGCTGTAGACATAAGAGAGGAGCAGTACAGAGGAGGCTGTAGACATAAGAGAGGAGCAGTACAGAGGAGGCTGTAGATATAAGAGAAGAGAAGTACAGAGGGGGCTGGAGACAAAAGAGAGGAGCAGTACAGAGGGGGCTGGAGACAAAAGAGAGGAGCAGTACAGAGGGGGCTGGAGACAGAAGAAAGGAGCAGTATAGATGAGGCTGTAGACAGAAGAGAGGAGAAGTACAGAGGGGGCTGGAGAAAGAAGAGAGGAGCAGTACAGAGGGGGCTGGAGAAAGAAGAGAGGAGCAGTACAGAGGTTGCTGGAGACAGAAGAGAGGAGCAGTACAGAGGGGGCTGGAGAAAGAAGAGAGGAGCAGTACATAGGGGGCTGGAGACAGAAGAGAGGAGCAGTACAGAGGGAGCTGGAGAAAGAAGAGAGGAGCAGTACAGAGGGGGCTGTAGACATAAGAGAGGAGAAGTACAGAGGGGGCTGGAGAAAGAAGAGAGGACCAGTAAAGAGGGGGCTGGAGACAGAAGAGAGGAGCAGTACAGAGGGGGCTGGAGACTGAAGAGAGGAGCAGTACAGAAGGGGCTGGATACAGAAAAGAGGAGCAGTACAGAGGAGGCTGGATACAGAAAAGAGGAGCAGTACAGAGGGGGTTGGATACAGATGAAAGGAGCAGTACAGAAGGGGCTGGATACAGAAGGGATGAGCAATACAGGGAGGACTGGATACAGAAAAGAGGAGCAGTACAGAGGGGGCTGGATACAGATGAGGAGCAGTACAGAGGGGGCTGGATACAGATGAGAGGAGCAGTACAGAGGGGACTGGATACAGAAGAGATGAGCAGTACAGGGAGGACTGGATACAGAAAGGAAGAGCAGTACAGAGGGGGCTGGATACAGAAGAGATGAGCAGTACAGGGAGGACTGGAGACAGAAAAGAGGAGCAGTACAGAGGGGGCTGGATACAGAAGAGATGAGCAGTACAGGGAGGACTGGAGACAGAAGAGAGGAGCAGTACAGAGGGGGCTGGAGACAGAAGAGAGGAGCAGTACAGAGGGGGCTGGAGACAGAAGAGAGAAGCAGTACAGAGGGGGCTGGATAAAGAAGAGAGGAGCAGTACAGAGGGGGCTGTAGACATAAGAGAGGAGAAGTACAGATGGGGCTGGAGAAAGAAGAGAGGAGCAGTACAGAGGAGGTTGGATGCAGAAGAGAGAAGCAGTACAGAGGGGGGGGGGGGGGTTCTGGAGATAAAAGAGAGGAGCAATACAAATAAGGCTGAAAACAGATGAGAGGAGCAGTACAGAGGAGGCTGGATAAAGAAAAGAGGAGCAGTAGAGGGAGGACTGGATACAGAAAAGAAAAGCAGTACAGAGGAGGCTGGATACAGAAGAGATGAGCAGTACAGGGAGGACTGGATACAGAAAAGAAGAGCAGTACAGAGGCGGCTGGATACAGAAGAGAGGACCAGTACAGAGGGGGCTGGAGACAGAAAAAAGAAGCAGTACAGAGGAGGCTGGATACAGAAAAGAGGAGCAGTACAGAGGAGGCTGGATACAGAAGAGATGAGCAGTACAGGGAGGACTGGATGCAGAAAAGAGGAGCAGTACAGAGGGGGCTGGATACAGAAGAGATGAGCAGTACAGGGAGGACTGGATACAGAAGAGAGGACCAGTACAGAGGGGGCTGGAGACAGAAAAGAGGAGCAGTACAGAGGGGTCTGGAGATAAAAGAGAGGAGCATTACAGAGGAGGCTGGAGAAAGAAGCGAGGAGCCGTGCAGAGGGGGCTGAAGACAGATGAGAGGAGCAGTACAGAGGATGTTGGATGCAGAAGAGAGAAGCATCACAAGGGGGGGGGGGGGTTCTGGAGATAAAAGAGAGGAGCATTACAGAGGAGGCTGGAAACAGATGAGAAAAGCAGTACTGAGGGCCTGGAGACAGAAAAAAGGAGCAATACAGATAAGGCTGAAGACAGATGAGAGGAGCAGTACAGAGGAGGCTGGATACAGAAGAGATGAGCAGTACAGGGAGGACTGGATACAGAAAAGAGGAGCAGTACAGAGGAGGCTGGATACAGAAGAGATGAGCAGTACAGGGAGGACTGGATACAGAAAAGAGGAGCAGTACAGAGGAGGCTGGATACAGAAAAGCTGAGCAGTACCGGGAGGACTGGATACAGAAAAGAGGAGCAGTACAGAGGGGGCTGGATACACATACCTCCCAACATTTTGAGATGGGAATGAGGGACACCTACTAGCAAATGTATGTAGGCATAGGACACGCCTCCTGCCACACCTCCTTAAAGGAGAATTAACCCCCCAAAAAAGGTTAATTAAATCTACAAGGGCTTTTTTTTACCACTACTATTCCTTTATATTGGCCTTTAAAAAGTACAAATACAGCAATTTAGAATTTGGATGAATGGTTTAGCTCTGGGAAACACTTTTTGAAAGATAAAAAGTGCGTTTTATATACAACTATATGGATTAGACCAAAATGAGGGACAGATGAGGAGGAATGAGAGGGATATTGCACCAAATCAGGGACAGTCCCTCGAAATCAGGGACAGTTGAGAGGTATGGACAAAGAAGAGATGAGCAGTACAGGGAGGACTTTATACAGAAAAGAGGAGCAGTACAGAGGGGGCTGGATACAGATGAGAGGAACAGTACAGAGGGGGCTGGATACAGAAGAGATGAGCAGTACAGGGAAGACTGGATACAGAAAAGAGGAGCAGTACAGAGGGGGCTGTATACAGATGAGAGCAGCAGTACAGAGGGGGCTTGATACAGAAGAGATGAGCAGTACAGGGAGGGGGGGGGGAGTTCTGGAGATAAAAGAGAGGAGCATTACAAAGGGGGCTGGAAACAGATGAGAAAAGCAGTACAGAGGGCCTGGAGACAGAAAAAAGGAGCAATACAGATAAGGCTGAAGACAGATGAGAGGAGCAGTACAGAGGAGGCTGGATACAGAAAAGTGGAGTAGTACAGAGGGGGCTGGATACAGAAAAGAGGAGCAGTACAGAGGAGGCTGGATACAGAAAAGAGGAGCAGTACAGAGGGGGCTGGTTACAGAAAAGAGGAGCAGTACAGAGGAGGCTGGATACAGAAGAGATGAGCAGTACAGGGAGGACTGGATGCAGAAAAGAGGAGCAGTACAGAGGGGGCTGGATACAGAAAAGAGGAGCAGTACAGAGGAGGCTGGATACAGAAGAGATGAGCAGTACAGGGAGGACTGGATACAGAAAAGAGGAGCAGTACAGAGGAGGCTGGATACAGAAAAGATGAGCAGTACCGGGAGGACTGGATACAGAAAAGAGGAGCAGTACAGAGGGGGCTGGATACACATACCTCCCAACATTTTGAGATGGGAATGAGGGACACCTACTAGCAAATGAATGTAGGCATAGGACACGCCTCCTGCCACACCTCCTTAAAGGAGAATTAACCCCCCAAAAAAGGTTAATTAAATCCACAAGTGCTTTTTTTTTACCACTACTATTCCTTTATATTGGCCTTTAAAAAGTACAAATACAGCAATTTAGAATTTGGATGAATGGTTTAGCTCTGGGAAACACTTTTTGAAAGATAAAAAGTGCGTTTTATATACAACTATATGGATTAGACCAAAATGAGGGACAGATGAGGAGGAATGAGAGGGATATTGCACCAAATCAGGGACAGTCCCTCAAAATCAGGGACAGTTGAGAGGTATGGACAAAGAAGAGATGAGCAGTACAGGGAGGACTTTATACAGAAAAGAGGAGCAGTATAGAGGGGGCTGGATACAGATGAGAGGAACAGTACAGAGGGGGCTGGATACAGAAGAGATGAGCAGTACAGGGAAGACTGGATACAGAAAAGAGGAGCAGTACAGAGGGGGCTGTATACAGATGAGAGGAGCAGTACAGAGGGGGCTGGATACAGATGAGAGGAGCAGTACAGGGAGGACTGGATACAGAAAAGAGGAGCAGTACAGAGGGGGCTGGAGACAGATGAGAGGAGCAGTACAGAGGAGGCTGGAGACAGATGAGAGGAACAGTACAGAGGAGGCTGGATACAGAAGAGATGAGCAGTACAGGGAGGACTGGATACAGAAAAGAGGAGCAGTACAGAGGGGGCTGGAGACAGAAGAAAGGAGCAGTACAGAGGGGGCTGGAGACAGATGAGAGGAGCAGTACAGAGGAGGCTGGAGACAGATGAGAGGAGCAGTACAGAGGGGGCTGGATACAGAAGAGAGACGCAGTATAGAGGGGGCTGGATACAGAAGAGAGGAGCAGTACAGAGGAGGTTGGATGCAGAAGAGAGAAGCAGTACAGAGGGGGCTGGATACAGAAGAGAGGAGCAGTACAGAGGAGGTTGGATGCAGAAGAGAGAAGCAGTACAGAGGGGGGGGGGGGGTTCTGGAGATAAAAGAGAGGAGCATTACAGAGGAGGCTGGAAACAGATGAGAAAAGCAGTACAGAGGGCCTGGAGACAGAAAAAAGGAGCAATACAGATAAGGCTGAAGACAGATGAGAGGAGCAGTACAGAGGAGGCTGGATAAAGAAAAGAGGAGCAGTACAGAGGAGGCTGGATACAGAAAAGAAAAGCTGTACAGAGGAGGCTGGATACAGAAGAGATGAGCAGTACAGGGAGGACTGGATACAGAAAAGAGGAGCAGTACAGAGGGGGCTGGATACAGAATAGAGGACCAGTACAGAGGGGGCTGGAGACAGAAAAGAGGAGCAGTACAGAGGAGGCTGGATACAGAAGAGATGAGCAGTACAGGGAGGACTGGATGCAGAAAAGAGGAGCAGTACAGAGGGGGCTGGAGACAGAAGAGATGAGCAGTACAGGGAGGACTGGATACAGAAGAGAGGACCAGTACAGAGGGGGCTGGATACAGAAAAGAGGAGCAGTACAGAGGGGTCTGGAGATAAAAGAGAGGAGCAGTACAGAGGAGGCTGGAGACAGATGAGAGGAGCCGTGCAGAGGGGGCTGGAGACAGAAGAGAGGAACAGTACAGAGGAGGTTGGATGCAGAAGAGAGAAGCATCACAGGGGGGGGGGGGGTTCTGGAGATAAAAGAGAGGAGCATTACAGAGGAGGCTGGAAACAGATGAGAAAAGCAGTACAGAGGGCCTGGAGACAGAAAAAAGGAGCAATACAGATAAGGCTGAAGACAGATGAGAGGAGCAGTACAGAGGAGGCTGGATACAGAAAAGAGGAGCAGTACAGAGGAGGCTGAATACAGAAAAGAGGAGCAGTACAGAGGAGGCTGGATACAGAAAAGATGAGCAGTACCGGGAGGACTGGATACAGAAAAGAGGAGCAGTACAGAGGGGGCTGGATACACATACCTCCCAACATTTTGAGATGGGAATGAGGGACACCTACTAGCAAATGTATGTAGGCATAGGACATGCCTCCTGCCACACCTCCTTAAAGGAGAATTAACCCCCAAAAAAGGTTAATTAAATCTACAAGGGCTTTTTTTTTACCACTACTATTCCTTTATATTGGCTTTTAAAAAGTACAAATACAGCAATTTAGAATTTGGATGAATGGTTTAGCACTGGGAAACACTTTTTGAAAGATTAAAAGTGCGTTTTATATACAACTATATGGATTAGACCAAAATGAGGGACAGATGAGGAGGAATGAGAGGGATATTACACCAAATCAGGGACAGTCCCTTGAAATCAGGGACAGTTGAGAGGTATGGACACAGAAGAGATGAGCAGTACAGGGAGGACTGGATACAGAAAAGAGGAGCAGTATAGAGGGGGCTGGATACAGATGAGAGGAGCAGTACAGAGGGGGCTGGATACAGAAGAGATGAGCAGTACAGGGAAGACTGGATACAGAAAAGAGGAGCAGTACAGTGGGAGCTGGAGACAGATGAGAGGAGCAGTACAGAGGGGGCTGGAGACAGAAGAGAGGAGCAGTACAGAGGAGGCTGGAGACAGAAGAGAGGAGCAGTACAGAGGAGGCTGGAGACAGAAGAGAGGAGCAGTACAGAGGGGGCTGGATACAGAAGAGATGAGCAGTACAGAGGAAGCTGGAGACAGAAGAGAGGATCAGTACAGAGGAGGCTGGAGACAGAAGAGAGAAGCAGTACAGAGGGGGCTGGAGACAGAAGAGAGGATCAGTACAGAGGAGGCTGGAGACAGAAGAGAGGAGCAGTACAGAGGGGGCTGGATACAGAAGAGATGAGCAGTACATAGGAGGCTGGAGACAGAAGAGATGAGCAGTACAGAGGAGGCTGGAGACAGAAGAGAGGAGCAGTACAGAGGAAGCTGGAGACAGAAGAGAGGATCAGTACAGCGGAGGCTGGAGACAGAAGAGAGGATCAGTACAGAGGAGGCTGGAGACAGAAGAGAGGATCAGTACAGAGGAGGCTGGAGACAGAAGAGATGAGCAGTACAGAGGAGGCTGGAGACAGAAGAGAGGAGCAGTACAGAGGAAGCTGGAGACACAAGAGAGGATCAGTACAGAGGAGGCTGGAGACAGAAGAGAGGATCAGTACAGAGGAGGCTGGAGACAGAAGAGAGGAGCAGTACAGAGGAAGCTGGAGACAGAAGAGAGGATCAGTACAGAGGAGGCTGGATACAGAAGAGAGGACCAGTACAGAGGAGGCTGGAGACAGAAGAGAGGAGCAGTACAGGGAAGACTGGATACAGAAAAGAGGAGCAGTACAGAGGGAGCTGGAGACAGATGAGAGGAGCAGTACAGAGGGGGCTGGAAACAGACGAGAGGAGCAGTACAGAGGAAGCTGGAGACAGAAGAGAGGATCAGTACAGAGGAGGCTGGAGACAGAAGAGAGAAGCAGTACAGAGGGGGCTGGAGACAGAAGAGAGGATCAGTACAGAGGAGGCTGGAGACAGAAGAGAGGATCAGTACAGAGGAGGCTGGAGACAGAAGAGAGGAGCAGTACAGGGAAGACTGGATACAGAAAAGAGGAGCAGTACAGAGGGAGCTGGAGACAGATGAGAGGAGCAGTACAGAGGGGGCTGGAGACAAAAGAGAGGAGCAGTACAGAGGAAGCTGGAGACAGAAGAGAGGAGCAGTACAGAGGAGGCTGGAGACAGAAGAGATGACCAGTACAGAGGGGGCTGGAGACAGAAGTGAGGATCAGTACAGAGGAGGCTGGATACAGAAGAGATGAGCAGTACAGAGGAACCTGGAGACAGAAGAGAGGATCAGTACAGAGGAGGCTGGAGACAGAAGAGAGAAGCAGTACAGAGGGGGCTGGAGACAGAAGAGAGGATCAGTACAGAGGAGGCTGGAGACAGAAGAGAGGAGCAGTACAGAGGGGGCTGGATACAGAAGAGATGAGCAGTACAGAGGAGGCTGGAGACAGAAGAGAGGAGGAGTACAGAGGAAGCTGGAGACAGAAGAGAGGATCAGTACAGAGGAGGCTGGAGACAGAAGAGATGAGCAGTACAGAGGAGGCTGGAGACAGAAGAGAGGAGCAGTACAGAGGAAGCTGGAGACAGAAGAGAGGATCAGTACAGAGGAGGCTGGAGACAGAAGAGAGGATCAGTACAGAGGAGGCTGGAGACAGAAGAGAGGAGCAGTACAGAGGAAGCTGGAGACAGAAGAGAGGATCAGTACAGAGGAGGCTGGAGACAGAAGAGAGGATCAGTACAGAGGAGGCTGGAGACAGAAGAGAGGAGCAGTACAGAGGAAGCTGGAGACAGAAGAGAGGAGCAGTACAGAGGGGGCTGGAGACAGAAGAGAGGAGCAGTACAGAGGGGGCTGGATACAGGTGCATGAAACTAGTATTTTACACGTTAGCTCCTTTCAAGGTCTGTCTATCTGTGTGTCTACAGCCATCCACCAGAACAAACCCGCATTATAAAATCTAATATACTTTTTCCTCTGATACTGAATTGCCAGCATATGTCAAAGAGGACCTAAAGACATACGGTCCTTTCTAGATTGCACTTTACCAGATGTGAAAAGATACACTTGAAGTGATCTATAAGGACATCGTACTGTCATGACATTTTCTTTCCCCTAGATGTCAGCATTTATCAAGCTAATGAACATCTCACAGCACTGAGTGGCAGTTTATACTTTTACATTTTTTTTTTTAACACTATACATTCAAAGTGAACCTGTGCTTCATCTGGACAAGTCAAAGTAACAATATCGCTTAACGGCATGCTTCAGGGGGCATATTATCCTTCCTGACACACAGTGGCCAGATCACCAAAACCCAGGTTGTGTTGGTGCAGGGGACCACACTAATGGATGGGTGGGTGGATGGATGGATAGTTGGGTGGATGGATGGGTGGGTAATTGGATGAGTGGGTGGATAGATGGATGGATAGCTGGGAGTATAGATGGGTGGGATAGGTGGGAGTATAGATGGGTGAAAGGATGAATAGATGGGTGGATGAATGAGTGGATGGGTGGATAGTTGGGTGGATGGACGGGTAGGTGGGTGGATGGATGAGTGGGTGGATAGATAGATGGATAGCTGGGTAGATGGATGGATGGATAGGTGGAAGGATAGGTGGGAGTATAGATGGGTGAAAGGATGAATAGATGGGTGGATGAATGAGTGGATGAATGGATGGGAGGATGGATGGGTGGGAGGATGGATGAATGATTGGATAGGTAAATGAATGGATATGTAACACCCTCCTAGTTAGGCTGCTAGGTAAATTTAGCTTATTTTGGCTTATTCTGTATTTACGGGAGCAGTACTTGTTTGGTCTGGTCTATTCAGGGCTTCACAGGCTGGGAGTTTGATTGCTTCCCCCTGCCTCCAAAAGAAGGTTTCTGGAGCTTAGGGAAGGAGCATTTAAATGATCAGCCTGAATATTGAGCAGGGCCTAGCCAATCCCTGGGAAGGTCTGCCCAGATGATGGCTAGGGGGCTGTTAAATAGTCGGAAGCCCTGGAAATTTTTTTTTTTTTTTTGCCTGGAAGGGGTTGAATCTGCGAGCTTCAGGGGCCTGCCACCCCTGGAGCCCTTCTAGACTAGATGCTGGACTGCTCGTCAAGGACAGAACCTATGGACAAATCCTGTTCCAGGATTTCTAAGTAGAACACTTTTATCTGTGCTGCAACCTACTTCATGGCCACCAGCCTTCTATCTACAGACTGTTACAGTCTACCATCTCCTGTGCTTCAAAATGACCTTGGAGTATATCTGACTGTGCCATTATCAACGTTAAATACTACATCATGATCCCCAGCCGTGAGTGAAATACTGTGCTGCTGTTACTAAGAGAGAAGTGTCCTTAGCTAATTGTGCTAAATCGTTTTGGAGTATATCATATACCCCACCGCCCTCTTCTGTTGCAAGTTTCTACAAGCAATAAATACTAATGCCACATACACACGGGCGGACTTTTTGACTGGACTGGTCCAACGGACTTTCCGACTGACTTTTGACGGACTTCTGACTGACTTTTGAACAAACGGACTTGCCTACACACGATCACACCAAAGTCCGACGGATTCGTACGTGATGACGTACGACCGGACTAAAATAAGGAAGTTGATAGCCGGTAGCCAATAGCTGCCCTAGCGTGGGTTTTCGTCCATCGGACTAGCATACAGACAAGCGGATTTCTCGATAGGAACTGGGTCCGGCGGAGTCACGACGTAAAGTTTTGAAGCATGTTCCACATCTAAAGTCCGTCAGATTTTCGACTGGAAAAGTCCACTGAAGGTCCGATGAATTCCACACATGATTGGATTGACCAGTCCGATAGAAAAGTCCTCTCTTGTGTACGCTGCATTAGAAGACATTCTCTAGACTGTTCAATGAGCCTGTGTGAGCAGACTCTTGCTTTGTGCCTGGCTGCCTTTGCACTAATTTGGGAAAGAACCTGTTGAACTACAGTGGCTCCTGCAGGGATAGCGCTGTGGATGGATGGGTGGGTGGGTGGTTGGATGGATGGATAGGTAGGTGGGTGGGTGGACAGATGGATAGGTAGGTGGACGGATAGGTGGGTGGGTGAGTGGGTGGATGGATGGGTGGGTGGGTGAATGGATGGGTGGGTGGGTGGGTGGATGAATGGGTGGAAGGATTGATGGATAGATGGATGGGTAGAAGGATAGGTAGGTGTGTGGATGGATGGGTAGGTGGATAGATAGATGGTTGGAAGGATAGATGGGTGGGTGGATGGATGGGTGGAAGGATGGATTGATGGGTGGGTGAATGGATGGGTGGAAGGATGAATGGATGGATGGGTGGATGGGTGGAAGGATGGATTGATAGGCGGGTGGGTGAATGGATGGGTGGAAGGATGGATGGATGGATAGGTGGGTGGGTGAATGGATGGGTGGAAGGATTGATGGATAGATGGATGGGTTGAAAGATAGGTGGGTGTGTGGATGGGTGGGTAGGTGTATAGATGGATTGATGGTTGGAAGGATGGATTGATAGGCGGGTGGGTGGATGGATTGATGGATGGATGGATGGATGGATGGATAGGAGGGTGGGTGGATGGATGGGTGGAAGGATGGATTCATAGGTGGGTGGGTGGATGGGTGGGTGGAAGGATTGATGGATAGATGGATGGGTAGAAGGATAGGTGTGGATGGATGGGTAGGTGGATAGATGGATGGATGGTTGGAAGGATGGATTTATAGGCGGGTGAGTGGATGGATAGATTTATGGATGGATGGGAGGGTGGGGGTATGGGTGGGTGGAAGGATGGATTGATAGATGGGTGGGTGGATGGGTGGGTGGGTGGAAGGATGGATTGATAGGTAGGTGGGTGGAAGGATGGATTGATAGATGGGTGGGTGGATGGGTGGGTGGAAGGATGGATTGATAGGTAGGTGGGTGGATGGATGGATTGATGTTGGGGGGAAGGATGGATGGATAGGTGGATGGATGGATAGATGGGTGGGTGGGTGGATAGATGGATAGGTGGATGGATGGATGGATGGATGGATAGGCGGGTGGGTGGATGGGTGGAAAGATGAATGGATAGGTGGGTGGGCAGGTTGATGGGTGGAAGGATGGATGGATAGATGAGCAGGTGGATGGGTGGAAGGAAGGATGGATGAATGGATAGGTGAGTGGGTGGATGGATGGATGGATGGATGGATGGATGGATGGATGGATGGATGGGTGGAAGAATGGATGGACAGGTGGGTGGGTGGATGGAAATATGAGTAAATTGATGAATGCATGGATGGATTGGTTTGGTAAATGGATGGGTTGGGTGGGTGGATAGCTAGAAGCGCAACATCATCCACAGCCAGCTGCAGCAATTCTGCAAACATCTTCCATAGATCTTTCACTGCACTTGGGACTTTTTCACACTAACAACATTCACCTTGGTACGAAGCAGACAGGGGATGATCGATATCTCTGCTGTATCTGAGCATCAGTGGGGGGATTTATGAATTGAGCTGAGATCTTCCAGTAAACAGGCACATAGAGCACGACCACCACCCACCCTCTTCAAACACCGCCTGTTCCCCTGCTGCATTCTCCCTCCCTATGTAACCAGTACATCCCCCATTGTGATTTATGTGGTAGAAATAAAGATGCCATCTCTTGATCAAACATATCAAGAGTGAAATAATAAAAATGAAGAAAAGCCACACCAATGAGATCATACATGTACAGCACAATTACAAACATAAAAGTAATAAACAAGTAAAACCAGCACTGATCATAGATGGTGATCTAGCACAGGGGTCACATAAAAAGTCCAGTTTGTTGTGCATTATATGTGTTTTCTAGCTGTAGATGAAATAAATGAAGAAGTATAAAGAAGGTGGGGCTTTTTCATGGACAATCTGTCAGCCTTGGTGGGGCAGCTGGCCACTGTGGAATGGGTCTTAAAGGAAATCCCCTCCCCACAAAGATTAAAGAAAACTAATTTTATTTAAAGCATGTCCATCCTGAGAGCAATTTGGAGGCTATCTGACTGTCCCTACATTCTGAGTCAGTGCCTTCAAAAGTACTGAAGCCACTGGACCAGCATGACAGCTAGACAACTAGTATTCTTAGAATGAGAGGTTAGCCATGGCAATCCCCTAATTTCTGGCAGCACAGGTTTCCGTCATTCATTATTATTATTTATTTTATTACAGGTACTTATATAGCGCCATCAATTTATGCAGAAGTATTGAGACGCTTGCCTTACACGCCATGAACTTTAATGGCATGCCAGTCTGTAGGGTTCAATATTAAGTTGACCCACCTTTTGCAGCTTTAACAGCTTCAACTTTTCTGGGAAGGCTGTCCACAAGGTTTAGGAGTGTGTCTATGGGAATGTTTGACTATTCTTCCAGAAGTGCATTTGTAAGGTCAGGCACTGATGTTGGACGAGAAGGCCTGGCTCGCTGTCTCTGCTCTAATTCATCCCAAAAGTATTCTATTTGGGTTGAGGTCAGGACTTTGTGCATGCCAGTCAAGTTCCTCTACCCCAAACTCCCTCATCCATATCTTTATGGACCTTGCTTTGTGCACTGGTCCAAATCATTTGGTGGGGGGGGGGGATTAGGATGTGTTTTTTTTTTTTTTCGGGGGTTGGGTTTTGCCCCTTAGTTCCCATGAAGGGAACTCTTAAGGCATCAGCATACCAAGAGATTTCAGACAATTTTATGCTCCCAACTTTTTGGGAGCAGTTTGGGGATGGCCCCTTCCTGTTCCAACATGACTGCATACCAGTGCACAAAGCAAGGTCCATAAAGACCTGGGTGAGTGAGGTTGGGGTGGAGGAACTTGACTGGCCTGCACAGAGTCCTGACCTCAACCCCAATAGAAAATCTTTGGGATGAATTAGAGTGGAGACTGCAAGCCAGGACTTCTCATCCACATCAGTGCCTGACCTGACAAATGCGCTTCTGGAAGAATGGTCAAACATTCCCATAGACACACTCCTAAACCTTGTGGACAGCCTTCATAGAAGAGTTGAAGTTGTTATAGCTGCAAAGGGTGGGCCAACTCAATATTGAACCCTACGGACTAAGACTGGGATGCCATTAAAGTTCATGTGCCAGATTTCACAATACTTTTGGTAATATAGTGTATATGTGGGAGCCGCAGTGCCCACGTCAAGGCTCCTCTGTATACTGTGGTCCTAACTCTATGTTTTTGAGAGTGTCCAAGTTGGAGCATATATAGCAGTGGGAGTTCGGAATGGCAGCAGCAGCACCCAACAGCCGATCCAAAAATCTGGTAGGGTGCCAACATCGCTGGAAGCTTTCTAGATGCTGACTTTTAATTTTTCGTGGTGGGGCCGTAACACTCTCTTAAAGGGCAGGTTTGGCTGGAGGGAGCCAACTCTTCCTTAAAGGCACGGGGACGCATTGGATGCCCAGCAAGAGCACAATGACAGCTGAAGTTATCCAATATGTCCCCACACCAAATCAGTGAACGAGCTATACAAAAAGATGGCAGCCACCCCCAATTTATAACTAGCCTTTGCAATTAGGTGTACAGTGACTTCCAGTTTCCGCAGGGATAGGCCAGGTATGACGTATGCATACTTACAATGGTCCATGCTTGACCAATGGAACTATGCAAAAATATGAATACCTTTGAAATAAAAATGTAAAAAACTGTTTTTCCAATCCATTATTGGTCATAGACATATTGACTGAAATCTGCATCCAATCCAGCAAACATTGATTACTTTTCACCACAACTTTCAACCAGTTTCCCACCCAAAAAACATGAAAACTATCGGATGGGTTGGAGACTTTAGAGGTGAGCAGATAGCGCATAAAAAAAAAAAAAAAACTTTCATGGAATAAACCGAATAGGATCAATTCTGGCTGTTTTGGGGTAAGATTATATGAGATAGATATTGGTGGCTCCAAAACCCTCAACCTAACATTATTGCATGTACATTGTGTGAACAAATAAGTTTTGGGCTTGGAACATACACAACGTTCCAAATTATTGATGCTAAAGTACTGAGCCAAAGGTTCAAGCTAGATACAACTGATATAGTTGGCCTCCTGACCTCATGGGCCCTAGGATAATTGTGCCCTTTGCACCCTTTGTGGCCTCCAATTACCGGCAGCATCAAGATCAAGTACTTGGCCCCCTGTAGACCATGACTGATGTTTATAAGGGGTAGGGGAAAAAAATTAAAAATCATACTGAATGATATCCAGTCTAACATATTGTAGAAAAATTTACAAAATCTTTCAGGTTGTATTTTAAAGTGGGTAATTTTTCTCCTCAAGACTCCATGTTTTCAACTTCCATTGAATAGCTAATAGTCATAATTTTACTGTGTTATTGATTAGGCCATTACAGATCCTTAGTAGAGGGGGTAATTAAGGTTTCCATGGAACATTTCCTGTGCTGTTCATACCTACATGCTTTTGTCTTACAAGATAATGTAATGTGAAGCCTCCACATACATAAATCCACACTGTGTTGAGCCCAACACCCTAAGAAAGGATGGTTTATCATGAGAGAATGGTGAACTTTTTTAAATTAAAGGATAATTTCACTTTAGAAGTTGCCCTTTCAAGCTTCCCCTTACCCTGTAAATTGTAAGCCAGATACTATAGCTAAATTCATAGGACATTTTCACTGTGCAGCCCTATCCGGTAACTTAAAATTTTTGGGATCTGCACTGTGGGACTCTAACAGCCTTTGAACAAACTGTGGACTCCACCAGCCTTCGAACAAACTGTAGGACTCTACCAGCCTTCAAACAAACTGTGGAACTCTACCAGCCTTCAAACAAACTGTGGAACTCTACCAGCCTTCAAACAAACTGTGGGACTCTACCAGCCTTCAAACAAACTGTGGGACTCTACCAGCCTTCAAACAAATTGTGGGACTCTACCAGCCTTCAAACAAACTGTGGAACTCTACCAGCCTTTGAACAAACTGTGGGACTTTACCAGCCTTCAAACAAACTGTGGGACTCTACCAGCCTTCAAACAAACTGTGGGACTCTACCAGCTTCAAACAAACTGTGGAACTCTACCAGCCTTCAAACAAACTGTGGAACTCTACCAGCTTTCAAACAAACTGTGGAACTCTACCAGCCTTCAAACAAACTGTGGAACTCTACCAGCCTTCGAACAAACTGTGGGACTTTACTAGCCTTCAAACAAATTGTCTTGTTTCCATCCTACTCAAAGAAACCCCAGCCATAAGAATAAATGGGGCCAGTAGTAGGCTTGTGCAGTAGGCACAGGATATGCCCTGGACATGCCCATTTTTTTACTGCAAAAGCTGCATGGCACACAGTGAAGAAATGCGGGTCTGAAGGTAAGTATTTAATCATTTGGATCACACTGTAGGAAAATGCCCCTTACATTTATGGGAAGAATGTCCTCCTTACAGTGGTAGTATGAATGTCACATTTACAGTCAACTAAAGAGATTATTGGTGTCTTGGCACTGGCTCTGCCAAGGGCATAGGTCCTGGAATTATGAAGGCACCGTCAGAAGGGAGGTCAATTATCCACAGCTCATGGAACCCCTTGCAACCTCTGGAGGAACCCTAGTTGAGAATGGATGGCCAAGACTTACAGTACTTCTGAAGGGTGCTGCTCATGTGTCACTGTGTGAGCATTGCTCAGTCCAAGAGGCAGGATCACCCACCACTGCCACTGAGGATGAAGAAGACTTAAAGCGTGAGATAAAAACAGTATGTATAGGTGTCTTCAAAGCAAAAACATCCAAGAAGGGTGGTGTTGGTGGTGATGGGAGCTGGGATTAAAGATGAGACAGCAAGTGCAAGAAATCATGTACAGTTATAATAATTTAAGGACTCCACACTTTTTGAGATGTTAAAGCAATCTTTTTTGTAAATTACAGTTGGCTATAAATCTAACGTCAGTCATATAACCATCAATGTTGATTCATCATCAATCATAATGAGAGACTACCCCCAATGATCCATTGACATAAATACAACCACCAGTGCCGCTAAGATCCTCTCTCATCGCTACTCCCAATGCAAATGTCTGTGTCCACTGCTGAAAATGGATAAACCACCTGAGCATGGTGGCTGATGTCAATTACCAATATTTGTTCGTAAGCCCTTTTTAGGGAAATCCTTCCCCTGGGTGGGTACTGTGGGTGGGGTTAGCCTATCACTTTATAATCTGGGGTCAGAAGAACTATAGGGCAGAGGTTGATGGGAAGAGGTTGCCTACAGAATACCATTATGTGAGCCTTTCTGACTAGGCTCAATACTCGTAAGCCCCATCAAGGAGCCTATCAAAGGGGACCTACAGTGAGGGAACTGGAAGTTCTGGTCAGGATCCTTGTGTTAAAGTCGGCATTGAACTGTACAGTGTTGATGATGTTGAATGCAAATAGGCAAATTAGTGTTTTAGAAAGAACTGTGCACTCTTTTCAGGTACAGGAAAACGTTGTTAATTTCGTGAGGTGGGCCTCAGGCTAGGAGCATGTGAGTAAGCAAGATGGTGAAGTTTCTCCAAAATACAGCAGTATGGTACCCCATTCCAATCCTGTTGTATGAGGATGGTGGGAGATGCACTTGGCCAGCATGACTTGTTGGTATTGGCAAACCAAGGCTCTGCTGACATGTCCACCACCAAATTTGGTCAATGACATCACCTGGGATGCCTGTCGGCTTGCTTACAATTTAAAACAACTCCGCAGACAGCTGGAAATTGTCATTTTGTGGTGTTAGTAATACCACTTCTAAATGAACAACTTCCAGCTGCAGCAGCCAGCAGTTCAAGTGTGCAGGCAAACTGGCCAAATTTGGCCATCAACGGTTTGGGTTTGGGACAAACCACACTGGAAGCTCATCCTTTGTTCTCTTCCAGCTGCTTCTAACATAGATGGGATTGTAGCGGTGTGCTGAAGTTTAACAGCTGTAGTAAATGCATGGAGATGTATTCGGAATCTCCAGTGATATATGTCCCTAGGGGGATGCTCAGCTTGGACCTATAACCCGGGGATAATATTACATGTACACTGGCACACTTCCCTCTCTCTCCTTCTTACTGTCCTTCTGCAAAGTCCGTACATCTGATCAATATTTAGTAACTTAACACAGTCACAATGTTTTAATAACGAAGACTGATGTATAGAAGTTGACAAACGGAGCTGCGATGAGCAGAAGAAACTCAATCTGCTTTCATCCACTCAAGACTCAGACAAATTGGATTTGATAGATGGCAGCAATCCAACGCGGAGATCGGAGAGGCGGACTTGCTGCCAACATACAAGCTGAGAGTATGGTGACAGTGATCAGTGTCAAACTGAACACACAACATCATCAGCCACATTTATCCTCACCTCCTAAAGTGGACCTGTCACAAACCTGAGCAATTCAAAGTGAGCAAATGATGAAAAGATAAAGAAGCCAAGGTGACCTTTGGTAAAAACCACAACCACGTGTATCCAAAAGTAGGGCCAATGATGTCAAGATCACTTCCACCTTTGTGAGAATGCCCTGCAGTGACAGCTTCTTAGTTTGGTCTGAACCCAAGTTTTCTGGAAAGTCAAGCTTGTCCTGGCCCCTCCCACCTTTCACAATCTGGATTCAAATTGAACATACAACGAAAAAAAATACAAAAGCAGTGTTCAGTAAAAATTGCACATCAGAATGGTCAGTAGAGATGAGCCGACAGTACTGTCTAAACCTAGGGATTCGGTTGGTGCAAGCACCCGCTGCTTCCTTAGGAACAAATGACGGTGGGAAGCAGTCAGATAAAGAAGTGGCATTTCTACCCTTTTGAACTCACCGGCCACTATTAGGTACACCTTGCTAGTACCGGGTTGGACCCCCTTTTGCCTTCAGAACTGCCTTAATTTTTTGTGGCATAGATTTAACAAGGTGTTGGAAACATTCCTCAGAGATTTTAATCCATATTGACATGATAGCATCACGCAGTTGCTGCATATTTGTCGGCTGCACATCCGTGATGCAAATCTTCTGTTCCACCACATCCCAAAGGTGCTCTATTGGATTGAGTTCTGGTGACTGTGGAGGCCATTGGAGTACAGTGAACTCATTGTCATGTTCAAGAAACCAGTGGTGAGAGGATTGGAGCTTTGTGACATGGTGCATTTCTTGGAGCCATCAGAAGATGGGTACACTGTAGTCATAAAGGATATGAGACATGGTCAGCAACAATACTCAGGTAGGCCATGGCATTTAAACAATGCTCAGTTGGTACTAAGGGGCCCAAAGTGTGCCAAAAAAAATTATTCCCCACACCATTACACCACCACCACCAGCCTGAACCGTTGATACAAAGTAGGATGGATCCATGCTTTCATGTTGTTTACGCCAAATTCTGACCCTACCATCTAAATGTCACAGCTGACTCATCAGACCAGGCAACGTTTTTCCAATCTTCTATTGTCCAATTTTGGTGAGCCTGTGTGAATTGTAGCCTCAGTTTCCTGTTCTTAGCTGACAAGAGTGGCACCCAGTGTGGTGTCCTGCTGCTGTAGTCCATCCGCTTCAATGTGTTCGATGTATTGGGCGTTCAGAGGTGGTATTCTGCATACCTTGGTTGTAACGAGTGGTTACAGTGCCATGAAAAAAGTATTCACACCCCTTGAAATTTTCCACATTTTGTCATGTTACAACCAAAAACGTAAATGTATTTTATTGGGATTTTATGTGATAGACCAACACAAAGTGGCACATCATTGTGAAGTGGAAGGAAAATGATAAATGGTTTTCAACATTTTTTATGAATAAACAATCTGAAAAGTGGGGTACCCCTAACTGAAATCTAGTGGAACCAATTGCATTCAGAAGTCATCTAATTATTAAATAGAGTCTACCTGTGTGTAATTTAGTATAAGTATAATATAGCTGTTCTGTGAAGTCCTCAGAGGTTTGTTAGAGAACCTTAGTGAACAAACAGCATCGTGGAGGCCGAGGAACACACCAGACAGATCAGGGATAAAGTTGTGAAGTTTAAAGGGTTAGGTTATAAAAAAAATCCCAAGCTTTGAACATGTCATGGAGCTCTGTTCAATCCATCATCCGGAAAATAGAAATTCATTCATCAGAGAAGAGCCAAGAGGCCCATGGTAACTCTGGAGGAGCTGCAGAGATCCACATCTCAGGCGGGAGAATCTGTCCACAGGACAACTATTAGTCGTGCTCTCCACAAATCTGGCCTTTATGGAAGAGTGGCAAGAAGAAAGACATTGGTGAAAGAAAGCCATAAGAAGTTCTGTTTGCAGTTTTTGAGAAGCCATGTGGGGGACACAACAAACATGTGGAAGAAGGTGCTCTGGTCAGATGGGACCAAAATGAAACTTTTTGGCCTAAAAGCAAAATGCTATGTGTGGAGGAAAACTAACACTACACATCACCCTGAACACACCATCCCCGCCATGAAACATGGTGGCAGTATCATGTTGTGGGGATGCTTTTCTTCAGCAGGGACAGGGAAGCTGGTCAGACTTGATTGGAAGATGGAGGGAGCAAAATACAGGACAATCTTTGAAGAAAACCTGTTAGAGTCTGCAAAAGACTTGAGACTGGGGTGAGGGTTCACCTTCCAGCAGGACAACGGCCCTAAACATACAACCAAAGCTACAATGGAATGGTTTAGATCAAAGCATATTCATGTTTTAGAATGGCCCAGTCAAAGTCCAGACCTAAATCCAATTGAGAATCTGTGGCAAGACTTGAAAATTGCTGTTCACAGACGCTCTCCATTCAATCTGACAGAGCTTGAGCTTTTTTGCAAAGAAGAATGGGCAAAATTTTCACTCTCTAGATGTGCCAAGCTGGTAGAGACATCCCCAAAAAGACTTGCAGCTGTAATTGCAGCGAAAGGCGGTTCTACAAAGTATTGACTCAGGGGGGCGCCATACAAATGTACCCCCCACACTTTTCACATATTTATTTGTAAATGTTTGAAAAACATTTATCATTTTCCTTTCACTTCACAATTATGTGCCACTTTGTGTTGGTGGTCTATCATATAAAAGCTCTGTGCTCCATGGCCACCCTTTTTTGAAGCCTATCTAGAGCCTCTGACTCTAATCAGGTGCTTCAAAAAAACACCCACCCCACATTGGAATCCATGGGCCGGCGCTCTGATATGTAGATCAGAGGGCCGGATGCTTGGATAGGGGAGGCGGCGCCCGTGCGCCCTTTATGGACGGGCCGCCACTGGGCCCTAGCATGATATTCTATTTGTTGAGCATGCCCAAAATAGTTGCCTCACCTCCTATCTGCCCCAACACCAATTTGATAAGCACTTCGAGTCCCCAAGGAAGAAACACTACGGAAATATAAAATGTATTATTTTTAAAACATTATTTAAAAAAAAATGTAAGTAAAATATACTAAAACGATTATAGTTTCCATTTAAAGAAGAGAAAAAAATGGAAAGGGAACAGCAAAAAAAGTCTAAGTCGAAGCATTATCTAATTAACGGTAATTGCATTCTAATGAGGAAGTACGCCGTATTAATGACCTCTGCAGTAACTCTCAGTGTCCAATTTCCATTTGAAACAGAATAACAGCAAAAAAAAGAAAAAGAAAACTGAAATCTTGACCTACAAGGATGATGGTCCCATCAATGACGATCATAAAGATGCCATTCTCCCTTGGTGACACATATGGACAGCTTGTGTTGGATCAGAAGGATAGAAGCTTCGATACAGGTCAGCATAAAAATATGGCTAATTTATCCGGATTAATGGTGGTGTAAAGAAACCAGAGAGCACGCCATTAATCTCCTGCCAGGGAGATCGTTAGACAGTGATTTGCGAGAGGGTAGAAGACAAGAGAAAAGTAACGTTGGGGGACCTCTAGGGTGTCGTGAAATCCCTTACATTGGTAGGATGAGGATCTGAAGGGTGATTTATGAGCATTAAGCCTGAGCTATAGTTTTGGCTGTGACTGCACACTTCATATACTGAGTCTTGGCCTCCTTCCGGAGATTCAGGCCACTGGGGACCCTGCGTACATAATGACAGCAATTTATCCCTATAGAGATTCGTCAATAAGGCCGTATTTAGGGCTTGCAGACGCAACAATATACTTTTCTGAATGGCCAGCACTCTTCCAATTCTGCACCGAGGAAGTAAAGTTTACCAAATTTGTACTCGGTTTGCAACATTTGACTTTTTTTTTTTTTTTAAAAATAACAAAATAAAAAAAATAAATAGAATAAAAAATAAAATGAAATAAAATTTTTTTTTTAAATGTTAACCCTTTCACAACGAGAGATCATTGATGCCTAGACGCATGGGCCAAGTTTAGGAGGGTCAGCATGCATCAGTTAACCTGACCATAACCCTAAGCATAATTGACATACCCGCGTCATTTTTATTTATTTTTAAATATCTGTAAAGTGTATCTGCAGCTAAAACTTTTTTTCTTCCCCTTTCCTAACCAGAGGTCATCCCCTTTCCTAACCAGACCATAACCCTATGAATAATTTTCATACCTGCATCATTTTTATTTAATTTTAAATATTTGTAAAGTTTATCTGCAGCTAAAACTTTTTTTTCCCCCTTTCCATAGGTGTGCGCAACCTATTGCATCTTTGTGTGTGTGTGTGTATATGTGTATATATATATGTATATATTTATATTTATATATATATATATATATATATATATATATATATGTATATATATATATATATACCGGTATATATATATATATATATATACATATATATATATAGGCATAGACTCCCATGGGAGTCTATGCCGGAAGCGGGTGCAAATACTGTACCTGTATTAGACAGGTATCTGCACCCCCCTCCCCCCTGAAAGGTGCCAAATGTGACACCGGAGGGGGGGAGGGTTCCGAAAAGCGGAAGTTCCATTTTTATGTGGAACTCCGCTTTAACTTGACTATAACCTTATGAATAATTTGCATACCTAAATAATTGTATTTGTTTTTAAATATTTGTGTATCTGTATCTAAAACTTTTTTTATTTTTATTTGATTTTATTTTTATTTTTTGGATGCAGTAGGTGAAGGAGGGTAATTAAACCTGTCAGATTTTTTTTTTTTTGTAACAGTGGCTACTAAATTGGGATTTTCCTTACTACTGCAGCCTAAAGGGGGCACTGTTCATCAGGAAGCTAAATCTGGCCATACACTAATCAAATTTGGTTCCAATTTTATATATATATATATATTTACTTATTTTTATTAAGAACATTTGTTCAAATTTCTAATCCTTAGTGGGATCCAATCACTGTTAGTTTTTAACTGCAGTGATGGGAACATTTTTCTTGAAGGAATTTCTAATGATTGTTTTAAACAACATTCATCAAGTAATCGAATGCACTGAAAAGTTTCGTACAAATTTTTGCACGAATGTTCATACGAACGTTCATTTGAAAATCTACTAGTGTATGTCTAGCTTAAAGGTTTACGGTCATTTTTTTTTTTAATAAAGCTTCCAGCCTTCATGTTATCATACGTGACTAGTGACATAATGATCACATTATCAGAAACCAATCAGATTGGCTCCTGACTGCCAGTGAGGACCCAAGCTGTTGGTGACAGCCTGGATTGAGAGCTAATAGATGTGCAAAGTGCTGACTGTTGGCTATCAAATTATTATTATTATTATACAGTATTTATATAGCGCCAACAGTTTACGTAGCGCTTTACAACTTGAGGGTGGACAGTACAAATACAATACAATTTGATACAGTAGGAATCAGAGGGCCCTGCTCCTTAGAGCTTACAATCTAGGAGGTATCAAATGGAGATGTTCATAAACATTTATTTCCAGATTTATGGGCAGGAAAGCACTATCCAATTGATTTCTTTATTATAGTTAGGAGGTTTGCTTGCTTTTTTCTGAGTGACCTATAATATAGTATCACCATTGGCCGAGCGTCCACATTTTGGGCTGTAACGGTAGGGTTCCTTAGTGGATTAGACTGAGGTTAGTGACCTGACTGTTTTTCTACTGTAATTAAGCATTACAGCTTGGTCACTCTCTCACCCCAAGACATATAAAGGCTTGAGAAAGTGGCAGGGCTGCCCTGAAATGCGTAGCCACACCCTTGATGCCTCCCAGTGTCTTACATTACTCCTATGTTTCCCATGACGTCCGTGAGTTTTTCAGCATCTTAGACAGATCCGGCCGGTGATGGTGTACATATTTTCTGGACTGGATTCAAACTTCCAACTACCATGACAGAGGTGATGGTCAAAGCGATTCCCACCTCCTTTTGCCTCAAAACACATAGCCACGCCCCTTTGATGCCTCCCGAAATCTGACATCACTCCTGTGTTTCCCATGCTGTCAGTGAGTTTCTTAGCATCTTGGACAGACCCAGCCTGTGGTGGTGTACATATACTCAGAACTGGATTCCTACTTCCTACTGCCATGACAGGAATGATTGTCAAAGCTATTTCTATCTCTTAGTGCCTCGAAACAGGTAACCACGCACCCCTGATACCTCCCAGCGTCTGAGGTCATGCCTGTGTTTCCCATGCTGTCAGTGAGTTTCTCAGAATCTTGGACAGACCTGGCCGGCATCAGTGTGCATGTACTCTGGACTGGATTCCCACCTGTTACTACCATGACAGAGGTGATGGTCAAAGGGATTCCCACCTCCTATTGCCTTGAAATGCGTAGCCACGTCCCCTTGATGCCTCCTGGCGTCTGAGGTCACGGCTGCGATTTCCATGCTGTCAGTCAGTTTCTCCGCATCTTGGACAGACCTGGCCGGTGGCGGTGTACATACAGTGGGGACGGAAAGTATTCAGACCCCCTTACATTTTTCACTCTTTGTTATATTGCAGCCATTTGCTAAAATCATTTAAGTTCATTTTTTTCCTCATTAATGTACACACAGCACCCCATATTGACAGAAAAACACAGAATTGTTGACATTTTTGCAGATTTATTAAAAAAGAAAAACTGAAATATCACATGGTCCTAAGTATTCAGACCCTTTGCTGTGACACTCATATATTTAACTCAGGTGCTGTCCATTTCTTCTGATCATCCTTGAGATGGTTCTACACCTTCATTTGAGTCCATCTGTGTTTGATTATACTGATTGGACTTGATTAGGAAAGCCACACACCTGTCTATATAAGACCTTACAGCTCACAGTGCATGTCAGAGCAAATGAGAATCATGAGGTCAAAGGAACTGCCTGAAGAGCTCAGAGACAGAATTGTGGCAAGGCACAAATCTAGCCAAGGTTAAAAAAAATTTCCACTGCACTTAAAGTTCCTAAGAGCACAGTGGCCTCCATAATCCTTAAATGGAAGACGTTTGGGATGACCAGAACCCTTCCTAGAGCTGGCCGTCTGGCCAAACTGAGCTATCGGGGGAGAAGAGCCTTGGTGAGAGAGGTAAAGAAGAACCCAAAGATCACTGTGGCTGAGCTCCAGAGATTCAGTCGGGAGATGGGAGAAAGTTGTAGAAAGTCAACCATCACTGCAGCCCTCCACCAGTCAGGACTTTATGACAGAGTGGCCCGACGGAAGCCTCTCCTCAGTGCAAGACACATGAAAGCCCGCATGGAGTTTGTTAAAAAACACCTGAAGGACTCCAAGATGGTGAGAAATAAGATTCTCTGGTCTGATGAGACCAAGATTTTTTGGCCTTAATTCTAAGCGGTATGCTGTGCCATGCTATCAGTGAGTTTCACAGCATCTTGGACAGACCCAGCGTGCGGCAGTGTACATATACTCAGAACTGGATTCCCACTTCCTACTGCCATGACAGGGATGATCGTCAAAGCTATTCCCACCTCTTACTGTCTCGAAACACATAGCGACGCCCCCCTGATACCTCCTGTCAGTGAGTTTCTCAGCATCTTGGACAGACCTGGCCGGTGTCAGTATGCATATACTCTGGACTGGATTCCCACCTCCTACTACCATGACAGAGGTCATGGTCAAAACGATTCCCACCTCCTATTGCCTTGAAATGCGTAGCCATGTCCCCTTGATGCCTTCTGTCGTCTGAGGTCACGCCTGCAATTTCCATGCTGTCAGTCGGTTTCTCAGCATCTTGGACAGACCCAGCCGGTGGCGGTGTACGTATACTTTTGATTGGATTCCCACCTCCTTCTGCCATGACAGAGGTGATGGTCTAAGCGATTGCCACCTCCGTTTGCCTCAAAACACATAGCCACGCCCCTTTGATGCCTCCCGAAATCTGACATCACTCCTGTGTTTCTCATGCTGTTAGTGAGTTTCTTAGCATCTTGGACAGATCCAGCGTGCGGCGATGTACATATACTCAGAACTAGATTACTACTTCCTACTGCCATGACAGGGATGATCGTCAAAGCTATTCCCATCGCTTACTGCCTCGAAACGCGTAGCCACACCCCCCTTGATGCCTCCCGGCGCCTGAGGTCATGCCTGTGTTTTCCTTGCTGTCAGTGAGTTTCTCAGCATCTTTGACAGACTCGGCTAGAGGCGGTGTACATATACTCAGAACTGGATTCCCACCTCCTACTGCCATTACAGAGATGATGGTCAAACCAGGCTGAGATCCTAAGACAGGTGCTTTTTTTTTCATTTATATCTACCAATTGTCTTCTTTAATAATAAAATACTGTACTTTATATATTACACTTATATAGTGCCCCCTGCTGTTTCTTATTTGTGACTCTCTCGCCCCAGTCTGTGATTGGACAGTGAAGCAGCAATAGCAGACTGATGAGTCGTCACTCCACTCTCTCCTTCTGGCAGCAAGTTCCTTGTCAGGAACAGGTGTATTCAAAAGTCTGATTGGCTTGGAGTGCTTACCCATTCCTCTTTAGAGGTCATATAGTCATACCTGTCCTGCACATTTTTGCACAAGTGCTTGGGAAAATTTGGCTGTAAACATTGCCTTGTACACTGGGGTGCCTACATCTGGTGTCTGTCTTTGGATATAATAGATATACAGTGCCTTTGAAAAAGTATTCACACCCCTTGAAATTTTCCACATTTTGTCATGTTACAACCAAAAACATAAATGTTTTTTATTGGGATTGTATGTGATAGACCAACACAAAGTGGCACATAATTGTGAAGTGGAAAGAAAATGATAAATGTTTTTTTTCAAATTATTTACAAATAAATATATGAAAAGTGTGGTGTGCATTTGTATTCATCCCCCTTTACTCTGATACCCCTAACTAAAATCTAGTATAACCAATTGCCTCCAGAAGTCACCTAATTAGTAATAGAGTCCACCTGTGTGTAATTTAATCTCAGTATAAATACAGCTGTTCTGTGAAGCCCTCAGAGGTTTGTTAGCGAAATTTGTGAACAATCAGCATCACGAAGGACAAGGAACACATCAGACAGATCAGGGATAAAGTTGTGTAGAAGTTTAAAGCAGGGTTAGGTTATAAAAAAATCTCCCAAGCTTTCAAAATCTCACGGAGCTCTATTCAATCCATCATCTGAAAATGGAAAGAGTATGGCACAACTGCAAACCTACCAAGACATGGCCGTCCACCTAAACTGACAGGCCGGGCAAGGAGAGCATTCATCAGTGAAGCAGCCAAGAGGTCCATGGTAACTCTGGAGGAGCTGCAGAGATCCACAGCTCAGGTTGGAGAATCTGTCCACAGGACAACTATTAGTCTTGCACTCCACAAATCTGGTCTTTATGGAAGAGTGACAAGAAGAAAGCCATTGTTGAAAGAAAGCCATAAGAAGTCCTGTTTGCAGTTTGTGAAAAGCCATGTGGGGGACACAGCAAACATGTGGAAGAAGGTGCTCTGGTCAGATGAGACCAAAATTGAACTTTTTGGCCTAAAAGCAAAACACTATGTGTGGTAGAAAACTAACACTGCACATCACCCTGAATATAACATCCCCACCGTGAAACATGGTGATGTTAGCATCATGTTGTGGGGATGCTTTTCTTCAGCAGGGACAGGGAAGCTGGTCAGAGTTGATGGGAAGATGGATGGAGCCAAATATAGGGCAATCTTAAAAGAAAACCTGCTAGAGTCTGCAAAAGTCTTGCGACTGGGGCGGAGGTTCACCTTCCAGCAGGACCACGACCCTAAACATACAGCCAGAGCTACAATGGAATGGTTTAGATCAAAGCATATTCATGTGTTAGAATGGCCAGTCAAAGTCCAGACCTAAATCCAATTGAGAATCTGTGGCAAGACTTGAAAATTGCTGTTCATAGACGCTCTCCATCCAATCTGACAGAGCTTTTAGCTATTTTGCAAAGAAGAATGGGCAAAATTGTCACTCTCTAGATGTGCAAAGCTGGTAGAGACATCCCCAAAAAAGACTTGCAGCTGTAATTGCAGTGAAAGGTGGTTCTACAAAGTATTGACTCCGGGGGGGCACTATACAAATGCACACCACACTTTTCACATATTTATTTGTAAAAACATTTTGAAAACCATTTATCATTTTCCTTCTACTTTACAATTATGTGCCATTTTGTGTTGGTTTATCACATAAATTCCCTATAAAATACATTTACGTTTTTAGCTGTAACATGACAAAATGTGGAAAAAATCAAGGGGTGTGAATACTTTTTCAAAGCACTGCAGGAGGAGCTGGAGGGGGAATCTATACAGGGCTGTTATTATAAAAGTAGACCTCAAAGTCTCCTCCATCTGGTGCTGAATGCCACACCAACCAGTCTTGAACCGCTAATGTCGGTGGCACCATGATGTTGGCGAGTCCTCATCTTGGCTATGCTAATGACTAAATGAAACGCAATGCTGTTGTATATCAGATAGAAAGGGATACACAATTAGACAGCCCAGCATAAGAATGATTAACTGCCAGCTTAGCCCCACAGTTTCAGTAAATGTATAAGAGCGTAGCTGGAATTTCATGATATCATTGAAGCTCTGAGTTGACCGATATTCCCAAAGTATCTTCCTTTGCTGCTTGCTGACTCATTTCTTTTGCACGGTGGCTCACGTCATGGAACTAATGTGTGGTTGAGCTAGAGTAGGAAGGACAGACACACACAAGAGAAGAGAATCAAATGCTACAATGTGTTTACCTATCAGTGCAGAATGAGTTTAAAGTACGAGGGCTGTACCAAAATGAATGCAAAAGTGGGCATTACCTATCTATCATTTTTTTTTTTTTGAGTTCATTCACAAACTTTTCTTCTCAGCATTACATACTCACATATTGTGTGTAATATGTCCGCCTGTGTCAGATTTCGTCGGAAAGAATAACTTATATTATTCACTGCAGGCGGTTTCCATCTTCATTGTGGGCATTTGAAGCCCACAAGCATTTATTTCCTGGATGTGGTGAATGCTGTGCTCCCAGCATTCACTGCTCCTTCCCACACATGCTCAGTGGCATCCTGGAAAGCCTGAGACTAGCTCCCAGGAGTCTGGGAGAGGCTAGAAACACGCCTACTCCCACGGGAGGAGAACCAGGAAGTGCAAAGAAGAATAGAAAAATAAAAGGTAATTACGGCGATTTAAATTTTTTTAAACGGCATGTCAGCATCTAGGCAAGGAAGAGAATACATACAGATATTGCTCAAAATTTGGGTGGAACCCCGCTTTAATTGGCATAGGTCATTCAAATTTTACACATTGGTGGAGAAGATTGTAGCCGTATTAGTGCACTTGCAACAAGTACTGTCCGTGAAATTTTTTTTGTTTGCACTAACATCCAAATTTTCAGGACAAACTTTCATGGTGTGTCCTCTTTAAGGTTTATGCAGAACTGCTTGGAGGTTGAGAAAGGGGGCACACCCCAAAAGCTTGTCCTGAAAATTTGGATGTTAGTACATGTTGGTAGAGTAACACTTCCTCTAAAGCAGGGGTTTTCAAACTTTCTAAACAAAGGGCCAGTTTATTGTTCTTCAGACTTTAGGGGGGCCGGATTGTGGCCAGCAAGATTGGAAATATTCCTGACATCAGTGGGAGTAAACATCGTCACATTTAGTGTCAGTGGAAGGAAGAGTGCTCCATTGTTGGTATCATGGGAGAAATGGTGCCCCATTATTGGTTCCAGTGGGAGAAACGGTGCCCCACTGTTAGTGTCAGTTGGCAGGATTGTGTCTTGTTTTAGAGGGAGAAATAGTGCACAAAGAGCCTGATAAAACAAGCAAAGGGCCGCATTTGGCCCCCCCGGGCCGCAGTTTGGAGACCACTGCCCTACAGTAACTCTTCTTCTTTTTCATTGCAGGTAAATAACAGATTCCAAGCTTTTTCAGGGGGAACTTGGTGGAACTCAGTTCCACCACCTCTGGCTCAGACCCTTTGGTGCCTGCTCACCATAATCACTTGTAAATACAGAAGTCTGGTTTCTGTGTTTACAAGTGACAGCTCTGCACTTTGTGTGTAACCCTCATGAACTCTGCACTCTGTATGTAATGCAATCCTGGTACTTAATGCCCCTTTAAGACCCTTCTACTGTTTGTGAAATATGACCACACCCATTATTTGCTGTGATTTGGTGGGTGTGTGTGGGGAGGGGATTTGGGGGGTCGTGGTTGAGTTCCAGCACCTATTGTTTGAGAAAAAAAGCCCTGATGAAGATTATCCAACATCCACATATTGACAAGAGCAATGTCTTGTCATTGGTTACTCTTGTCACCAATTAAGGGTTACCTGGACTGAGGCTCACCTCTATCTTGGTACTCACATTCTCCTGACCTGAGGCCCACCTCCTAAAAAATAAAAGAACATCCACACAGTAGCCTTTTAACAATTTTCCTGAAACAACATGCTATTGACTCTGTACACCAGTTTCTTTATCTCCATCATTTGAGTCCAGTGGTACAGTACTCTACAGTGTAGTAACACTTTAACATAGAATGTCCATTCATCTCTTCCACATTCCCCAATGTAAGACCCCCAACAGTGGATTCTCCTCCAGAGTCTATGGCCCACCCTGAAGGTTGCTTCTCTTGAAAACTACCGACTTACAACTGTATTAACTTACATGGGTCTTTTAAATTTCACTTGTTAAGAGAGAAACTTTTCCTCTATAGCAGGGCTTTTTTCAGGAGGAACTAGGGGGAACTTAGTTCCAACACCTCTGGTTCAGGTCTTCTGCTCCCTGCTCACCACTATCACTTGGTAACACTGTAGTCCAGCTTCTGCGTTTACAAGTGATAGCTTATCTCCCAGTAGCTCCCACAGGTCAGATCCCCTGTGCAGATCCTAATGAGTGCCGGACAGGGACAAGGGAGATACAGAACAGGTGCCCAGGGTTCAGTGCAGTCATGGGCAGGAGAGGGTGCATGGTAGGCTGCACCCTCTGTGGTCTCCATTTTTTTCCTGGTGACCAGTTTTTGATGCTCCTACTGCATGATCTCCCTTGCAAGTGACTGTAGTATAGTATAGCATGCTGGGAGGTACTACAGATGGATAGGTGCTTCAGCTTAATATTGCAACAAAGGTAAGAAATATGACAGATGGTGGAGCTTTTAAGGAGGGGGGGGGAGAGATGAGGGCAGTGGAGGGAGGAGTTTTATGCAGAGGGAAGAGCTACTATTTGATGCTATTTGTCAGGTATGTGTGTGTGGCAGGCATGGTTGAGTTTCTGCACCCATTCTCTGAGAAAAAAAAGCCCTGCTCTATAGTAACTCTTTTTCTTCTTTCTGAGTGTAGGTACATAATGGATTCTAAGCAGAAGTAACATGCCATCATTGAGTTCTTGATAAAGGCTGTCCAACATCCACAGAAGGCTACAGAATGTTTATGGATATGTCATATTGACAACAACATTGTCTTCTCATTGGTTACTCTTGTCACCAAGTAAGGGTTACCTGGCCTGAGGCCCAACTCCATCTTGGTATTCACATTCTCCTCACCTGAGGACCACCTCCAAAAAATAAAGGAATGTCCACACAGTAGCCCTTTAACAATTTTACTGAAGCAACAACATGGTAATTACTCTGTACATCAGCTTCTTCAGCTCCATTATTTAAATCCAGCAGTACAGTACTCTATAGTGTAGTAACATTTGGACACAGAATGTCCATTCATCTCTCCCACACTCCTCAATATAGGTCCCCCAACAGTGGATTCTCCTCCATAGTCTACTATGGCATACCCTGAAGGTTACTTCTCTCCCAAACTACAGACTTACAACTTTATTAACTTAGATAGGTCGTTCAAATTTCACATGTTGGTAGAGTAACTATTCCTTTACAGTAACTCTTCTTTTTCTTTTTAATTTCAATATTTCTTTATTGGTTTTTATCATATAAGAACAAATGAAATCAAGTTGCTGAGACAATAGCAGCAGGTATGTGAAGTCTTAGCATAATTGCGTTAATACACATTATACAGAAATTATAGCGCTGCTACAAGTCAACTTACAATCACATATCCATTAAATCTTGTGATAGCTATCTACTGTTTCAGCAAACATTAAGGATCAACAAAGGGTTGAGACAACAACAAAAAATATAGATAAAATATAACAAAAAAATATGTATAAAATATAAGTTTGGAGCTTGCGCAGTTAATGAAACTCTGCGTGGACAGACATAAAACTAATTAACTATTCATTACATTCAGCGAAAAAACAGAACATTCAAAAAGTTGTTTCTTTAATGAGTAGTGGAGTAGAGGTGTTGCTTCCCAGTGGAACTCTCATACCATTCTGTCCATGGTTTCCATCGCAAGCCAGCTCTATGGAGCTGACACTGCGTGGCAGCAAACATTAGCTCATATACGGCGTGAGTGTGGGTGGTCGTTATTACTTCTTGTATGGTGGGAGTCACATGGTCTTTTCAATGGCGGGTTAGTACTAGTCCTGCACTCAATAAAACATGAGTGGCTACTGTTCTTGCTTCTACAGGAAGTGACTCAATGGATAATAATAGAAGAGCCAGACCTGGAGATAAAGAGATTTTGATTTTTAAAATTTGTGTAAGCAGCTGAAACACTTCTTTCCAATAATTAGTTAAGAATAAACAGGACCATAAAATATGATAGTGTTCCCACCTCACCACAATTCCTCCAGCACAAGGCGGAAGAGTGTGGTGCGAATTTAGCAATCTTATATGGAGTTAAGTACCATCGAAGTGATATTTTTTGGGTTAGTTCCCATAGGTTCACACTTTTAATAGCCGTATATGATACTCTGAAAGCTTTTTGCCATTGGTCAGGGGTATAAACGTTCCCTATTTCTCTTTCCCAAGCAGACATTGCAGTAGTTTTAGTGAACACATCTTTGTTATTAAGCATCATGTAGAACATGGATATGCCTTTAGTTTTAGTAGTATGACTAGAGTAAAATTGGGTTATGTTCCAGGGTAGAGATATGGCCATGAGTGTATGTGAGCTAAGGAAGTGGTTAATTTGTAAGTAAATATAGTACTAAGTATAAAATTGATGCGCTTTAAATAAATAGTGCACAATATGCTGCTGCGACTAAGCTTAAATCCAGGAATAAAAAATGCATACATGTGAATAAAATAAATTCATAATTATGGTGCTAATACATGTGTTAAAATTGCCAAAATAAATCTTCAAATTGGTGATGTGACGGTGAAGTATAGTACTCACGGGTAGTGAGGTTAAACTCTATTTGAAGGGATCTAAAGGTCTTTGGGGCAGGCCCTATCATTATGTCCTGAACAACTTTTATTCCTTTGGTAACCCATCTTCCTATGTTCAGGTTCGGTATAACAGCAGTTAAACTTTGTAGTGGTAGTGGCAATATAGAGTTCGTAGTCGTGTTGAAAAGGGAAAGATATAAGTGTTTCCCAAGCTTGTAGGGATGTGGAAACTGTGGGAGATAATGATCTGCGTTTTATATTACTGTATCGGCTTGTAAGCAGAAGGTGATATAGGCTATGGTCATAGATTTGAGAGCTTTCTATTTCTGTCCATCTATTTTTTTTTTGATGAGGGAAACCATGCCTTGAGTTGAGCTAGTATAGTGGCTGTGTAGTAGTCTTTCAGGCTAACCATTCCCACCCTTCCTACTCTTCTGGTCGTAACCAGTCTGGAGAAGGCACACCTTGCTTTTTTACCTTGCCATAGGTATTTGTTGATTACTGACTGGGCATTGTTAAAAAAAGAGTTAGGTACTGGAATCGGGAGGGTTCTAAATAGATGAATTAATTGTGGTAAGATAATCATTTTAAACCTACCTGACCATGAGAGTTCTACTTTAGCAAGATCTTGGAGTTTCGTTTTTAGTTTGTCTAGGAATGGGGTGCAGTTAACCTTATATAGATCATTTGTTGTGAGATTAAGGGTGATACCAAGGTATTTAATTCCTATGCGTTCCCATGAATATGGATATTCTTTGTTCAGTTTCTTTTGTACAGCGGGAGGAACATTCAAACACAGTATATAAGACTTGGATTCGTTCACTTTATAAAAGGATAGGCGGCTAAACATTTGTAACGTATGGTGTACCGAAGCCAGGGATTTTTCCACATCTGCGAGCATTAAGATAACATCATCGGCAAATAGACTGATGATGTGGGAGGATCAATGCGTTTTAATCCCTGATATGTGGGGATGGCTAGGAATGTGGCATGCCAAGGGCTCCATCAGCAGGTTAAATACCAATGGCGAAAGTGGACAGCCCTGGCGCCTCCCATTGGTAATAGGAAACAGGGTTGAAAGGACTCCAGATGTATACACCTGGGCTGTCGGGCTGGTATATAGGGCCATGATAGCAGAGAAAATAGGGCCTGTGAAACCAAAAGCTTTCAGAACCTTGGTCAGATACCCTCAATGTATGCGGTCAAATGCCTTCTCTGCGTCCAAGGCCAGGAGCAGAGTAGGCGTTCCCATCAGGTTTGCTTTGTGAATGATATTAATTAGTCGCCTAGTGGCATCTGAAGTCTGGCGCCCCTTAGTGAACCCAGATTGATCAGGGTGAATAAGATCAGGGAGAACATCCGCCAACCATTGTGCGATTAGCTTTGCATACAATTTCAAATCGGTATTAAGGAGGGAAATTGGCCGGAAATTCTGCGGAGTGGTTGGTTCTTTCCCTGGCTTGGGTAGTGTTATTATCAGCACCTTAAGCATTTCTGAGGGGAAAGAGGAAGAGGCAACAGCATCATTAAATAAGTGAACCAAGTGGGGAGACAGGATCTGCTTGAACGTTTTGTAATATTCCCCAACAAATCCGTCCGGACCAGGGGACTTATTGGGCGGAAGCGATTCAACTGCTACGTTGATTTCCATAGGACTGAAGGGCAAATTCAGTTGTTGGAGTTGGCTTGCTGTTAGTTGAGGGAGGGACAACTTGGCTAAGAAGCCCGCAATGAGCTTCGGGTCAGGTTGGTGAGTAAGGGGGTCTTTCTCTAAGTTGTAGAGGGTTCCATAGTAGTTACTGAAGGCATCCGCAATATCCTTAGGATGATAATGTTTGTTATTAGTGGTAGGGTGGACTATATCAGGAATCCTAGCTTTGTACCTGCAGCCACGCAGGTGATTGGCTAGAATCTTCCCGGCTTTATTGCCATTGGCATAGTAAGTCATTTTTAGTCTCCTGGTAGACTTCTCAAAGTCCTCCATAAGACATAGTCTGAGATCATATCTAACTTGTGACAGTTTGTGTGATAGGGAGGGCGAGGGATTCTGCTTGCTCTGGTTTTCTAGAGCACGGATGCCATCAGTAAGTTCTTTTATGCGCCTTTGCCTCTGCCTCTTTACCCCTGATCCTAACTTTATAAAAATGCCACGTATGAACGCTTTATGGGCGTTCCAAATGGTAAAATAGTTTTCTACTGAGCCTACATTGTCAGCAAAATAGTTCTTCAGATGGGTTTCTAGGATTTTTCTAGTATCCCTTTGTAGGAGGAGTGGATTTGCTCTCCAGATCGGAGTGGCCCCAGAAGAGAGGGATTCAGCAATAGTGAGAGTCACCGACGGTGATCCGACCACGTAATAGTGTTTATAGTTGTATTGGTGGTCCGGGATAAAAGATGTTGGTCCATTAGAAAGAGATCAATACGGGAGTAAGAATGGTGGGGTGAAGAGAAAAAAGGATAGTCTCTTTCTCCCGCGTGGCAGCATCACCATGCATCAAACAAGCTGTGTTGATGTATTGTGCTAAAAAGAGCAGGGCCTCTACGAGTAGATATAGAGGTTGTCACTAACGTTTTATCTGGAGCGAGATTAAAATCTCTGCATATCATCAGGGCTCCCCTTCTGAGCAAGTTTATTTTTTTCAACAATTTGTTAAGGAACTTGAGTTGATGAGAATTAGGGGTGTATACGTTTGCAATTGTATACAAAGTAGAGTTTATATCGCAAATTAAGATGAGGTATCTGCCACCTGGGTCTTTAATTTCTTCATGTAGTTGAAATGAGACCGTATCACTGATTGCCGTAAGGACCCCCCTTTTCTTTTTCTCGGCATTTGCGGTGAAAACATAGGGGAAGCTCTTGTGTGAGCATTTGGGCTGTGCAGTGGAGCAGAAATGTGTCTCCTGTGCACACAAGATGTCACTCTTAAATTGCAAGGCTTCAGACCACAATGATTTGCGTTTAGCTGGATGGTTGAGGCCTTTCGAGTTAACAGAAAGAAAAGTCACCCCCATGAGAACGGTCTAGAGGTGGTGTGTTGTAGAGGCTTCAAGAGAAGAGTCTTGAGGTAAGTGTGCCTACCAGCGCCATAGAGAAGATGTCCAGTGTAATGAAGAGGGTGTGTAGAAGATTGGCCAAGGTACTCACGTTTTGGGCATGCCCCGTAGGTGGTCTCTTGGGGATACTTGCAGTGCTTAGGTGGAGGTTTTTAGTGCCCCTAATGCTGCTCTTCAGGCGCGCGTTTTGATCATGTGGAGATTTCTGTATGCGATGTTTAAGATGGTGCCATTTGTTAGTTGGAGCGGACTGTGATGAATTAGAATAAAGAATAATAAGAAAAAACTTAAGAACAAAAAAAAAAAAAATAGAACACAACTGGAGTTCAGTTTCCTGAGATAAAAAGCACAAATTGGACCCAGGATTGACTGCTCGGGTCAAAACAGTATATCTGAACACTCGTGTGCAGCAAACTGCTGCTCAATAGTAATTAAAGGGTTAAGTCCGTGGTTAGAGCCTTCACCTCCACCCTCGGGACTTGAGATTCCTGGACACGCCCCCCCCAGGTTCAGGTGTGTTTCTTAGAATTTTTTGCAGTGACCATTCTCCATTTTGAGTCCACTGGTTGAACTTTTTTCGGCTGATTGGAGTTATTGTCCAGTTCAGGGATAATTTGCCATTCCTTGAGCAAGGATAGGCCTTTTTCCAGTGATGTTACAACATGCGTGGACCCATCTTTGGTGATGGTGATATTGGTCGGGTATCCCCACCTGTAGGATATCTGATGGTTCCTGAGTGCCTCGGTGATGGGGACCAGGCTTCTCCTTTTTTTTAGTGTATACTGCGAGAGACCAGCATAAAATTGCAAATGCTGATATTGGGGTGTGATGCGTTCTTTGGTACGCATGGCCGCCATGAGTTGCTCTTTAGCGTGGTGTAGTCTCAAGATCACATCTCTTGGGACTTGATCGGGGAGGTATGAGGGTTTGGGGAGGCGATGAATCCTATCGATAGTGACGTCCAGTGTGGTCAAAACAGGAAGGAGCTCTGTAAAAAGTGTAAGGACATAGGCTCTCAGATCTCCCTGTTGGACAGACTCAGGTATGCCTCTAACTTTCATGTTGTTCCTCTTGCTCCTGTCCTCCATGTCTGCCATTTTCGCCCTGATACCCTCCATCTCATCCTCATTCTCCTCTTGTGCATCCACTAAATCATTAATAGTGGATGCAAATTCCCCCATTTTACATTCGATGTGATCCACTCTGGCCTCCACCTCTTGTATGCCTGTGTGAAACTTCTGCATACAATTCACCATGTCTGCCTGTATAGTGCTGCGCAATGACAGCAGCATATCTTTTAATACTGTGTCCAAGACAGGCTGATTAGTGGTGAGGAATTTCTCAATTCTCGCCGGCAGTTCTCTTGTGTCCTCCCCTGAGTCAACCTCCGGCCCTGTTACTGGGCTGCAGCCAGGATCATCCAGCCTAAATCTAGCCTTAGCTGGGCTTGCTGATTGTGGTGTATTGGGGCAGGATTGTGGGCTCTTGGTGGAGCCTCCGGTCTTGCTGCGGGAGGTGGATGAAGAGGGAGGGGAGCGAGCTTCATGTGCTGGGGTTGAGGAGGCTCCGACGCCATCTTGCTTACCTCCCTCCTGCGGTATGGATAGAACTCCGTCATTTTCTGCGGCTTTCTGTTGACTTTACGCTTCCTGGTCATGGTCATCCGACTGTGTGGGATGTCTGTCGCCAGGTTCGGGTGTTTGTGTGACACCTGGGGTGCCGTTCCATGCCACTGTGGGTCCCGATGTCGAAGAGCTCCGCTCTTAAGCAGCCATTACTCTCTGCGGCTAGCCACGTCCCCTTCTTCTTTTTCTTTTTTATTGCAGGTAAATAATGGATTCCAAGCAGAAGCAATGTGCCGTCATTGAATTCTTGACAAAAGATGGATGCAGGCTGTCTGAAATCCACAGAAGGCTACAGAATGTTTATGGAGATGTCACACAAGAACAATGTCTTGTCGTTGGATACTCTTGTCACCATGTAAGGGTTACCAGGCCTCATGCTCACCTCCATCTTGTTACTCACGTTCTCCTGGCTTGAGGCTCACTTCTGAAAAATAAAGAAATGTCCACACGAGTAGACTTTTTTAAGATATTAAGCGACAATCTGAAGCGACAACATATTAACAAATCTGTATCTTCTTCATCTCCATCATTTAAGTCCAAGAGTACAGTACTCAGTAGCAACACTTACAGTACAGTACAGTGTAGCAACACTTAAGCACAGAATGTCCAGCCATCTCTCCCACACTTCTTAATGTAGGGTATTTTCCTCCAGAGTCTCTTGTGGCCTACCCCGAAGGTTACTCTCTCTCCCAGACTACAGACTTGTCAGGACAAATGGAGCCACTGGAAGATTTCCTTTCACCTTCTATTCCAATTACATGTCAACATTTTGGATGTTCCCTTGTTTTTGTTTTTATATGTTTTTTTTATTTTTTGCGAGCATATAAAAAACAAGGGAAACTTTGCATTATCAAACTCTAAATTCAATAAACCAACTACAGTCTCTTGTCTTTCATTACTAGTTACATTAAGGGCCCTTTCACACTAGGGCGGGGGCGGCGTCGGCGGTAAAACGCTGCTATTATTAGCGGCGTTTTACCGTCGGTATTCGGCCGCTAGCGGGGCGGTTTTACCCCCCGCTAGCGGCCGAGAAAGGGTTAAATACCACCGCAAAGCGCCTCTGCGGTATAGCCGCGCTGTCCCATTGATTTCAATGGGCAGGAGCGGTGAAGAAGCGGTATAAACTCCGCTCCTTCACCGATTCGAAGATGCTGCTAGCAGGACTTTTTTTCCCGCCCTGCTAGCGCACCGCTCCAGTGTGAAAGCCCTTGGGGCTTTCACACTGGATACAAAGCAGCGCTACTTTTGGGTCGGTTTGCAGGCGCTATTATTAGCGCAATAGCACCTGCAAACCGCCCCAGTGTGAAAGTGTTTTGTCAAAGAGAGATGAGTTAACAAATTCCTGGTTCATCTGCTGTCAGAGGAAGTAGCTGTAAGATGTGAGCGGTATCAAGGACCCCAATTTTTTTTTTAATCTCTGTGGGATGCCCCTGTTAGAGAAGGTGAGCAGATATCATGGAAGAGTTGAGTTGATCAGTTGCTGTCAGTCATACAAAAATTAGTAGGAGGGTCTCTTCCTTGAAAAAATTATTGATTTTCTAACAGAGGGATTAAAATAATTGCTTAGGCCTGTTTCACATGGGCTGCCAGGGGCAATGAAAAAAAGGTGGCTGAGCTGTGGTTTACCAGACCAGGGGACACCCCTGCCTCTTTCCATGCCAGATTGAGAAAGGAGAAAAGAGATTCCCCCCAACTTAATCCTGGCCAAAGGATATTTTACGAAAAATAGGACCAAACCCAAAAGTTTCAAGTACTGACTCTAGGTAGTGCCAATATACGGAAAGCTGCTGACCATTTTTAATTTAAATGGTCCACGTCATCTGGTAAGAGGCTTGTGGCTTCACTTCTCACGTGGTGTTGACACTAGTATTTTGTCTTGGATTGTTACATTGGGGGAAATTTACTAAAACTGGAGCACAGAGAATCTGATGCAGCTGTGCATAGTAACCATTCAGCTTCCAGGTTTTATTGTCAAAGCTTCATTGAACAAGCTGAAGTTTGAAGCTGATTAGTTACTATGCACAGCTGCACACCATACTGTGTGGACCAGTTTTGGTAAATCGCCCCCATTGGGACATTGTTTTTGTATTTTTGAGCAGAATTGTAAAATGTATGTAGAGTTATTTGTATGATTTTCTGGATTGATACATTGGGACATTTTTACATATTATGACATATTTGCACAGTTTTTATTTCACTTGATGAATTGTTATATGCATGAATTTTTTGCACTATTTGCACTTTATTTACGGTCACATATTAATTTCTTCATTTGCACTTTATATTTCACACTTATGGGGCTGATATGGCGCTACATTGGTATATTGGTTTTTGGTAGATTTGGTATCACAAATTGTGTATCCGGTCGTAATTTTTTGCTGACTCTGGGCTTAATAAAGTCAATGTCTTATACTTCAAATGACTAAAAAAAGCATTCTCTTTACTGCACTTACCTGGACTAAAGTTGCATTGGATTCCACTTCTGTGTCTTATTGAAGAGTTGAGCTGCCTGATGTCAAGTTAGCAGTTGACCATACTGTCCAGACAGACTTGGTCAATGAAGGAATGTCAATGGAGGCATTTGAAACAGAAAAGCTAGTGTCAATTGCCCTAATGTGGACAACACTGATTCCCCTTGATGCTGCTGCTGCTGGATTGAGGTAGGCTACAGGGTCTGCATTTGGCCATGTCATGTGATAGGGGACTTCCAATCAGACCTACCGGACAGCATTATAAATATTTTGGCAGCTAGAACAGTTCACGTATATGTATTTGAGCTGGGCAACGTCTTTCTGGAGTTCTTCTTGAAGGCAAAGATTTATGGTGGTAACAAGATCCACGATTGGGTCCAACTTGAGTGAATTATAGACCTTCCCATTAGGTATGAAATAGAGGTTAAGTCAATTTACTTCTTAAGTGCTTGACATGGAGCAGAGTTCTATTGATTTTACTTTCTTTTTCATCAGTCTGATATGTTTGTTTTAATGATATGGGATTATGTAGCAATATACTGCTGTCTCTTTCCATAGACTATTGGTTAATTAAGCCATCAAGCATTAACATTAATACAGTGTTAACCAAATCATAGTAGTAGTAACAGGACCCTGACTAGGTTTTAGCTTTCATTAATGTGACTCGTAGTATGTCGCTTTGTCTTACTTTAGGTCTGTACTAGGGAAGTCATTTTTTTTTTAATCAGGTCATGGCTGTACATGCATGTTTCAGAAGTCCTTCTTATCGAACATGTGATTAAAGTAAGGGTCTCCAAACTTTTTGAAACAAAGGTCCAGTTTACCGCTCTTCAAACTTTAGGGGGACTGGACTGTGGCCAGTGGGAGTAGAATATGCCCTGGCATTGGTGGGCATAAACTATGCCAAAGGCCTGGTGGTCAGTGGGAGTAAAAATAAACACATCATTGGTGTTAGTGGCAGGAATAGTGCCCCATAATTGGTGTCAGTGGCAGGAATAGTGCCCTATAAGTGGTGTTAGTGGCAGGAATAGTGCCCCGTAATTGGTGTCAGTGGGAGAATGAGTTCCCATCTTTGGTGTCAGTGCGAAGAATAGTACCCCATTTCCACACCCCAGATGATGTCTATTCAGACGAAACGCGTTGGTGCAAGTGCTGCCATTACTACTGCGCCATTTTATGTTCGATAAGCTTTTGATCACCTCTTCAAATGTGAGTGTTCAATTCTATTACTTTTTTAATAAATATTCCTCCTAAACGATATCACACTATGTGAAACTTTGTTTTATTTCTTGGTTTCCACGTGTGGATATGAGAAACCTCCTTGGTCGTTTCTTCGTCTGAAATCTAATTGCCCATTCATGAGAATAACTTGCTGACCAGTGCTGTTCTTAAATTCTAATGTGATCGTGGCTATCCGGATTGCTGAGAGGTTCATATCGCATATAGTGTTCATCACTACAAGCTCGGTTGACTTAGGTGGTATATGCCTCTCTAAGTCCACCAGTTCCAGTAAGCCTTCACATAATTGGTGGCGGTTTCTTCACAAGATTCCTGTTTACTTCTTCCTTTTTCAACATGTCCACTTTGAGGACTTTCTAGAAATCACTGAAAAAATGTATAAACTGTTGCTCCACTTTTTGATGCCAATCAAATATTCACGTAGAGGACTTTATATTTATTTTCATTTTTTGTTAGGTCATTGATGTTTGGTGTCCATTATTTCACTTGGTGGAATTTATATCATAATCTATTAGTGTTTTTGTTATTCAATATCACTGTTTACACTTAATTTTAAGCGCTGCAATTTTCTATATTTTAGTGGGAAGAATAGTACCCCATTGTTGGTGTCAGTGGGAAGAAAAGTGCCCCATTATTGGTATCAGTGGAAAGAATAGTGCCTCATAATAGGGAAAGGAATAGTGCCCCAGTTTGGAGACACCTAGATTAGAGAAAATGTAATGTAGCAAATGTAAACCTTAGCAATGAACAGCTTTGGTTTGGTCCCCTTTCATATGTTAAATATATAATTGAAAGCACATTGTTATATGTGTTTGATACATTTCAAAAATGCCTGTTGATTCTGTCAGAAATCTTGTGAGTCAATACCTTCCTGCTCTCTCTACCTGTGCTGCACTCTTATCAATTGTTCCAAGTTACCATTGTCGACTACAGGGCACCTCCCTATGGTATAAAGGTAAAGAGAAGGGGTTGGTGTTCTGAGGTCCTAACAAACTTCCTGTCCTAGGGTGACAATGCTACATGTCTATAGACAGTGAGGGAGTGTGTAGTCAGCTCCCGGCTTCCTATAAGTTTCAAATGTTTCAACCAGAGGATCTCATGCCATAATTCCCATTTCTGGTCCTGTCTGCCTTTTTTGGCAGATCTCACCAACCTTTGTGTTATTTAGCTCCCTCTTCATGAAGAGCAATGCTACAATTATGAGCTTCTAACCTTATAGTATCAGTTTGGTGAAGGCCCTTTTTTGTTTCATTATGATTGTGTCCGTGTACAAAGCCAGCTCCATAGAGTTGTGTACATCCAATCTTGTGGTATCAGTCTGGTGAAGACCCATTTCTGTTCCAGTATGAATGTGCCCCTGTGTACAAAGCTACAAAGCCAGCTCCAAAAAGACACAGTTTGATGAGTTTTATGTGGAAAAACTTGGGTGGCCAACATAGAGCCCTGACCTCAACCCTACAGAACAAATTTGGGATGAGTTGGAACACCAATTGTAAGCCAAGTCTTCTCATCCAACACCAGTACCTGACCTCATAAATGGTGCCCAACTCCATAAAGACGTGGTTGGACCAGTTTGGTGTGGAGGAACTCGAGTGGCCTGTACAGAGCCCTGACCTCAACACTACTGAACATCGTTGTAATGAATTGGAACACCAATTGTGAGCCAGGTCTTCTCATCCAACATCGGTACCTGACCTCACAAATGGTGGCCAGCTCCATAAAGACATGGTTTGGCCATTTTGGTGTTGAGGAACCTGAATGGCCTACGCAGAGCCCTGATCTCAACCCTACTGAATTAGAACACTAGCTCCATAGAGTTGTGTACATCCAATTTTGTGGTATCATTTTGGTGAAGACCCATTTCTGTTCCAGTATGACTGTGCCCCTGTGTACAAAGCTACAAAGCCAGCTCCAAAACGACACGGTTTGATGAGTTTTATGTGGAAGAACTTGGGTGGCCTACATAGAGCCCTGACCTCAACCCTACAGAACAAATTTGGGATGAGTTGGAACACCAATTGTAAGCCAGGTTTTCTCATCCAACATCAGTATGTGACCTCACAAATGTTCTTTTGGGTGAATGGGCACAAAATACCCCAGACACACTCCAAAATCTTGTGGAAAATCTTCACAGAAGAGTGGAGGATGGTATAGCAGCAGAGGGAGGCCAACTCCATATTACTGACCATGGTTTTGTTCAAATTGCGGGGGCTGCCATGGCACACATGCGCCGGGCGGTAAAGCGTCACAGCTAGTTTAGGCCCAAATATAGAGGGCTGGAGGGGTAGTCCTCCCCAGACGAACCCACGTACACCCACTGGCGGTCTCGGACCCTCCTGAAGCACATCCTACTTATGGGTCGTACACATGATAGGATTTTCCAACAACAAATGTTTGATGTGAGCATGTTGTCGGAAATTCTGAACTTTTGTATGCTCCATCGTACATTTGCTGTCGGATTTTCCGACAACAACTCTTTGAGAGTAGGTTCTCAAATTTTCCAACAACAAGACTTGTTGTTGGAAATTCCGAGCGTGTGTACACAATTCTGACGGACAAAAGTCTACGCATGCTTGGAATCAAGCAGAAGAGTCGCACTGGCTATTGAACTTCATTTTTCTCGGCGCGTCGTATGTGTTGTACGTCACCGTGTTCTTGATGTTTGGAATTTCCGACAACATTTGTGTGACCATGTGTATACAAGACAAGTTTGAGCCAACATCCGTCAGAAAAAAAATCCACGGTTTTGTTGTCGGAATGTCCGATCGTGTATACATAGCATTAGAGGATTTGGCATGGGGGGTCTGCTTTTAATGCAGGTACCCCCTCACATTGAAGATAAATTATGAATACATTGCTATTTGTATAGACTTATGGTGGATTTTCTAGGCATATTACATTATATACAGAATGGGGACTACTAAGGGGGACCCTAGCTGCATGTAGCAATGTAGTCTTATGGATTCTATATAAAAATTAATTCACTGTTTCACCCTATTTATTGATTCAAATACATTACTTAATACTTAAACAATTTATTTAAATTGCTATTTGTTACCATACCTAACCTGGGGAGTAGGGGTGCAGTTGGGTATAATAAAGCTCCAACAGTATATTAACATACTTAAGTACAAGGTCTCAGTTCTTTGAGTGGACAGTCGTGTAAGGTTCCTCAATTTGGCAAACTCTGACAGTTTTGAAAATCTCTCTATTTACTATTGCAGATACATACCCCCCCCCCCTATTTTATCCCTAGTATACCACCAGGTCCTTTACCATCATTTGAACCTATGATGACCTCTAAACTTCTTGGTCACACAATTTTGGCCTTGGATCTTTTCCTTCCAGGAAGATGTAATCGAGAGTCGTAATGCTTTACTATTGTTTATGTGATTGCTATATATATATATATATATATATATATACAACACGTATGTACTGTAACTGTGGCTTTAAAATGACAATTTTTACTCATATTAAACATCTGCTGTTAACAAATGGAATTTGATATAAACACACCTTCTCTATAATTTTAGAGTTTCTGCTGTTGACCCACAAAACCGTTGAAGTTTCAACAAGCAACTTGAAGGGCCACGGATGATGAGTAAAGTAGTGACATATAAATGAAACTAAGTTGTGTTAGAACAATTCATGTATTTCTAGAATTTTAGCATATTTGCAATTGTTTCAACATATGTAAGAATACAATTGATCTTTTTTATATATTCTGTGTGGTACCTATAAAGTCCTGATTTCTTTAGGTAGACTTTTTTGGATATTTTTATATGTAGGTGTACTGCTGAGTGTAGTGGTCCGTCTGTTCACCCTGCCCAGCCAGGCACACAATTTCAAGCTTTCAGAGACGTGAAAGCAGTCCCTGCACTTGTTTTTTTGTATTTTATTGAGGGGAATTTAACTTGGATAGGGAAATTATGAGATGCCCAGATAATTGACAGTCAATGTTGGGACCAACTATATACAGTCTGCTTTATCTCTCTCCAGCACTTTACTTGCTTGCAGACTATCTCTCCTCAACACCTCTAGCACTTCACTCGCTTGCGTTCCCGGATCAGCTAGCACTGTAAGCCCGACATTGGCTCAGCCAGGCCCAAAGCAGATGCCCTTTGCAGACAGGGACTGCGGGCCCCTATGCTGTAGCAAAAATATAGAAAGTCCCAGTGCTAGCTGTCCCTATGGCTACTGCTCCCAGTACCACCTTTTCAGGCACTGCCAGTCCTCCTGGCTGCAGCTGCCCCTTTCAAGTGCTCGTGCCACCACAATCCAGACTGGCTCTGTACCCATCCCAGACTGCTCCATCTCAGTTGTCTCAGGTGTGCCTCCCAGACTGTGTGAACACTCACCAGCCCTCTTGGCTGCCTCTGTGGAATGCCTGGAGACTTGCCCTGCAATGTTCTCCTGCTGTCCTCTCTTGCTCCTCCTAGGCCTCCTGGTCAGGACACCTCTGTAGGTTGTAAGAGGGTCCTGTCCACACCCGAACCCAGGCCCAAGGTCACCTCCCCCCGACTGGGGAGCTCCCTCCAAGGCCCCGACAGCCATCTCCATTTTCCACCTGATCAACTCCTCCCCAGCTGGGCTGACCCTGGGGATTTAAGGAGGTCTACCCCCTGTCAATCCAAATTGGGGATTAATCAGGGCTCCTCAGAACACCCCAGGTAGCTCCACCTCCCCTCTCCACCCCTCTTTCTAGAAAAAAACAGAACATTCTGGAAAGAAGTGGGAGGTCCTGGTGACGCTACCTGTGAGTCACCCAGCACTACTCTGAGCCACTCCCAACCCAGATCAAAACACACCGAAATTTACCTACTCTCACAAAATGTACTTTTCTTCTAGCACACTAGAGGGTGCTACATATACATAGAATGTGTTACCGGACATCATTTTCCAAAATTTAGAAGGCGTCCTTTATGGATCTTTCCTCCCAGTCTTCAAATTTTTGTTCAAATCAGTGTTTATTGAAAAGAGGAAGTGTATAAAAATAAATACTGGTCGTAACATTTGACATGTATATTCCAGTACAAGGATTGTTATATACTTGTTGAGAAGACAGACATTGTCATTAGCACAAATAATAATAAAAAGCTAAATAGGTCTTGAACAGCTCATGGCCCTGCTTTTGGAATGAGATGTTCATCAAACTCTTATAGGTTTGAGGGTCAGGTGTCCACCAATGTTTAGCCAAATAGTATATTTTCCTTTAGCCAGCCACTCTTCCCCCCAGTTGTGTTTGGCCGCTTGGAATCAAAGAGTGGAATTACACAGAGCTGAGGAATCTCTCCTTGTCACCATGTAACACCACATGGGAAGAAGAGGATTGAGTCACCTGCTCCACATACCCTAAAGTATCAAGACTTTCTTTTCATTCCGGGTGGCTGAACAGAGTGGCAGGGTAACAAAGGGATGGTGGTTTTGTGGGGTGGTCATTAACCGCTTGCCACCCCCCCTACAGTAATTCTACTTTGTCGCACACACAGTGTTCTGTGTTTACAAACACACAGAACTCAGTCTACTGTAAACAGCGATCTGGCTGTTTCTTGTCCCTAAAAAGCAGGGAGAAAAACATCCTAATAGTAAAGTAAAAGCAGCATACATTACTCATTGTTAGGCACACAGGTAACCTCTTGATTGCCCTCTAGATGTTAAACCCTCTCCAGTCAGTGTCATTAGTACACTGTACAGTATTATCACTGATCACTGTATTAGTGTCAATAGTGATCTTAGTGCCAGTTAGTGACCCTCCCAGATAGTGTCTGTTAGCACCAGATTACTCCCCACCTTGTCACAGTTCCACTATAAGTCGCTAATCATCGCCATTACAGTATAGTGTCTATAGCTGTGTAAATTCCAGTATATACTGTATATCATAGTTTGCAGACGCTATAACTTTCGCACAAACGAATTAATATACAGTGGGGACAAAAAGTATTCAGGCCCCCTTACATTTTTCAATCTTTGTTATATTGCAGCCACTTGCTAAAATCATTTAAATTCATTTTTTTTTCCTCATTAATGTACACACAGCACCCCATATTGACAGAAAAACACAGAATTGTTGTCATTTTTGCAGATTTATTAAAAAAGAAAAACAGAAATATCACATGGTCCTAAGTATTCAGACCCTTTGCTCAGTATTTAGTAGAAGCACCCTTTTGATCTAATACAGCCATGAGTCTTTTTGGGAAAGATGCAACAAGTTTTTCACACCTGGATTTTGGGATCCTCTGCCATTCCTCCTTGTAGATCCTCTCCAGTTCTGTCAGGTTGGATGGTAAATGTTGGTGGACAGCCATTTTTAGGTCTCTCCAGAGATGCTCAATTGGGTTTAAGTCAGGGCTCTGGCTGGGCCATTCAAGAACAGTCATGGAGTTGTTGCGAAGCCATTCCTTCGTTATTTAAGCTGTGTGTTTAGGGTGATTGTCTTGTTGGAAGGTAAACCTTCGGCCCAGTCTGAGGTCCTGAGCACTCTGGAGAAGGGTTTTGTCCAGGATATCCCTGTACTTGGCCGCATTCATCTTTCCCTCAATTTCAACCAGTCGTCCTGTCCCTGCAGCTGAAAAACACCCCCACAGCATGATGCTGCCACCACCATGCTTCACTGTTGGGACTGTATTGGACAGGTGATGAGCAGTGCCTGGTTTTCTCCACACATACCGCTTAGAATTAAGGCCAAAAAGTTCTATCTTTGTCTCATCAGACCAAAGAATCTTATTTCTCACCATCTTGGAGTCCTTCAGGTGTTTTTTAGCAAACTCCATGTGGGCTTTCATGTGTCTTGCACTGAGCAGAGGCTTCCATCGGTCCACTCTGCCATAAAGCCTCGACTTGTGGAGGGCTGCAGTGATGGTTGACTTTCTACAACTTTCTCCCATCTCCCGACTGCATCTCTGGAGCTCAGCCACAGTGATCTATGGGTTCTTCTTTACCTCTCTCACCAAGGCTATTCTCCCCCCGATAGCTCATTTTGGCATAACGGCCAGCTGTAGGAAGGGTTCTGGTCCTCACAAACGTCTTCCATTTAAGGATTATGGAGGCCACTGTGCTCTTAGGAACCTTAAGTGCAGCAGAAATTTTTTGTAACCTTGGCCAGATCTGTGCCTTGCCACAATTCTGTCTCTGAGCTCTTCAGGCAGTTCCTTTGACCTCACGATTCTCATTTTCTCTGACATGCACTGTGAGCTGTAAGGTCTTATATAGACAGGTGTGTGGCTTTTCTAATCAATTCCAATCAGTATAATCAAACACAGCTGGACTCAAATGAAGGTGTAGAACCATCTCAAGGATGATCAGAAGAAATGGACAGCACCTGAGTTAAATATGAGTGTCACAGCAAAGGGTCTGAATACTTAGGACCATGTGATATTTCAGTTTTTCTTTTTTAATAAATCTGCAAAAATTTCAACAATTCTGTGTTTTTCTGTCAATATGGGGTGCTGTGTGTACATTAATGAGGAAAAAAATGAACTTAAATGATTTTAGCAAATGGCTGCAATATAACAAAGAGTGAAAAATTTAAGGGGGCCTGAATACTTTCCGTCCCCACTGTACACTTATTGGGATTTTCTTTTACCAAAAAACATGTAATGTTATAGAAAGAGTACCCCCCCTGAAGGAATACTAAGGGACTTTTGAGGCAACTGATCAACAATTGATGAAAAAAGGCATAAAAATGTATTAATATAAAAATATGTGGTGCATACAACACCAGAATAGACTTGCATATACAACATAGACAAAGTCATATAAGAGATATGGATATAAAATGCAGGTCCTTCAAATACTAATACCAACGCGTTTCTGCACCTGCACCAAAAAGACCTCAGATCTCATATTTACACTAAAATGCAATAAGAAAAAAAAAAAAAAAAAGAAAAACAGAAATTTGTCTTTTGAATTTTTTTCTAAAAAAAATGGCCCTTTAAGAGCTATGGGCGGAACTGACGTTTTGACGTTGCTTCCACCCTGCAATGGTATGGAGACGGGTGGGGGCCATCTTCCCCTCACTCGTCTCCATACCACACACAGGAGAGGACCCGATCGCCGCTGCTGACGGATCCAGTAAGCTGCTGAGGGCACCAGAGAGCAGCGGGAGAGGGGCCCTCTCCCGCCGCCAATAAAAGTGATTAGCGGGAGGGGCCCCTCTCCCGCCGCCAATAAAAGTGATTTTGCGGCGAATCCGCCGCAGAGACCACTATTATCGGAAACCGGACCGCCCGCTGAAGAAGAGGATACCAGTGTTATGGTAGCTAGCTGCTGCCATAACAAAGATACTCCTCTTCAAACAGCCAACGTATATCGGCGTGCGGTGGTCCGGAAGTGGTTAGCAACCAGCTATTTCGTTTTTCGACCAGTCCGAATTCTAATCGTTCTGAAAAGTTGAATTTGTTAGAAAATTTAAATCATTTAATAATTAAGAATATGTTGAAAAATTTATAAAGGAGACGAATTTTAACAAAAACGCAACTAATTTTAGCAAAATCGAAACAAAACGAAACAAATTCAGAGACCAAACTAAACGAATTCCATAACGAAACGATCAAAATGGTCTCTTCTTGACACAGCCGCTCCCTACTGAACTTAAATACCAGCAAACACTAGGCTTGATCTTGCCTCACCTGGTTCCTAACACGTAACTGTAGAACAGAGAGATCGTCCCACTCTTCTAACAATATACAGGTGAAACTCGAAAAATTAGTAACAAATGCAACAGTTCATTTATTTCACTAATGCCACTTAAAAGGTGAAACTAATTTATGAGATCGACTCATTACATGCAAAGCAAGATAGTTCAAGCCGTGATTTGTCATAATTGTGATGATTTTGGCTTACAACTCATGAAAACCCCAAATCCACAATCTCAGAAAAATAGAATATTACATGCAATCAATAAAACAAGGATTGTACATAGAACAATATCGGACCTCTGAAAAGTATAAGCATGCATATGTATTTAGTACTTGGTTTGGGCCCCTTTTGCAGCAATTACTGCCTCAATGCGGTGTGGCATGGAAGCTATCAGGCTGTGGCACTGCTAAGGTGTTATGGAAGACCAGGATGCTTAAATAGTGGCCTTCAGTTCTTCTGCATTGTTCGGTCTCATGTCTTTCGTCTTTCTCTTGGCAATGCCCTATAGATTCTCTATGGGGTTCAGGTCAGGCGAGTTTGCTGGCCAATCAAGCACAGTAATCCCACGGTCATTGAACCAGGTTTTGGTGCTTTTGGCAGTGTGGGCAGGTGCCAAGTCCTGCTGGAAAATGAAGTCAGCATCCCCATAGAGCTCGTCTGCGGTAGGAAGCATGAAGAGCTCCAAAATCTCCTGGTAGACGGCTGCGTTGACCCTGGACTTAATGAAGCACAGTGGACCAACACCAGCAGATGACATGACTCCCCAAATCAACACAGACTGTGGAAACTTCACACTGGACTTCAAGCATCTTGCAGTGTGTGCCTCTCCATTCTTCCTCCATACTCTGGGTCCTTGGTTTCCAAATGAGATGCAAAATTTGCTCTCATCAGAAAAGATGACTTTGGACCACTGAGCAACAGACCAGGTCTGTTTTTTCTTTATCCCAGGTAAGACGCTTCTGACATTTGTTGTTCAGGAGTGGCTTGACAAGAGGAATACGACATTTGAAGCCCATGTCCAGGATCCATCTGTGTGTGGTGGCTCTAGATGCACTGACTCCAACCTCAGTCCACTCCTTGTAAAAGTCCCCAACACTTTTCAATGGCCTTTTCCTGACAATCCTCTCCAGGCTGCGGTCATCCCTGCTGCTTGTGCACCTTATTCTTCCACACTTTTCCCTTCCACATAACTTTCTAATAATGTGCTTTGATACAGCACTTTGGGAACATCCAACTTCCTTTGCAATTACCTTTTGAGGCTTTCCCTCCTTATGGAGGGTGTCAATGATGGTTTTCTGCACAACTGTCAGGTCAGCAGTCTTTCCCATGATTGTGATTCCTACTGAACCAGACTGGGAGACCATTTAAAGGCTCAGGAACCCTTTGCAGGTGTTATGGCTTAATTAGCTGATTAGAGTGGGACACTGCGCCTAGAATATTGCACCTTTTCACAATATTCTAATTTTCTGAGATTGTGGATTTGGGGTTTTCTTGAGCTGTAAGCCAAAATCATCAACTATCTTGCTTTGCATGTAATGAGTCTATCTCATATACCTGTATTAGTTTCACCTTTTAAGTTGCATTAGTGAAATAAATGAACTTTTGCACGATATTCTAATTTTTTAAGTTTCACCTGTAGAATCAACTCCATTATGCTTCTCTATTAACTAATTCGTTGTACCTTTAGCGGAGAGTAAGGGATGTCTGGAAAGTGGAAACCTCATCCCCATCCTCCCTCCTTCCCCCTTTTTTTTTTAGTTTGTCCCTCTCTACTCTGTCATGCTTCAAAGTTGCGCCTGCTCGTGGAATGGCGACAAAATTTTACCCTTAAAAATCTCAATAGGCGACGTTTAAAAAATTCTGCAGTTTGCAAGTTTTGAGTTACAGAGGAGGTCTAGGGCTAGAAGTATTGCTCCCGCTCTACTGATCGCGGTGATACCTCCCATGTGTGGCCTGAACCCTGTTTTCATATGCGGGCGCTGCTCACGTATGCGTTCGCTTCTGCGCGCAAAATATTATTTATGAATAAAATTATTTATTTTACCTTTTATTTTTTATTTTTACACTGTTCTTTAAATAAAAAAAAATGGGTCACTTTTATTCCTATTACAAGGAATGTAAACATCCCTTGTAATAGAAAAAAAGCATGACAGGACCTCTTAAATATGAGATCTGGGGTCAAAAAGGCCTCAGATCTCATATTTACGCTAATATGCAATAAAAAAATAAAATGTCATTTTAAAAAATAGAAACAAAAAAAAGTCCCTTTAAGAGCATTGGGCGGAAGTGACGTTTTGACGACGCTTCCGCCCTGCAATGATATGGAGACGGGTGGGGGCCATCTTCACCTCACTAGGGAGAGGATCCGATCGTCTCCGCCGCTACCGACAGCTCCGATAAGCGGCGGAGGGCACCGGAGAGCGGCGGGAGTGGGGGGCCTCTCCCGCCGCCGATAAAAGTGATCTTACGGCGAATCCTCCGCAGAGACCATGTTTATCTTGAAACAGACCGCCCGCTCTTGAAGAGGATACCGGGGTTATGATAGCTAGCTTCTACCATAACAACGGTATTCCTCTTCAAAGTAGCAACGAAAAAGGACGGCGGGCAGTCTGGACGTGGTTAATATATGTTCTATGTAACCCTTGCAAAGTTCCTGTGTTTTAATGAACTACCTGTTAATTCATGCTGTATTACTGTTGGAATGGGAAATATATTTCTTGTATGTCTCATTCTCTTGAATAAAAATTTTCTAGAAAAAAAAAAACACGAAACGTTAGTAACATAACGATTCTATCCGAAACGTAACTCATTTTTCCGTTCTGCACGTGTCTAAAAATGATCATACCTAAAATTTTGTATCAATGAAAGCTGTAGATTTAGAAATCTACTTTTGAGTATTTTCACTTTCAGGAAGAATAATCTCTACAATTGTTCCTTGCCACTGACTGGCATAAATCATAGTTATCCTTCGGGCTGGGTCAATTGAGGATGCTCAGTCATTCCCAGTTGACCCAGTCCTGAGGAAACCTATGGTTTCTTCCTTATATGATGGGGGGGGGGGACACCTGCCCCGGGCGCTGGCTGTATGTGCAGTGGGGGAGGGGGGTGCTAGGAGGTGGGGGGAGCTCTGTGTACTGGGGAGTGCTAGGAGGTTGGGGGAGCTCTGTGTATTGGGGGGGTTGGAGGTGAGGGGAGCTCAGTGTATTGGGGGTGCTAGGAGGTGGGGGGGCTCTGTGTACTGGGGGTGCTAGGAGGTGGGAGGAGATTTGTGTATTAGGAGGTGGGGGGGTACTGTGTATTGGGGGTGTTAGAAGTTGGGAGATCTGTGTATTGGGGGCGATAGAAGGTGGAGGGAGATCTGTGTATTGAGGGGTGCTGGGAGGTGGGGAGCTCTGTGTATTGGAGGTGCTAAGAGGTGGAGGAAGATCTGTACATTGGGGATGCTACTGGTGGGGTAGCTCTGCACTGGGGAAGAGGGGGGACCTCTGTTTTTGGGGGAAGGATAAGGGAAGGAGGATCTCTGTACTGGGGGGGGTGAGAAGAAGGGTGAACTTTGTGTCCTGGGGAGCCACAATTTCCCATCTTCGTCCTGGGCACGGATTGACTTTGTCCCAGCACTGACCTTTGGAATTTCACTGGCTTCTGCAGTCTCTGAGGTGTACCCCAACCTTGACGGGGTGATGGAAAATAGGACTTTTTTGATATAATGGATGTATAGAGCCCCCAAAACGTGGTAAAAATCCATGTTCATTCTATCAGCACCTGTTCTCCAGCTTGTAACACTGCATAAAGTAGAAAATTTACTGCACCAGTAGTTGCTTGTGCTATTGCATTAAATTGAAGCCAGAGAATAGCTTCTTGGAAGGATTACTGTACCATGGGACATCTTGGCACTGTACTATGGAACATGTCAGTTCCACCACGAGGCCCTCACGTCCGTCTTATAGACAAGCTGCTTTAATGAAGGATGAGGGGGGCCGAGGAAGTCTTAGCCTATTAGCCCAGGACAAGGTGAGTCTGAGCAGTTGGCCTTGATAACGTAACTTATCAGGGAATTGTTTCATTATAAACCTTTTAGGAAGGAGAGAGACAGAGAAAGACCTGTACATGTTTTCTGGAGAAGAGAACCTCCAGGGATGACTAGATGGCTCAGATATGTAAGAATTGGCCAGAAGCCATATCTTACGTTCTATCTGATGTTCCTGCTGAGAATGAACACACTCGACTTAACGGTATCTGTCTCAGGTATGGATGAGTCAGTTAAATCTTTGATAAATAAATAGAACCACAATTATGCTTTATATTATGTAGTATGGAAGGTTTGCTTTTGTTGTTACGCTGCAGATGACAATCTTGTGGTATATGTTTGGTGAAGATCCATTTCTGTTCCAGTATGACTGTCCCCCTGTGTACAATGCCAACTCCTTAAAAACATGGTTTTATGACTTTGGTGTGGAGGAACTTGGGTGCCCTACACAAAGCCCCAACCTCAACCCCACTGAACAACTTTGGGATGAGTTGGAACACCAATTGTGAGCCAGGTCTTCTCCTTCAACATGGGTTCCTGACTTCACAAATGGTGGCCAGATGCATAAAGACATGGTTTAGCCAGTTTGTTGTTGAGGAACTTGAGAGTCCTGCATAGAGCCCAGACCTCAACCATACTGAACAACTTTGAAATCATTTGGAGCACCATTGTGATCCAGGTCTTCTTATCCAACATCGGTACTTTGCCTCATAAAAAAGGAGTGAGCAAGTTGGACTCTCTCAGAGCTATGTTTTAGAGACTTTATTTTATATTTATTATACATTTAGGGTTCCTCTTTAACCTTTCTTTCCTTCTGTTGCAGTCCCGTGACAAAATCTGAGATAACACTATTCTTAGGCACATAGCCAACTGTGACCGTGAGCATCTGCTAAGACATAGAATTGTATTGTACACATGTGATCTATTCCTACAGTATGTGGTTAAGAGGAAATGTATGCACAGACAGCGAGTATGCTTTTGGAATTGCACATGATTTTTGGTTCTGTCTGGAAGGCCAGAAAAACTGCCTGAGAGGTGCCAGGTGCTAGTCAGGCATGCAGGCCAACATAGAGAGGTTGTTTAACCAGTTCCAGACCGCCCACCACAGATATTCTGAGCCAGGACAGCCTGGCTGCGCAAACCGATGTACCTGTACGTCACTTGCGCCCGCGTGTAGGGGGCGTGTTCGTGCACCCCTGCCACCCCCATGGTGATCGGATTTACTACAAAACCAATCGATCTACAGGTCCAGGCCAATGGTTTCTTTCCTGGACCTGCTGATCAGTTCTGGAGAATGAAAAGCCACCTCTGCCTGCATAATGTAAACACAGGCAGAGGAAGTGATGTCATCTACCCTCGTGGAGCCCTTTTTAGTTCCAGCAAGAGGAGAAGACATCTACAGTGAGCACACCAAGCACTACACTGACACCAGGACACATAGTCACACTTTTCACCCCCCTGATCTCCCCCAAGATCGTCCCCCCCAGTTAACCCCTTCACTCCCTGTCACTGTGTCACCAAGTGCAGTTTTCAGATTTTTCACTGATCACTGCATTGGTGTCACTTGTGAGACTAAACAGCATTAGAGCAGTTAGTGATAGTGGCAGGCCCAGGTAGGTTTAGGGTACCCCCCATATATTTCTCAATAGAGGTTTAACCCCTTGATCACCCCCAGTTAACCCTTTCACCCCCTGTCACAGTGTCATTAGTATAGTGTACATATATTTTTTCTGATTGCTGTATTAGTGTCACGGGTGATGCTAGTTAGCTAGTTAGTGGCATCGTTAGTCTTGTATAGTGTCAGGGTACCCACCATATATTCCCTAATAAAGGTTTAACCCCCTGATTGCCCCCAGTTAACCCTTTCACTCCCTGTCACAGTGTCATCAATCCCAGACAGTGTCAGATTTTAACCCTTTGATTGCCAGTAGCACTAAAACCCACTCACACACCATACACCTCCATTACTAGTATAGTGTCTGAACAGATCAATATCTTTGATCTGATCAGAACTATACTAGCGTCCCCAATAGTATAGTGTTTCCAAAAATGCAGCATTAGCAGGATCAGCCTCGACACCTGTCAGCACCTGTGTTTAGCCCCTCCGCCCAGCCCAGCCCACCCAAGGGTAGTATCAACAGATCACTGTCACTTTACAAAACACAACACACATAACTGCAGCGTTAGCAGAGTCACGCCTGATCCCTGCTAGCACTTATGCCCTGTACACACGATCGCACATTCCGACAACAAAATCCATCTGACTTTTTCCAATGGATGTTGGCTCAAACTTGTCTTGCGTACACACGATCACACAAAGTTGGTCGGAAATTCCGAACGTCAAGAACGCGGTGACATACAACACGTACGACGAGCCGAGAAAAATTAAGTTCTATAGCCAGTGCTGCTCTCCTGCTTGATTCTGAGCATGCCTGGCACTTTGTGCGTCGGAATTGTCTATACACGATTGGAATTTACGCGAATGCATTTTGTTGTCGGACAATTTTAGAGCCAGCTCTCAAACTTTGTGTGTCGGAAATTCCGATGGAAAAAGTCTGATGGAGCCCACACACGGTCGGAATTTCTGACAACAATGCTCCTTTTCTGTCAGAAAGTCTGACCGTGTGTACAGGGCATAACAGATAATTTTTTTTGTAGCGATTCAAGCAGTCTCTGACAACCAGGTGCTTTTTTACCTGTGAGTCACACTAGCTGTACCTGTAAATTTAGTGGCCAAAATGTCAAAGGAAAGGTACACTAGCGAAGTGGCCTTCAGGATACTGGGCATGACAGATGAGAGCGTGGGGGAAGCCTCACTGTCAGATTCAGGCTCAGTATACGAACCTGTAGAGAGCAACGGCACCCTGACAGATAGCTCTGATGACAGAGTAGTGGTCCCTGCTAAGGTCAGGTGTACCCGACCCTGTTCTTCTGTTGCTGAGGCTCAACAACTGCATGGTTCTCGTATGCACAGAGAGCCAGTACTAGTGCCGCTCAACCTTCTGGTGAACTGGTGAGCAACAGCGGTCTGTCCTGCAGCCACCAAGAATTCAAACACAGCCCGTAGAGCCCATTAGGGGTTATTTACGAAAGGCAAATCCACTTTGCACAACAAGTGCAAACTACAAATTCAAAGTGCACTTGGAAGTGCAGTCGCTGTAAATCTGAGGTGTATATCTGAAATGAGGGGAAGCTCTGCTGATTTTATCATCCAATCATGTGCAAGCTAAAATGCTGTTTTTTTATTATCCTTGCATGTCGCCCTCGGATCTACAGCGACTGCACTTCCAAGTGCACTTTCAGTGCAATTTGAAGTGCACTTGCACTTGTAGTTTGCACTTGTAGTGCAAAGTGGATTAGCCTTTCGTAAATAACCCCCATAGTGTCTTTTGTGATGCGTTTGCAAATCCTGATTGGCAGCCCACCACTTCTGCAGCTCCCATATTTTCTCCATTCACTGCCCAACCCGGAATTCAGGTGGAAACACCAGATTTTACTTCCCTTGAATTTTTTTCGCTGTTTTTCAGATCTATTGTGGAACAAAGCAATTTATACGCTGGTCAATTTGTCACAGCAAATCCAAATTTGACTGTTGCAAGAGAATTTGGCTGGAAACTTTTTACATATTCTGTTAAATTCTTTGTAACACTTAAACAACACTAGTGTTCCTTCATTTTTATATTTTTTAAAAGCTCTTTTCTTATTGTTTATAGCTTTTTTTAACTTTGACCGTGAGCCACATAGGTTTTATTTTTAGCCTTTTAAACTTATTGCCCATGGGAATATACTTTGCAGAGAGGTCCCAAACAGTCTTTTTGAAGAATTCTCATTTCTGTTCTGTGTTTATCGATGCCAATATTCCCTCCTAGTCTAAACCCTGGAGAGCAGCCCTCATCCTTGGAAAATTTGCTCTCTTGAAGTTAAGTGTTTTTATCTTTTCCGTATGTATTTCTTGTTTACAGCTAACATCAAATGAAATCATGTTATGGCCACTGCTACCCAGGTGTTCCTTTATCTGAACATTAGTAATAAGCTCTGCATGGTTTGAGATTACCAGGTCCAACCGAGCTTCATTCCTAGTTGGGGCCACAAAAACTGGACCATAAAATTGTCCTGTAATAGGTTTATAAATGTTTGCCCTTTAACTGTCCCAGCAGTGCCTTTATTCCAGTCAGTTTCTGGGTAGTTAAAATCCCCCATTATTATCACCGTCCCAGCCCTTGCAGCCCTTTCCATCTGTGTAAGGAGCTGAGTCTCCACCTCCTCGTTAACATTGGGTGGTCCATAACAAACTCCAATGATTATAAAAAATAATAAAAGGTTGCGCTAATATTGATGAAACATAATAAATAATTTACAATGAAAAAAAATTCATATGTTAATCATGAAATCAATATGCAAGACTTAATAGAAAAGGGAGAAGTCCATAAGATAAACCATCAGTGAAGGGTTGTGAAAAAAGTCCATAAAATAAACATCAATTCAGTGTTGTAAAAATCCAAATCCCCAACAATAAACGTAAAAGTCCAAGTGATGAAAATAAAAATCTGTGATAACAAAGGAGGGTCCCCCACCAGGTATGGAAGGGGTTACTCCTTACCAAAAGGCCATGATCCCCCACCACAGAGGATCACAGCAAGCAGAGATCTTTAAAGCTAAATGGGAACTGTTAGCGGTGTCCACCAGAGGTCGTCTCGTCAGCATCAACTCCAACGCCCCGGGGCATCGATACCATAAAATAAGAGGGGCTCACATAGTGTAAAACCACTTACATTTATTAAAATGAAATAAAAATACAGATGTACACTTACAGATAGTCAATAGAAAAACAGCCTTAAGTCCGGCTCCGTGGCCACCGGAGCTCGGACAAACCCGTCCTACTGGAAAGCAGCTCGCTTGGGGGTGACGTCGGCGCGTCGTCTGGCTCCGCCCTACGCGTTTCGTGACATCATCACGTCTTCCAGGGGTAAGGAGTAACCCCTTCCATACCTGGTGGTGGACCCTCCTTTGTTATCACAGATTTTTATTTTCATCACTTGGACTTTTACGTTTATTGTTGGTGATTTGGATTTTTACAACACTGAATTGATGTTTATTTTATGGACTTTTTTCACAACCCTTCACCGATGGTTTATCTTATGGACTTCTCCCTTTTCTATTAAGTCTTGCATATTGATTTCATGATTAACATATGAATTTTTTTTCATTGTAAATTATTTATTATGTTTCATCAATATTAGCGCAACCTTTTATTATTTTTTATGCTTATTTACAATTGATGTTTTTGTGAGGTTTGCTGCTTTTCACAGTTTTTTATTTGCACCTGGTTTTAAGCGCAATTTTCCCACCATTTTCCAAACTCCAATGATTAACTTTGAACTACGCACATCTACTGTATATGCAGTTCCACCCATAATGCTTCAGACTCATCACACTCTCCATTAACCAGGTCCTCTTTCACACTTTCTTTGAGATCACTTCTCCCATAGAGACAGACCCAGCCACCTTTCCTTTTTACCCTGTCTCTCTGAAAGAGTGCATAGCCAGGAATATTAACAGCCCAGTCATGTGAGTATTGAAGCCAAGTTTCAGCAATACCGATTACAACAGCTCTCCTCATGCACCAGAGCTTCCAACTCACCTATTTTGCTTGGCAGACTTCTGGCATTGGTGAACAAACACTTTAATGCATTATTACATTTTGCTCTGGTGTTTTTCATATCATTTTTAGTAGTACAAATGGCACTATAGTTTCCAATGGCTGTTTGCAACATGGGAACTTTCTTGTCATCTGCCATAACCCTCCCCCCATCTATCCCCATTCCACCCTCCATTAATGTCTGACCCCTAACTGACCTGTCTGCCCGATGTATATCTAGTTCACCCTCCCCCCTCAATCCTAGTTTAAATAGTCCTCCAGCCTTCCCATAAACCTCTCCCCCAGCACAGCAGACCCCTTCCATTCAAGTGCAAACCATCTTTAGCATATAGGTTGCACCCCAATGAAAATTCAGCCCAGTGCTCTAGAAACCCAAATCCCTCCTCCCTATAGCAGGTCTTTAGCCATGCATTCAGCTCTCTAATCACCCTCTGCCTTTACTGTGTTGCGCATGGCACAGGCAATATTTCACCGAATATCACCTTGGAGGTCCTTCCCTTCAACTTGCAGCCTAGTTCTTTAAATTGATTCTTAAGGAGCCTCCACCTTCCATGTATACTATCATTGGTTCCAACGTGGACCAAGACAGCTGGGTCATGCCCAGCCCCTCCCAGTAATTTATCCACCCGGTCCATCACATGCCGAACCCTAGCACCAGGGAGACAGCAAACCATTCGGTTGAGGCGATCCTGGTGACAAATTATTCTATCAGTCCTTCTGATTATAGAATCCCCTGTTACCACCAACTGTCTAAGCCTACCTGCACTCCCCTCACCACCTCTAATAGATGGGCTGCTCTCCCGGATGTTAGGGGTAACAGTGACATCTGGGGCTGCCACCTCTGTGTTTGCCACCTCCACATCTTCACCCAACTTGGCAAATTTGTTTTAATGCACAAATACAGGACTGGCCTTCCTTTTCTGTGAGCCCCTTCCACTCCCTCTTTACTACATTAACCCATCTACCTATCTGATAATCCTGACTTGCCCCTCCGCATCAACCCTACTGACCACCTGCTCAGCAAGCAGAGGACCCCTTTCAAGGTTGTCCTTTCTGCACAGTGTTGCAACTTGCTCCTCCAGATCTCTAATGCGAGCTTTCAGAAGGGCAACCTGTTTATATCTGTCACAGCAGTATCCATCCTGGAGCTGTTACACCAATTTTGCATACATGCGGCACACTGTGCACTGAGCAAAACCTTCAACCCTGCTAGCACTCATTTCCCAGTTACAATACAATTACCGTATATACTCGAGTATAAGTCGAATTTTTCAGCATTTTTTTTTGTGCTGAAAGTGCCCCCCTCGACTTATACTCGAGTCAAGCACTTTTCTGCAGCAAAAAATTTCATTTTCCGAACCGACTTTGGGGCCCCGTATCTCAGGGCCACTTGATGCTAGGAACCCCAAATTTGGTGTGCAAACCCTGTGGAACTACAACATTTCCAAAGCTGAAGTTCCTAGCTCTAAGTGGCCCCGAGATACGGGGCCCCAAAATCGGTTCGGAAAATGTCATTCTCTGCTGTAGAAAAGTGCTTGACAATTTCTGAACCAATTTTGGGGTCCCATATCTCAGGGCCACTTGGTGCTAGGAACCCCAAATTTGGTGTGCAAACCCAGTGGAACTACAACATATCCAAAGCTGAAGTTCCTAGCTCTAAGTGGCCCCGAGATACGGGGCCCCAAAATCGGTTCGGAAAATGTCATTCTCTGCTGCAGAAAAGTGCTTGACATTTTCTGAACTGATGTTTGGGGCCCTGTATCTCGGGGCCACTTGGTGCTAGAAACCCCAGCTTTGGAAATTTAATGCTGCTAGTTCCACTGGGTTTGCACACCAAATTTGGAGTTCTTAGCACTAAGTGGCCCCGAGATACGGAGCCCCAAATTTGGTCAACTGTGTCCATCTGCAGCAATGTCATTTCGGGACCCTTTGGGTTCAGAGACCCCAAATTTTTGCTGCAGCTAGGGGTCATCTAGGAACCCTTAACTACCGAGTTTGAAGTTCAGGGGACCTATGGCTGCAAATGGGCACAGTGAGGCATGCAAATGGGCATTGTTGACCCTCTTTTCCACTTACAGTAGCTGTGCATTTCTCACCCTCGTCTTATACTCGGGTCAATAAGTTTTTCCCAATTTTTTTGTGGTAAATTAGGGCCTCGACTTATACTCGGAACGACTTATACTCGAGTATATACGGTACTTAAAGGAAGTTTAAGATGTTACTTACAGGTTAGAAGACTCCTGTTTTCAATTCCTGGTTATTAACTCTTCACTTTAGTTCAAAATTCCACTTATGTTCACAAAATCCACATGCAAGCCACCATCAGCAGGGAGCAAGCTCCTAGAGGAGTTTGTATAGACACTTTTATACACCTTACAATGCGTTTAAATTCAAGATGGTGCTGCTATAAGACCTACAACGGTACAAAATATTTTACAGCGCACACATTCAAGAATGACATTTCCTGCAAGGCTAGTTAAAAACACCTGAACATATTCAAAAAATACAGCGGTTTGGTCACACTATATGGTCATATAGTGCTAAGCCCACTTACTGCGACAAAGTAGCCTGAATTTGTAGGTCTTATAGCAGCACCATCTTGAATTTAAACGCATTGTAGGGTGTGCCCCCCAAATATGTTTTTGTATATTGTAATAGATCTTGACCAGGTTTTTTGGGCTGGAGCACCCCTCCCCCTCCTCATTACCTTTTATTTAGTGGATACGAGTGTATAGGATGTATCCCCTTCAGTTCTCCCACATAGAGGAGTTTAGCTTCCATGGTTGAGACAAAGGATCTTCCATTCTATTACTAGAGTAGAACCCACTAATTCGGGGTACTTTGTTGCAGTAAGTGGGCTTAGCACTATATGACCATATAGTGTGACCAAACCCCCCGTATTTTTTGAATATGTTCAGGTGTTTTTAACTAGCCTTGCAGGAAATGTCATTCTTGTATGTGTGCGCTGCAAAATATTTTGTACTTTTATACACCTGTGAACAATAACCACTCCCAAGCAGAAGCAGTCGAAAGCACAACTCCTGGTTATTAACTCTCCACTTTAGTTCAAAATTCCACTTATGTTCACAAAATCCACATGCAAGCCACCATCAGCAGGGGGCAAAACCTTAGAATCTCCTTCGGTATATAAGAAAGTTTTCCAGGTCCAACACTCATTGCTCTTTCAATTCTCATTGATTTTTTTTAAGACTGGATCCGACTTTATTGAACTTGTACATGCACTGAGATTTCTGAACAATTCAACCTGAACATTATAAGGCCACATACATACACGACACTAACATACTTTAGTGCAATCTAATTTTGGGTAAGCCAAAGGTTTGTAGACACCTGACCATCACATCAGCCATATGGCTAGAAGTATGAGGACCCACCAATAAATGAGTTCAGATGTCTCCAGTGAAAGGTACTGTTATTACTACAGCATACACAGACATCTTAGAGTTGTGCACGTCCAATCACATGGTAACAGTTTGGTGAACATAGCTGGATCTAGGGTAATGTTAGGGCGGGCTGCACCCCGCCAAAGCCCCTTAACCACCCCCCTCCACTCCGGATGCTTTGCCTGGCTGCTGAGCAACTTTTCTGCCCCCCTGTACACTGTCCTACAAACTGCTGACCCTATCATCTGCCCTGCTGGCCCCCTGTACACTGCCCCACAAACTGCTGACCCCATCCTCTTCCCTGCTGGCCCCCCTGTGCGCTGCCCTACAAACTGCTAACCCTATCCTTAGTCCTGCTGGCCCCCTGTACACTGCCCCACAAACTGCTGACCCTATCCTCTGCCCTGCTGGCCCCCTGTATGCTGCCCTACAAACTGCTGACCCTATCCTCTGCTTTGCTGACCCTCTTTACACTGCCCTACAAACTGCTGACCCTATACTCTGTCATACTGACCCCCTGTACAATGCCCTACTGACCTCCCATCTTCTGCCCCCCTGACATTTTTTACTGCACCCCCACATCAGAAAGGCTAGATCCGGTGAAGACCCTTTTCTGTTCCAGTATGACTGTGCCTCTATGTACAAAGCTACAAAGCCAGCTCAAAAAAGACATGGTTTGATAAGTTCAGTTTGGAGGAACTTGGGTGGCCTACACACAACCATACAGACCACCCTTGGGATTAATTGGAACACCAATTGCAAGCTAGGGCTTCTCATTCAAAATCAGTTCCTGATTTTACAACTGGTGGCCCAGCTCCATAAAGACATGGATGGACCAGTTTGGTGTGGAGGAACTTGGGTGGCCTACACAAAGCCTGCCCTACAAACTGCTGACCCTATCCTCTGTAGGGCAGTATACAAGGGGTCAGCAAAGCAGAGGATAATGTCAGTAGTTTGTAGGGCAGCATGCAGGGGGCCAGAAGGGCAGAGGATAGAGTCAGCAGTTTGTGGGGCAGGCTTTGTGTAGGTCACCCAAGTTCCTCCACACCAAACTGGTCCATCCATGTCTTTATGGAGCTGGGCCACCATTTGTGAATTTAGGAACTGATGTTGAATGAGAAGCCCTAGCTTGCAATTGGTGTTCTAATTCATCCCAAGGGTGATCAGTAAGGTTGTGTGTAGGCCACCCAAGTTCCTCCACACTGAACTCATCAAACCATGTCTTTATTGAGCTGGCTTTGTAGCTTTGTACATAGAGGCACAGTCATACTAGAACAGAAAAGGGTCTTCACCAGATTTCCTCTTTCTGATGTGGGGGTGCAGTAAAAAATGTCGGGGGGGACAGAAGATGGTCATGTGGGCATTGTACAGGGGGTCATGACATGGATGGATCAGTTTGGTGTGGAGGAACTTTGGTGGCCTACACAAAGCCCTGACCTCAACCCTACTGAACACCTTTGGGATTAGTTGGAACACTGATTGTGAGCCAGGCCTTCTCACCAACATTGGTTCCTGACTTTATAAATGCTGGCAAGCTCCATGAAGATCTGACCTCAACCATACAGAGCAACAGCAGGATGAGATGGAACACCAACTGTGTGCCAAGTCTTCTTATCCGACATCGGTGTTTGACCTCATAAGGAAATAGGAAATAGGGTGGTCTACACAAAGCCCTGACCTCAACTCTACTCAACAACTTTTGGATGAATTGGAACACCAATTGTGGGACAGGTCTTCTCATCCAACATCAGTACCTAACTTCATAAATGGTGGCCAGCTCCATAAAGACATGGTTGAACCAGTTTGGTGTGGAGGTGCTTGAGCGTCCTACACAGAGCCCTGACCTCAGCCCTACTCAACAATTTTGGGATGAATTGGAACATACATTGTGAGACAGGTCTTCTCATCCAACATCAGTACCTAACCTCATAAATGGAGGCCAGCTCCATAAAGACATGGTTGGACCAGTTTGTTGTGGAGGAATTCGGGTGCCCTACACACAGCCCTGATCACAACCCTACTGAACCCTTTTGGGATGAATTGGAACACCAATTGTGAGCCAGGTCTTCTCATCCAACATCGGTTTCTTACTTTACAAATGGTGGCCAGCTCCATGAAGATGTGGTTTGATGAGTTTGGTGTGGAGGAACTGGAATATCGTGCACAGAGCTCTGACCTCAATCCTACAGAGCAATAACAGGATGAGTTGGAACACCATGTACCATCAGACTGCATAGTGTGGTGTCAGCCCTAAAGCAGATTGTACAATCAGATTGTATAGTATATGTCAGGCCCTAAAGGAGATTGTACAATCAGATTGTAAGATGTGTTGTCAGTCTTGAAGGAAGAGGTAGCATCGGATTGCATAGTATATGGCAGCCCTAAAGCAGAGTGTACAATCAGATTGTATAGGTATAACCAATCTGAAAAAAATAAAAAAAATATTTGTTTAGTGTATGGTCGGCCTTAAAGGAGATTGTACAATCACATTGTATAATGTATGACCGGCCTGCAAAGAGATTGTAAAATCAGATCGTATATGCTGTGGTTGACCTTAAAGGACATTGTACAATCTGATTGTATAGTGTATGTCCAGCCCTAATGGATATTGTACAATCAGACTGTATAGTGTATTGTGGGTCTTAAAGGAGTTTGTACAATCAGATTGTATGGTGTATGGCCAGCCTTAAAGGAGATTGTATAGTGTTTATCCAGCCCTAAAGGAGATTGTACAATCATATTGTATAGTGTATGACCAGTCTGAAAGGAGATTGTACAATCAGATTGTATAGTGTATGTCCAGGCTTAAAGGGGATTTTACAATCAAATTGTATAGTGTATGGCTGGCCTTAAAGGAGATTGTACAATCTCCTTCAAGGTCAATCACACATTATGCAATCTAATTGTAAAATCTCCTTTAAGGCCAGCCATACACTATACAATCTGATTATACAATCCCCTTTAAGGCTGGACATACACTATACAATCCAATTGTACAATCTCCTTTAGGGCCGGCCACACACTATGCAGTCTGATTGCACAATCTCCTTCAAGGCCGATCACACATTATGCAATCAGACTGCATAGTGTGTGGCCGGCCTTAAAGGAGATTGTACAATTGGATTGTATAGTGTATGTCCAGCCTTAAAGGGGATTATACAATCAGATTGTATAGTGCATGGCTGGCCTTAAAGGAGATTGTACAATCAGATTGCATAATGTGTGATTGGCCTTAAAGGAGATAGTATATTCAGATTGTATAATGTATGACCGCTCTGAAAGGAGATTGTACAATCAGATTTTATAGTGTATAGCCAGCCGTAAAGGAGATTGCACAATCAGATTGCATAGTGTACATTGTACAATCCAATTGTATAGTGTACATTGTACAATCAGATTGTATAGCGTACATGGTACAATCAGATTGTATAGTGTGCGACTAGCCTTGAATTTCATTGTATAGATGGAGAGTTTTTCACTGCAGAGTTTCTTTCTTCGTCATTGTTTGGAATCGGTCACATCATCATCGCTCGTCGTGTCTCCGACTTCTATCGTTCGGTCTATGAAGCTCCTCGTCTTTATGAAGATCCTCCTCTCTGGGGTCCTCCATGGGGGATGCTGAATGATGAGGATGTCCGGGAGGGGGCACACATACACACACACACACATAGGGATGGATGGGATCGGTGGGGGTCGTTAAGTATTTATGAAGAGCCCAGCAGCAGCACTGTGCCGGAGTCCGTCTTCCCGGCCCCTCCCATCCACTTGTCTGTACGTTGGGACAGATGCCTCCAGAGCTCAGAAGGAAGGAGGAGAGCGTCAGCATCACTTGCTTGGTGGAGGAACCTGAACTGGAGAACCTGAGCTGGAGGACCTGAGCTCTGAACCATGAGCCTCCCCACACACTGACCCACCTAGGACCATGGGACTCTGGACCACCATGGACAGCCTGCGTCCCACCTACTGGGTGCTGGCCAGCCTCACAATTCTGGTCACCGCTGCCACCGCCACTTCCTGCCCCGAATACTGCAGGTGTTACTCCACCTGGATCCAGTGCCTGGAGCCCAACACCGTCACCAACGTCTCCCTCTTCCACAACGTGGAGAACGTCACCGAACTGTAAGTGGACCTTCCTGTCAACTGGACCGGGCAAAGGGGGAAAAGTTTGGGAGTGAGAAAGTTCTACAGATCAGGCAGGGAGCTGCGTCCGTCCGAGAGAGCGAGGGGCTGTGATAGTGGATGGTGGAAGATGGATGGAGAAATGAGAGAGAGAGAGAGAAAGATTAAAAAATACACATTATAAAGATAACTTCTAAATAAATAGAAAGAGAAAGAATACAAAATTAGAAAACAAACAATATAAACATAGTGATAGGTGTAACAGAGAAGAAGAAAGAAAGAAAGAAAGAAAGAAAGAAAGAAAGAAAGAAAGAAAGAAAGAAAGAAAGAAAGAAAGAAAAAGAAAAAGAAAAAAAGAGAGAGAGAGAGAGAGAGAGAGAGAAAGAGAGCAAGAAAGAAAGAAAGAAAGAAAGAAAGAAAGAAAGAAAGAAAGAAAGAAAGAAAGAAAGAAAAAAAAACACACATTATAAATAAACAGATTCATGTAAATGGATACATAGATAAAAAGAAAGAAAAATACACATAAATATAATTGTAAATAAAAAGAGCATGTAAATGTATAGAAGAAAGAAAGAAAGAAAGAAAGAAAGAAAGAAAGAAAGAAAGAAAGAAAGAAAGAAAGAAAGAAAGAAAGAAAGAAAGAAAGAAAGAAAGAAAGAAAGAAAGAAAGAAAGAAAGAAAGAAAAATAAACATAGTGATAGGTGTAACAGAGAAGTAGATAGATACAATAGATCAAGAGAGCAAGAAAGAAAAAATGAAAGAAAGAAAAGAGAAAGAAAGAAAGATAAAAAATATACATTATAAATATAATTGTAAATAAACAGAGCATGAGAAAGAAAGAAAGAAAGAAAGAGAGAAAGAAAGAAAGAGAGAAAGAAAGAAAGAAAGAAAGAAAGAAAGAAAGAAAGAAAGAAAGAAAGAAAGAAAGAAAGAAAGAAAGAAAGAAAAAAAGAAAGAAAGAAAGAAAAGAAAAAAGAAAGAAAGAAAATAAAATACATAATATAAATAAACAGATGCATGTAAATGGAAAGAAAGAAAACGAGAGAGAGAGAGAAAGAAGGAAAGAAAAACAGAAATTCATTACAAATATAGTTGTAAATAAACAGAGTATGTGTGAATGTATAGATAGATAGATAGATAGATAGATAGATAGATAGATAGATAGATAGATAGATAGATAGATAGATAGATAGATAGATAGATAGATAGATAGATAGATAGATAGATAGATAGATAGATAAACATGGAATAAATATGGAATAGATAGATAGATAGATCACGTAATGTTCCTAAATCCTGATGAAGGGAGCTCTGGCTCCCGAAATGCGGTGGCTCTTTGATAGAATCTTCTATTGGATCTTACAGTGGAATACATTTGTGTCCGGACTGATAATTGGTAATGTGGAGCTCCAATCTCAGATCCATTTGGCCGCATTACAATCCAAGGAAACAGTGCAGATCTTCCGGTGTGCAGAAGCTTTCACATCATTGTATTATTATTGGAAAAGATACAAATAGGATAATCAAGGGTCCCGGTGCTACTTATCCACCCCTTCATAGTTTCTATTTCTGTCTATACCCCCCTCCCCCTTTCCCCCCTTTCCCCCCTCTCAGGTAGATGCGCCCTCTTTACTTGTCCAGGTATTGCTATCACCAGAACAGGATGTGGAAATAATCTTCTAATGGGGACACTTTAAGTGTTAACTCTCTAAGAAGGGAATCCCCTTCCCTTTTCATGTTACGTCCTTGGGACAAAAAGTGAGACGAAATCTCCCTACCAGGACACAGGCAGCACACAATACGCGGACAGCAGTTTTAACCCTTCCCTAACTCTATCCAAAGGTACAAATAAAAAGGTTTTGGCTTGATATACTGTATACGTTGTTACCATTCACATGCAGAAGCTGTTATTAGTTTTATTTATTTATTTATACATTTTTTTATCGAGATTGTGAGTGTTCTTTTATTTTATGCCAGAAAGGTGATTATCCTCTATGTAAAAAAAAAAAATGAATCCTTGTCCTCTTCAAAGGGACTGATCAACTCTTTGATCCTTGACCTTTATAGAGTCAAGCAGTGTCAGGACAAGGTCATCTAGTGCCCAGGGTGCCAAACAGCGCTCCCCCTAAAAATGTATGGACATTATTTGGCAGCAAAAATCCTCCAATCATCCTTACTAATACAAATTCACCCCCCATCCCCCTTCCTAACACAAATATCCCCCTCCTAGCACAAATCCTCAACCCCTTAAATTTCCCCTCTGAGCGTAAATCCTCTCCCCCCTCCAAAGTCCCCTCTCCCAGCACACATGCCCCCAAATCCTCTCCCCTAGCACTAATCCCTCCTAATTCCCCCTCCTAGCACAAATCCCTCAATCATCCCTACTGGCAGAAATCTATCCCGCCCCCCAAAATCCCCCTTCCTAACACAAATATCCCCCTCCTAGCACAAATCCTCTACCCCTCAAATTTCCCCTCTGAGCGTAAATCCTCCCCCCCCCCTCCAAATTCCCCTCTCCCAGCACACATGCCTCTCTCCTAGCACTAATCCCCCCTAATTTTCTGCTCCTAGCACAAATCCTCTACCCCTCAAATTTCCCCTCTGAGCATAATCCCCCCCCCCCCCTCCAAATTCCCCTCTCTCAGCACAAATCCCCCAAAAACCCCCTCTAGCACTAATCCCCCCTCCCAAATGTCCCCTCCCAGCACAAATTCCTCAATCATCCCTTCTAGCACAATTCTATTCCCCCCTCCCCAATATCCCCCTTCCTAACACAAATATTCCCCTGCTAGCACAAATCATCTACCCCTCAAATTTCCCCTCTGAGCATAAATTCCCCCTCCAAATTCCCCTCTGCAGCACAAATGCCCAACAAAATCCACTCTCCTAGCACTAATCCCCCCAAATTTCCCCTCCTAATACAAATCCCTCAATCATCCCTACTAGCACAAATCCACTCCCCCCAATTCCCCATTCCTAACATAAATATCCCCCTCCAAATCACCCCTTCTAGCAAAATACCCCAAATCCCCACTGTGCCCAGGGCACCTTCCCCCTCCTGCCCACCCCTTTTCCCGGCCCTGGAGCTATGTATAACCACAGAGTGTGTCTAAATACATTATGGAACTGGTGGCTTGGCTTGGAATATATCAACTTTGTTGGTGGTGGTGTTTGCTGTACTATCTGCTCACCCTCACTTTCTGTATTGACCCTTACCCTTTTTATATGTTTTTACGTCTGCCTTTCAAGAAGATTGGAGGAATGCAGTTGGGGGTGTGTTGTCCTCTTTGTCCATGGTCTTTTCCTTCTTGGCTGTTCTCACAGTTCCGGATGGTATTCTGCTCACCTGGGCGCGTTCCTAGATTTTACCCAATGCTTCTAAGCTTTGGTTGGACCATGAATTACCTGCATACGAGCAACCAATTGTACCTTTTTGGATCCCGTTCTTTTACTTATTGGCAACAATCTTTTTATGGGTTGGAAAGGAGAAGGTTGGCAGTTGTCAATGTCATTTTTGGTGTGATGTTCCCTTAGTCTGGTTGAACTGGGCTTACTGATTTTGTATTGTAACAACTTTCTTCTTAAAACTAATAAAAAAAAAAAATTGCAATTATAAAGTTACAAAATTTAGGTTGTGGCTACCTGCCATGCACAAGCCAGCAGCCCAACGATCAATCAATGGTCAAAAGCCAATTCAAACCTGCTCGTTGGTGTCAATGGAGAGGACATGGCGAAGCCCAGTTGGAGACGTCTCTCTTATTGCACAATCATAGCTTTCACTGGTAAAATATCCAGTCCGATCGCTTCCCAGAGCAGGCTTGGGCAGAAGGGATGAAGATAAGGCTACAGACAAACATTCCTTGTAAATGGTTGGATTGGAAGTGTTCTCTCGAATCTGTAGATACCCAAAGCCAGAAGGGTGAAGCCATCAAATCTGTAACCAAAATGTGTATTTTGTTTTGGATAGAGCGACGAAGGGTTAGAGCAGTGGTCTTCAAACTGCAGCCCGGTGGTCCGGATACGGCAATTTGCTTTCTTTTATCCGGCCTTTGGGGCACTATTTCATCCACTAACACCAATGATGGGGCACAATTCCACCCACTGACACCAACAATGAGGCACTATTCCTCCCACTGAGACCAACGATGGGGCACAATTCCTCCCACTGACACCAATAATAGGGCACTATTCCATCCACTAACACCAACGATGGGGCACTATTCCTCCCACTGACACCAACAATGAGGCACTATTCCTCCCACTGATACCAATGATGGGGCACAATTCCCCCCACTCACGCCAACGATGGGCCGCAATTCCTGCCACTGACACCAACAATGGCGCATAATTCCTCCCACTGACCAACGAAGGGGCATAATTATTCCCAATGGTACCAACGGGGAACAATTTCTCCTACTGACACCGACGTTAGGACACAATTTCTACCACTTACAACAATGTGGCACTATTGCATCCACTGACACCAACAATGGGGCAGTATTCTATACACTGACACCAACAATGGGGTACTTTTCCTCCCACTGACACCAAAGATGGGGCACAAATCCCCCCACTCATACCAATGATGGGCCACAATTCCTGCCACTGACACCAATGATAGGGCACAATCCATCCCACTGACACCAAGATGGCGCACTATTCCATACACTGATACCAACAATGGCGCATAATTCCTCCCACTGACCAACAAAGGGGAATAATTATTCCCAATGATACCAACGATGGGGAACAATTTCTCTTACTGACACCGACGTTAGGACACAATTTCTACCACTTACAACAATGGGGCACTATTGCATCCACTGACACCAACAATGGGGCACTATTCTATCCACTGACACCAACAATGGGGCACTATTCCTCCCACTGACACCAATTATGGGGCACTATTCTATCCATTAACACCAATGATGGGGCACTATTCCTCCCACTGAGACCAACGATGGGGCCCTATTCCTCCCACTGACACCAACAATGGGGCACTAGTCCTCCCACTGACACCAACAATGGGGCATAATTCCTCCCACTGACCCCACAAATGGGGCATCATTCCTCCCATTGACCCCAACGACGGCACAATTCCTCCCACTGACACCAAAGATAGGGCACAATTCCTCCCACTGACACCAACAACGGGGCATAATTCCTCCCTCTGACACCAACAATGGGGCATAATTCCTCCCACTGACACCAACAATGGGGCATAATTCCTCCCACTGACCCCACAAATGGGGCATAATTCCTCCCACTGACCCCAACGATAGGGCACAATTCCTTCCGTTACCAACAAAGATGGGGCATCGTTTGCTCCACCTTATGCCAGGACATTTTCTACTGCCACACAGTCTGAGCCCCCTAAAGTCTGAAGGACAGTAAACTGACCCTTTATTTAGAAGGTTTGGAGACCCCTGGATTAGAGCCTTTGTCAAGTTTCTATTACCATCTGTGTCCCCAGTAAGGGAGATGTCTTCTCACCTGCCCTCAGGTCAAGAAGTGACAGCAAATCTCTCCAATGGGGACACAGAAAAAAAAAATACAGTTCTAGTAGAGCAAGGTGTTAGAACTCCCGACAATGTTTTTTCCTTGTTTTGCTGTCTGTCGTTTTTTCTGCTGAGTATTGGTTGTTGTTTACCTCTTAAGCCAGGTTCAAACTTGTATATTGACTTCTCCGTTCATTTTCTGCACCGTTATTACCTGCACTTGGGCACATGATTTTTATGTGTTTTTTTCATTAGCTATTGGGCAGAAGTATATTTGTTTAGGCCAAAGGAGGTTACTGGTGGCAGATAATTGTTATGTGCCCGCACGCGCACCCGCTGCCCCGGCTATGCCGTGATCACAGCACAAGCCCATCAGTGGGTGCTGGCCAATGATTGACCGCAGGCACTCCCTTATCGGCTCTGACATTCAGAGAAGGGAGCTCTATGATGTAAACCAGAGGTTCTCCAACCCTGTCCTCAAGCACCCCCAACAGGTCATGTTTTGGGACTTTCTCTTAGATAAAATAGCTGTCCAAAATACCAAGCCATTGACTCTGATTTAAAGCACCTGTGCAAGATGAAGGAAAACCTGCAAACATGGCCTGTTGGGGGATACTTGATGACAGGGTTGAGAACCATTGATGTAAACAACACAGAGCTCCGAATAGTGATTGCCGATCTCACTGTTTGTTTGTTTTTTTGTTTGTTTGTTTTTTATCCCTGCAAGGCAGGGAAAAAAACAGCAAGATCTAGTAGTAAAAGCACCACATAACACACACATTACACATTGTTTGGCACACATTTAACCCCTTTATCCCCCTAGATGTTAACCCCCTTCCCAGCCAGTGTCATTAGTACAGTGACAGTGTATAGTATTATCACTGATCTCTGTATTAGTGTTACTATTGATGTCAGTGTCAGTTAGTTAGATAGTTTAGCCCCCCCCCCCCCCCAGCCAGCGTCACTTAGTGTCAGACTGCCTGTCATACTATCGCAGTCGCACTATAGGTCACTGATTACCGCTATTACTAGTATAAAAAAATAAAAAATATTCCAGTATCTATACCAGACACTATAACATTCATGCAAACCAATCAATATACACTTATTGGGACATTTTTTTTTACCAAAAATCATGAAGAAATGTTATTTTTAAAATGTGTTTTATAGCTGAAAATAAAAAGAAAATTGTTTTATTTAATTTCTGCCAATTTTTTGTCTTTTTTTAATTTTTTCAGAATACATATTGGCTTAAATTCACGAAGAAATTTGTTTTTAAAAAATGTTTTTATTGGATGTGTTTTATAGCTGAAAATAAAAAAAATATTGTTTTTTTTATTTATTTCTGCCAATTTTCTGTTTTTTTCTATTTATTTATTTATTTTTTTATATATATAATCTTTATTTTATAAATTTTCCACTTTAGACAATATGCATAAAAGGAATTTCACACATTGAAATGGATATCTTATAGAGAAAACAGATTCCATTATAGAAATAAACTCTCAGTCTACTTGTGTACCTCAAAGCATATGTTCCCTTCTAACCTAAACAGAATATCTCCAACGTATAAATAGAGTATCTCCATTAGAAATCTACACATATATCTATAGATAATATAACAATCCAATGGTTATTATCCTCATCCTAATATTAGTTTCATGTTCCTTTATGCACCCATGAGGGATAAGGGGGGGGTGGTCAGGGGCTACTCCAACAACAGGAATTGTTTATGGACTATCTCGGTACCCAGAAATTGAACAAGGTCAATATAAATAGATGTCTAAAGGTCAACTCCTCCTGAAGAAGCAGATTTTTGTGACGAAACATGTCGAAGATAACGCCTGGACCTACAGCTTTTTGATTCTCCACTATAATGTGGGGTTCATATTGCTTAGTTTGCACCAAGTGTTATAGTATGCAATAGATTTTAATATTATTGTATCAAATGTTTTTTTCTAATTTTGTTTCTTTTCAATAAATTAATAATTTTATATTTACCTTGTTCAACTTCTGGGTACCGAGATAGTCCATAAACAATTCCTGTTGTCGTGGGGGGCATTTTTCTGGAGTAGCCCCTGACACCCCCTTATTCCTCATCACTTTAAGCTCAAGGATGATGGTACCCACCCCTAGGCCCTTATACCCCTTTGATGGAGGCATTATTCTATATTCCTTTATTTATACACCCATATAAACCAAGACTTACAAATTTACACTTACAAGACACACAAACTAAACCCACATAAACCACAACCTTTCCCTTAACCACTTCCCGTCCGCGCTATAGCCGAAAGACGACTGCAGCGCGGATTTAATTTGCCAGGAGGGCATCCCTGGACGTCCTCCCGCGCTTGAGTGGCCTGCGCGCCCCCTGCAGGGCGCGCGCGGCGCGCTCTCTGATCAGCAAGTCTATGAGACTCGGCTGATCACAGATCGGAGTAAGGGGTCGATCCCGACCCCTTACCATGTGATCAGCTGTCAGCCAATGACAGCTGATCAAGTGATGTAAACAGAGCTGGTAATCGGTTATTTTTTCTCCTCACGCTGGTAGCGTGAGGTGGAAAAATAAAAGCCGATCATGGGTGGCTGCGAGAGGGACATCGGTCCCGATCGTGGAGAGCCTCTGCAGAGGCTGCTGTGCCCACCAGCGACACCTACCAGTGCCCACCAGCGTCATCTACCAGTGCCCAAAGTACCACCCATCAGTGCCCACAGTGTCACCTATCAGTGCCCACAGTGCCCCCTATAAATCACCAATCAGTGCGTCATCACCAGTGCTGCCTATCAATACGAACTACCAGTGCCCATCAGTGCCACCTACCAGTGTACATCAGTGCCATCCATCAGTGCCACTCATCAGTGCCACCCATCAGTGCCACCCATCAGGGCCCATCAGTGTCGTCTTATCAGTGCCGTCTATCAGTTCCCATCAGTGTTGTCTTATCTGTGCCTATCAGTGTTGCCTTATCTGTGCAGCCCATCAATGCCCATCAGTGCCCATCAGTGCAGCCTCATCAGCGAATATCAATAAAGGAGAAAAATGACCCGTTTGCAAAATTTTATAACAAACTATGAAACGTTTGGGGGGTTTTTTTCAAAAAATTTCCGTCTTTTTTTGTTTGTTTAGCAAAAAATAAAAACCCCAGTGGTGATTAAATACCACCAAAAGAAAGCTCTATTTGTGTGAAAAAATGATAACAATTTCATATGGGTACAGTGTTGTATGACCGCTCAATTGTAATTCAAAGTGTGACAGCGCTGAAAGCTGAAAATTGTTCTGGGCAGGAGGGGGGTTTAAGTGCCCAGTAAGCAAGAGGTTAATTTTTTTTTTATTGGATGTGTTTTATAGCAGAAAATAAAAAAAATATATATGCTTTTTATTTCTCCCAATTTTCCATCTTTTTATATATATATATTGCAAAAAAAAAAAAAAAAAAACAAGTGGTGATCAAATACCAAAAGAAAGCTCTGTTTTTGTGTGAACAAAAATTGTATCAATTTCATTTGTGCACAGTGTTGTATGACAATCGCCCGTTAAATTTGCGCAGTGCTGAGAAAAAATACCCTGGTCATGAAGGGTGTAAAACCTTCCAGAGGTCATGTGCTTAAAGATGTTGGTGTTGGTGTGATTATGTATAGTCATCATTTTCATTGTTATCACTTTTATTACAATTGTTTGCTATGATATTTTTGTATGACAATTGAGTTTGGTTGTTGTAGCCACTGTTCTGTCATTTACATGATTGCCTAATATTTTAAACAGCTCAGTATAACAGTTATGGATAATTCAACTCAATTAGGGGGAAGAGGATTCCTATTTTAGTGAGTGTTTTGTGTCTGTACACACGTGCTATGAGTAAGGCTTTGGCCGAAACGCGTTAGCATGTTATTACTGTATCCTGCTATGTAGCCAATAAAGAATTGTCACTATATAATATATATATATATATATATATATATATATATATATATATATACACACTGTGCCTTGAAAAAGTATTCACACCCCTTGAAATTTTACACATTTGTCATGTTACAAACCAAAAACACCCCCCCCTTCTTTTTTTAAATTTATTTATTCTTTACATAATGGCCATATATACTGTATATCCGCTGAAAATAGAATTAATGCGTATTAACATATACTTTGTGATAAGCAAGCAACTAAAAATTGTTGAAGAAATAAAATACAGAATAATAAAAAAAAAAAAACATAGTATATATATATATATATATATATATATATATATAATTATTATTATTATACAGGATTTATATAGCGCCAACAGTTTACGCAGTGCTTTACAACATTAGGAAGGACAGTACAAGTACAATACAATTCAATACAGTTGGAATCAGAGGGCCCTGCTCGTCAGAGCTTATTTATATATATATATACAGTACCTTGAATGTTAATGTCATGTTACAACCAAAAACAACCCTCCCCCTTCTTTTTTTTTTTTTTTTTACATAATCGCCATATATATATCCGCTGAAAATAGAATTAATGTGTGTGAAGATATACTTCAGGATACGCAAGCAACTAAAATGTCTGTTTATATGTATAAAAATAGTTGAAAAAATAAAATACAGAAGTAAAAAAAAAAAAAAAGTATATATATATATATATATATATATATATATATATATATATATATATATATATATATATATATATATATATATATATACACAGTGCCTTGAAAAAGTATTCATACCCCTTGAAATTTTCCACATTTTGTCATGTTACAACCAAAAACGTAAATGTATTTTATTGGGATTTTATGTGATAGACCAACACAAAGTGGCACATAATTGTGATGTGGAAGGAAAATGATAAATGGTTTATCAAAATTTCTTTACAAATAAATATCTGAAAAGTGTGGGGTACATTTGTATGGCGCCCCCCTGAGTCAATACTTTGTAGAATCACCTTTCACTGCAATTACAGCTGCAAGTCTTTTTGGGGATGTCTCTACCAGCTTTGCACATCTAGAGAGGGACATTTTTGCCCATTCTTCTTTGCAAAATTTCTCAAGCTCTGTCAGATTAGATGGAGAGCGTCTGTGAACAGTAATTCAAGCCACAGATTCTCAATTGGATTTAGGTCTGGACTTTTGACTGGGCCATTCTAACACATGAATATGCTTTGATCTAAACCATTCCATTGTAACTCTGGCTGTATGTTTAGGGTCGTTATCCTGCTGGAAGGTGAACCTCCACCCCAGTCTCAAGTCTTTTGCAGACTCCAACAGGTTTTCTTATAAGATTGCCCTGTATTTGGCTCCATTCATCTTTCCATTAACTCCGACCGGCTTCCCTGTCTCTGCTGAAGAAAAGCATCCCCACAACATAATGCTGCCACCACCATGCTTCACGGTGGGGATGGTGTGTTCAGGGTGATGTGCAGTGTTAGTTTTCCGCCACACATAGCGTTTTGTTTTTAGGCCAAAAAGTTAAATTTTGGTCTCATCTGACCAGAGCACCTTCTTCCACATGTTTGCTGTGTCCTCCACATGGCTTGTCGAAAACTGCAAACAGGACTTCTTATGGCTTTCTTTGTACAATGGCTTTCTTCTTGCCAGGACCGTCCCAAATAGGGCAGCTGCCCAGGGCCTTATCATTGTTGCGGGGCCCAACGCAGCTGACAATTGAGCCCGCGCTGCTGCCCCACCAGAGTTCTATCACTTGTTGGCTGCCTACTACTGCCTACTACTGCGCTGCTTCTGTATTTACAAGTGACAGCGCTCATCTGTGGGTGGCTGTGCAGATCCCTCCCTGCTTTACGTATCTCCATATGAGAGCAGAGGAGTGAGGGAAGAGGAGGGGGGTGGGGAATATACACAGGTACAAGCTCCTCGAGAAGCCAGCAGCCTGCACGGGACATTCTGCAAGTTTAGCTGCTCTTCTGTAGCTGCACTCTGTGAGGTTTTCTAGATGCTGGGAGAGGATTTGGGGAGGGAGAAAAGCTCTACACTGGAGGGGAGAGGAGGGGGGTGTGGGCTCTGCACTCCATACAAAGCTCACCCCTCAACCCTGCACTTTGCGCAAAGCGCACCCCGCAACCCTACATTCCTTACATAGCGCACCCCTCAACCCTGCATTCCATACGTAGCGCACCCCTTAACCCTGCATTCCATACATAGCGCACCCCTCAACCCTGTCTCCATACAAAGCTCACCCCTCAACCCTGCACTTTGCATATAGTGCACCCTTCAACCTTGCATTCCTTACATAGCGCACCCGTCAATCCTGCATTCCATACGTAGCGCACCCCTCAACCCTGCACTTTTCACATAGATCACCCTTCAACCCTGCAATGCTTTATGTAGCGCACCCCTCAACCCTGCATTTCATACATAGCGCAACCCTCAACCCTGCAGTCTGCACCTAGCTCACCCCTCAAACGTGCACTCTGTACGTAGCTCAACCCTCAACCCGGCACTCTCTACGCTGCTCACCCATCAACCCTGTACTCTATGTAGTGCACTCCATATCGCTGCAGTCTGTATATAGTGCACTCCTGAAATCCTGGTTTATAACAATGCCTATCTGTTAGTGCAGTTTAGCCACACTCACAATTTGATGCAGAGCTACTGATGTCCAGTAACCACTAGCAACCAATCAGTGAACAGTAATAATCTGCTGTAATCCCTAGAAACCAATCAGTGAGAGCAAAAATGATGTGCAGTAATCTCTAGCAACCAATTAGTTAGCAGTAATGATGTGCAGGAACCTCTAGCAACCAATCAGTGAGCGGTAAGGTTGTGCAATAACCTCTAGCAACCAATCAGCAGCAAAAATGTGCTTTAACTTCTAGCAAGCAGTCAGTGAGCAGCAATGATATGCTGCAATCTCTGACAACCAATTGCAATTGCTGCCTAAACTGCTGCAGTGAACTGATTTTCAGTCTAGCTGCTATTTAATGTATGTCTCAGAATTGGGTAGGAGCCCAAGAAAATGTTTGCCCAGGGACCACTCAATATTAAAGATGGCCCTGCTTCTTGCCACTCTTCCATAAAGGTCAGATTTGTGGAGAACACGACTAATAGTTGTCCTGTGGACAGATTCTCCCACCTGAGCTGTGGATCTCTGCAGCTCCTCCAGAGTTACCATGGACCTCTGGGCTGCTTCTCTGATGAATGCTCTCCTTGTCCGGCCTGTCAGTTTAGGTGGACGGCCATGTCTTGGTAGGTTTGCAGTTGTGCCATACTCTTTCCATTTTCCGATGATGGATTGAACAGTTCTCTGTGAGATGTTCAAAGATTGGGATATTTTTTTTGTAACCTAACCCTGCTTTAATCTTTTCTACAACTGTATCCATGACCGGTCTGGTGTGTTCCTTGTCCTTCACGATGCTGTTTGTTCACTAAGGTTCTCTAACAAACCTCTGAGGGCTTCACAGAACAGCTGTATTTATACTGAGATTAAATTACACACATGTGGACTCTATTTACTAATTGGGTGACTTCTGAAGGCAATTGGTTCCACTAGATTTTATTTAGGGATATCAGAGTAAAAGGGGGGCTGAATATAAATGCACGCCACACTTTTCACATATTTATTTGTAAAAAAAATTGAAAAGCATTTATCATTTTCCTTTCACTTCACAATTATGTGCCACTTTGTGTTGGTCTATCACATAAAATCCCAATAAAATAAATTTTACGTTTTTGGTTGTAACATGACAAAATGTGGAAAATGTCAAGGGGTGTTAATACTTTTTTAAGGCACTGTACAAATTGTATATAAAAATGGGGCAGACTTGATGGACCACTTATCCACTTGGCCTTTTTTTTTTGCCGTCACTCTTTAATGTTTCTAAACTCCATCAGCTTCATTCAACTGTCACTTTTCTGGTTTCCCACCAGCCGTGGAGTCTCAATTCTTCAGCTGCAACTATAAATAAATGATTAGGTAGAGAGAGGCCACTTATGAGGGCTGGGAACATCGACGCAGAGATCTCCTTAAAGGCACCAAAGAAGCCAATTGGTGTTTAAAAAAAAATGACAGTTGGCAGATTTAATCTTTTAAAGGATCATTCCAGCTTAAAGTAACTTTTTTTGGCTTTGGATGGACTGGCCTTTTAAGAAACAAAAGCTTTTTTTTTTTTTTTTTTGATTATCAAGTCTATTAAAATTCACACGGCTTTTAATTGTACTATGAGTATAAAAACCACCAGGCAATTTTATGGCGGCAGAAATTATGCTAAACTCAGACGATATGGCTTTTAAGTCTTTGCTGCTACTGCGCGTCCCTCTTTAATGGCGCTGTCCTGTGTAATGACAAAGCTCTCCTGCTGGGGAAGATTTATTAATGGCTTGTGTTGAAAGGGCTTCCGACAGCTGGACAGGCTGATGGATCGCCCCCCCCCAAGGTGTCGTGTTTG
>JBBGZY010000792.1:1415000-1568580 GCA_037952925.1 Lithobates clamitans
TTATTATTCAAGATTTATATAGCGCCAACAGTTTACTCAGCGCTTTACAATGTATAAGGGGGACAACACAATTACAGTACAGTTCAATACAAAAGGTACAGGAGGGCCCTGCTCGTAGAACTTACATTCTAAAGGGAGGGGGTGGTGGTACAAAAGGTAATAGCTGCAGAGAATGATTTGATGGGGGGTGGCTCAGGGACAGTTATGTGGGTGTGGGATAGGCTTCCCTGAATAAATGAGTTTTCAGGGATCTCCTAAAGGTGGACAGGGTAGGGGCTGATCGAACATACTGGAGCAGGGAATTCCAGAGGATGGGAGAAGCTCTGGAGAAGTCCTGAAGGCGAGCATGGGAGGAGGTAACAAGGGAGCTAGAGAGCAGGAGGTCCTGGGAGGATAATAATAAATAACACGTTACCTCCTCTGATTCCGCAACATGCCTGGTTGGCGAACGGCTGTTCAAAAACGAACTGAAAAGCGCATACTGAAAAGTGCGAAATGAAAAGCGCGAATCAACACTGACCAAACTTCTACTAACACGAAATTAGCAGAAGGAGCTGAAAGGGTGGCGCTAAAGAGCTGAAAAACCACGTAGTACGTCTAGTACGTCACTACGTTTGTAATTGTTGGCCAACAATTGTGTGGCCAAGTGTATGCAAGACAAGTTTGGGCCAACGCCCTTCGGACAAAATTCCACGGTTTTGTTGGCCACGAGGCTTTACACTTGCACACTTTGTACACTTGCACAAGGTCAGGGTAAGATTAGATTCAGGTGTACGACTAATCATTTATACATAGCAGGTGCTAATAATCATCAATTTCGGATGTAGGGTAAAACACAGTCATTAACTGAAGCAAAAACAGCTGTGTAGAAGGCTTAGAACTGGGTGAGGAACTCTGCTACTAAGGTGAGGTTGTGGAAGACAGTTTCATGTCACAGGTCATCAGGGGCGGACTGACCATTGAGCAACTCAGGCACTGCCCGAGGGCCCTGGGCCACTAGGGGGCCCCATCAGGGTTGCCATCAGGGTTGCCAGCCTCAGTAAAACCAGAGACAGTATGTATAAATCTGTGTTTTTTTTACATCTGTCTGTGTATACTGTGTGATTGTATACTGTGTGTGTGTATACTGTGTGGCCCCATAATCTCTGATTGCCTGGGGGCCCCATAATCTCCTATTGCCCGGGGGCCCCATGAGTTATCAGTCCGCCCCTGCAGGTCATATACCATGGCAAGACTGGTGCACAGCAATAAGGATTAAGGGAGTTATACGGCATCAGCAAAGTTTCTCCCAAGCAAAGATTACAAAGCAGACTGGGGTTCCAAGAATGTGCTGTTCAAACTCTTTTGAAGAAGCACAAAGAAATGGGCAATGTTGAGGACTGTAGACGCGGTGGCCTGCTGTGGAAACCTAATGCAGCAGATGAAGGACACGTCATGCTTACTTCCCTTCCCCATCGGAAGATGCCCAGCAGTGCCATCAGCACAGAACTGGTGGAAACCAATGGGACCCAGGTACACCCATCTACTATCCAGAGAAGTCTAGCCAGAAGTGGTCTTCAGGGAAGAATTGCATCCAAAAAGCCAAACCTCCGACGTGGAAATAAGGCTAAGCGACTCAACTATGCAGGAAAACATAGGAACTGGGGTGCAGAAAAATGGTAGCAGGTGCTCTGGACTGATGGGTCAAAATGTGAAATATTTGGCTGTAGCAGGAGGCAGTTTGTTATTGAAGGGCTGGAGAGCAGAACAATAATGAGTGTTTGCAGGCAACTGTGAAGCATGGTGGAGGCTCCTTGCAAGTTTGTTGCTGCATTTCTGAAAATTAAGTTGGATATTTGGTCAGGATCAACAATGTCCTCAATGCTGATAAATACAGGCAGATACTTATCCATCATGCCATGCCATCAATGTGATTGGCCACAAATTTATCCTGCAGCAGGACAACGACCCCAAACATACAGCCAATGTCATTAGGAACTATCTTCAGTGTAAAGAAGAATAATGAGTCCTGGAAGTGAAGGTTTGGCCCTCACAGAGCCCTGATCTCATCATCATGGAGTCTGTCTTGGATGACATGAAGAGACAGAAGGATTTGAGGCAGCCGACATCCACAGAAGCTCTGTGCTTAGTTCTCCAAGATGTTTGGAACAACCTACCTGCCGAGTTCCTTCAAAAACTGTGTGTAAGTCCACCTAGAAGAACTGATGTTGGTTTGAAGGTAAAGAGCAGGTCACGCCAAATATTGATTGGATTTGGATTTCTCTTCTCTTCATTTACTTTCTGTTTTAATAATTGATAAAACTAAATGATATTTTGTCATGTTACAACCAAAAACGTAAATGTATTTTATTGGGATTTTATGTGATAGACCAACACAAAGTGGCACATAATTGTGAAGTGGAAGGAAAATGATAAATGGTTTTCAAAATCTTTACAAATAAATATGTGAAAAGTGTGGGGGCATTTGTATTCAGCCCCCTTTACTCTGATACCCATAACTAAAATCTAGTGGAAACAATTGCCTTCAGAAGTCACCTAAATAGTAAATAGAGTCCACCTGTGTGTAATTTAATCTCAGTATAAATACAGCTGTTCTGTGAAGCCCTCAGAGGTTTGTTAGAGAACCTTAGTGAACAAACAGCATCATGAAGGCCAAGGAACACACCAGACAGGTCAGGTATAAAGTTGTGGAGAAGTATAAAGCAGGATTAGGTTCTAAAAAAATATCCCAAGCTTTGAACATCTCACTGAGCTCTGTTCAATCCATCATCCGAAAATGGAAAGAGTATGGCACAACTGCAAACCTACCAAGACATGGCCGTCCACCTTAACTGACCGGCCGGGTAAGGAGAACATTCATCAGAGAAGAGCCAAGAGGCCCATGGTAACTCTGGAGGAGCTGCAGAGATCCACAGCTCAGGTGGGAGAATCTGTCCACAGGACAACTATTATGCAGCGTACACACGGTCGGACTTTTCGACCAGACTTGTCCGACGGACGCCGACGGACCAAATCCGGCGGACAATCCGATCGTGTGTGGGCTTCACCGGAACTTCAGCGGACTTTTCCAGTTGCAAATCTGACGGACTTTAGATATGGAACATGCTTCAAATCTTTACGTCGTAACTCCGCCAGACCCAGAAATCCGCTCGTCTGTATGCTAGTCCGACGGACAAAAACCGACGCTAGGGCAGCTATTGGCTACTGGCTATCAACTTCCTTATTTTAGTCCGGTGTACGTCATCACGTACGAATCCGTCGGACTTTGGTGTGATTGTGTGTAGGCAAGTCCGTTCGTCAGTCAAAAGTTCACTGGAAAGTCTGTTGGACCAGTCCGGTCGAAAAGTCCGCCCGTGTGTACGCGGCCTTAGTCGTGCTCTCCACAAATCTGCCCTTTATGGAAGAGTGGAAAGAAGAAAGCCATTGTTGAAAGAAAGCCATAAGAAGTCCCGTTTGCAGTTTGCGAGAAGCCATGTGGAGGACACAGCAAACATGTGGAAGAAGGTGCTCTGGTCAGATGAGACCAAAATTGAACTTTTTGGCCCAAAAGCAAAACACTATGTGTGGCGGAAAACTAACACTGCACATCACCCTGTACACACCATCCCCACCGTGAAACATGGTGGTGGCAGTATCATGTGGTGGGGATGTTTTTCTTCAGCAGGGACAGGGAAACTGGTCAGAGTTGATGGGAAGATGGATGGAGCCAAATACAGGGCGATCTTAGAAGAAAACCTGTTAGAGTCTGCAAAAGACTTGAGACTGGGGTGGAGGTTCACCTTCCAGCAGGACAACGACCCTAAACATACAGCCAGAGCTACAATGGAATGGTTTAGATCAAAGCATATTCATGTGTTAGAATGCCTCAGTCTAAGTACAGACCTAAATCCAATTGAGAATCTGTGGCAAGACTTGAAAATTGCTGTTCACAGACGCTCTCCATCCAATCTGACAGAGCTTGAGATATTTTGCAAAGAAGAATGGGCAAAAATGTCCCTCTCTAGATGTGCAAAGCTGGTAGAGACATCCCCAAAAAGACTTGCAGCTGTAATTGCAGACAAAGGTGGTTCTACAAAGTATTGGCTCAGGGGGGCACGCCACACTTTTCACATATTTATTTGCAAACAATTTGGAAAACCATTTATCATTTTCCTTCCACTTCACAATTATGTGCCACTTTGTGTTGGTCTATCACATACAATCCCAATAAAATACATTTACGTTTTTGGTTGTAACCTGACAGAATGTGGAAAACTTTAAGGGTTATGAATACTTTTTCAAGGCATTGTAGCTGCTAGCCTAGAGTTCAAAAGAAGAACTTCAGTTTGTTTTTCAGTCAGCAGCTACAAATACTCATGGTCTGAAAAACCATCCTGGAGGAGAGTTGTCTCAACTTGAGATCAGATCTCAAGGTCGTTGACACTGGTGGGGGGGTGTTACTAAAACTGGAGCACTCAGAATCTGGTGCCACTGTGCATGGTAGCCAATCAGCTTCTAACTTCAGCTTATTTTTGACAATAATACCTGAAAGTTGATTGGTTTCTATGCAGAGCTGCAGATTTTGCGCGCTCCAATTTAGGTAAATCTCCTGCAATGAGTCTATTTCTATAAGTAGTACAGTTGCAGCGAATAGCCTAAAAGCCTAAGGTAAGGATGTCTCCTTTGGAGGAGGACTATCAATTATGTTGAGGCTTCCCTGTTTTGTTAAAAAAAAGTTATACCCAGAGAACCTCTTTACTAAACATCCATTATCTGATGCGCATTAAGCTTCCAATGTGTTTTTACAAGGGTCGGCGCTAATAACAGACGCACACACGCAAGGCACCGCGCGCTGCTATTTAAAGCACAGTAGTTCATTCCCTTCTTTATAAACAAAAGATTCCTGGCAAAGTCACATTTTTGTCACTTATTGCTTTTTACACTAATATTTACTTTAACGTAGCTTAAAGCAACATATGCATAGACTGACTTTATAAGTGCCATAAATTGTCTCTCCGGCTTGACATGAAATTTAGGCAAATAGGATCCTGATTTCTTCGCTGAAATTCCATACCATTATATACTTTTATCTTAACCTTACCAATGCCAATAGCCAAGGGGGGAAAGGGGCATTTGTATTCCATGCAAACTTCCTCTCTCTGCAAGATTTTAGCCTATTACATTGGTGAATACTTATATATATAACTATATATATATATATATATATATATATATTCATGGTAGGGGCATACATACAGGGGTCGCCATTGCAACTTGACCCCATGCAGCCCCCTTGTATACCTGGATAGGAGGACAGCGGGGGTGGTGGAATGTAAAGGAACCGATCCCTCCATGTAGCCACTGAAAGCCCGGCTCTCCTCCTCTCCCTCCTGCTGCAGGAGAGAAATGAAGGATGTCTGTTCCTCTACATGCTGCTTCTGCTACCTCCCTATATCTGTCCTGCTGCCCTGGGCCCCTGTGTGCTTCTCTCCACCCCACCCCACCCCCCCGCTGGGCTTCGCTCTTCCACCTTGCCACCTTCTGCTTACTGCTGCCAGGAGAAGCAGTGGCAGCTGGTGGTATATTTTTTGGGGGGGACGCCACCCCCCCGGTCGGTCGGGTCACCCACGCCTCCTGACACACCCCCCGACCCCGCACTTACCCCATCTAGGTCGCAGGCAGCACTTCTCTGGCTGGTGGGCGGCAGCTTCCCCTGCGTCTTCTCCTCCGCTGCATCGTGCCATGCGTCTCCTCTGTGCGCCGTGCCTCTCCTCCCTCCTCCTCCTAGGCGGCAAATCAGATCGCCTCTCCTTTTCGGCCAATCGGGTGACGGGTCTGTCGCTTCCTGATTGGAGGATGATCAGTGTGACGATGAATGTGAATGTTCATACGCTATTGTCACACAAGTAGGTGTGCTTGGGGCGCAGTGCTCTGCGCCCCGAGCCCACCCTTTTTTGAAGCCTATTAGAGCCTCCGGCTCTAATCACGTGCTAAAAAAGAAAAAAAAACCATTGGAATCCATGTGTCCGGCGCTCTGCATGCAGATTAGGGGGCCGGACACATGAATGGGGGCGGCGGCGCCCGTGCGCCCCTAACAGATGGGCCACCACTGGGAAGGAGCCTGTAAATGTGTAGTTAACCAGCCCCTTACTTGTAGGTACCGATCACTGACTCTTTTTTTTTTTTTAATACATTTATAGTTGGGGCATAATAAACTGTGTTCACTTTGCTTCAGTTTATGAATGAATGGGAAGCTCTGTGCAGATCCGTTCCTGTTGATTCATTCTGTACAGCTGAGGCTGCAGAGAAAGGAGCTGATGAATCTGTACTCATCTCCTTCTCTGTCTCAAAAGTGAGACATCTGTTTAGACCCCTGATATTTCACCAAAGGGGATGTCAAAAATAATACAAAATAAAATTGTAAAAAAAAAAAATAATTAATTAAATAAAATGGTAAAAAAGAAATGATAAAAAACAAAACAACAACAATAAAAAAAAAACTACTGACACCAGTGGTGGAACTACCAGGGTCGCAAAGGTATTTTTCCTCCATGCATAGAATGCATAAAAGTAAAAAACCCTCAGCCTTTAGAATCATTTTAAGCTATCCATAAGCTTAAAGCTGGAGTGACTTGAGTAAGTATTGAGGAGCGCCAGGTAACAGATGGTCATCTCGCTTGGTGGTTTATCGTAAAACTTTATTGGAGTGACAAAGGTTATAGTGGATCCAACATGTAAATGTCAAATGATGACGGGGCGGTGCGGCTCTCATTCTGGGACGCCGTCATATGATGACGTTCCAGACCGGCCGCTCTTGCGCAGTGCTGCAATTGCGGCCGCGCCGTGTTGCTAGGATATGGCGCGACCCCGATCTCTGTAAAGAGCTACCTCCATGGCTCTTTAACCATGTGACCAATCACAGCCGGTCACATGTAAACATGGAGATGCCGGTAATCGGCACTCCTCGCCTCACACTGACAGAGTGTGTGGTGAGGAGAGCCGATCAGCAGCATTTCCTCGCAGGGCACAACAAAACATGTAATCAGGGCACTGATCATCAGTGCCCTGATTACATTATAGCTCCACCAGTGCCAGCAATCAGCGCCCACCATTGCCCACCAGTGCCAGCAATTGGTGCCCACCAGTGCCAGCAATCAGTTCCCACTAGCACGCACAAGTGCCACCAATCAGTGCCCATTAGTGATGCCAGTCAGTGCTGGCTATCAGTGCTGCCCATCAATGTGGTCCATCGATGCCCATCAGTGTTGCCTATCAGTGCCACCCATCAATGCCTATCAGTGCCGCCTATCTGTGCTGCCTATCAGTGCCTACCAGTGCCGATCAGGTTTATCGGTGCCACCTATCAGTGCCCATCAGTGCCACCTATTAGTACCTATCAGTGCCGCCTATCAGTGCCCATCAGTGCCGCCAATCAGTGCTCATCAGTGCCACCTATCAGTGCCCATAAGTGCGGCATATTAGTGCCTCCTCATCAGTGCCACCTAATCAGTGCCCCTAAGCACCGCCTCATCAGTGCCCATAAGTGCCACCTCACCATTGCCTACCAGTTCAGCCTATCAGTGCCCATCAGTGCCGCCTCATCAGCGCACATCAGTGAAGGAGAAAAATGATTTATTTACAAAATTTACTGACAGAAACTAAGTTAAAAAAAATGTTTTTTTCAAACTTTCGTGGTCTTTTTTTTTTCTTTAGTAAAAAATAAAAAACCCAGCAGTGATTAAATATCACCATAAGAAAGTTTTATTTGTGTGAAGAAAATTCTAAAAATGTAATTTGGGTACAGTGTTGTATGACCGCGCAATTGTCATTCAAAGTGTGCCAGTGCTGAAAGCTGAAAAATGGCCTGGGCAGGAAGGGGGTGTAAGTGCCCGGTAGGCAACTGGCTAAAGAATGTGACTGTCATTGAGAAAGTAAACCCGCCCCGTAGTTTTTGATTAGTTAGTGATTAGAGAAAAAAGTTGATTACCAAGGAAATTTCATGTACAGCTAGGTTTAGCCACCACCGTCAGACTAGACCCCTGGTGCTCAACCTGCACCCCTTTGGCACTTTTGTGTAGCCCTCGGGGCCCAGACACCACTACCCTCTATGTCCCTAATCTCTGACCTTGTCCTGTGGCATGTCTGCTATCTCTGACACCAAATGCTCACTGAATATTATGTGCGGCACTTTGATAATTTCATAGGCTACACTTGAGGCCCCCTATATCAAGAAAATTGTCCAACCATGGGCCATCCCAACCTCTATATTCTGTTCTATATACAAGGTCTGTACCGAAAGTAATGCAAATGTGGGTAAAACTTTTTTATTACCTTACATGGGTCATTCAAACTTCCCATGTTATAGTAAAGCCCTGTACACACGACCGGTTTTGCCGTCGGAATAAACTCCGAAGGTTTCTCCGACGGAACGCCGACGGAATTCCATTTAAGCGGTCTTGTCTACACACGATCAAACCAAAGTCCGACCAAATTCCGACCGTCCAGAACGCGGTGACGTACAACACGTAGGACGGGACTAGAAAAAGGAAGTTCAATAGCCAGTAGCCAATAGCTTCCGTCTCGTACTTGCTTCAGAGCATGCGTCGTTTTTTGGTCCGTCAGAACAGCATACAGACGATCGGTTTTCCCGATAGGAATTGGTTCAGTCGGAAATATTTAGAACATGTTCTATTTCTAGGTCCGTCAGATTTTTCTAAAAAAAAAGTCTGATGAGGCCTACACACGATCGGAATAGACGATGAAAAGCTTCCGTCTGACTTTTTCTGTCGGACATTCCGCTCGTGTGTATGCGGCATTACTCTTATGCCCCGTTCACACGATTGGATTTTCCGACAAGTGTTGGATGTGAGCTTGTTGGCGGAAAGTGTGTATGCTCCATCGAACATTTGTTGTCGGACTTCCCGCCAACAAATGTTGGGTAGCAGGTTCTCAAATTTTCCGCCAACAAATTTTGTTGTTGGACTTTCCGATCGTGTGTACACAAGTCTGGCGGACAAAAGTCCACGCAGGCTCGGAATCAATGCTCACCAAACACAACATTAGCAGAAGGAGCCCAAAGGGCTCGCCGTACGTCTTGTACGTCACTACGTTCGTAATTGTTGCCCAACATTTGTGTGGCTGTGTGTGCAAGACAAGTTTGAGCCAACAACCTTCAAACACAAATCCACGGTTTTGTTGTTGTAAAGTCCGATTGTGTGTATGGGGCATTATTCTTATTTTTCATTGCAGGCAAATAATGGATTCCAAGCAGAAGCAATGTGCCATCAATAAGTTCTTCACAAAGAGGTTTTGGGCTGACGGTTAGGCCTGGATAGCCACATGCATCTTGGGTAAAAAAAATTAAGTGCTAAAGAAGAAATATAATGTGCATTTGTATTTATATTGTTACACTTTGTTCTTGTATACACTTACTGTTTTTTGTTTTAAAAATTGCAATATAGATTTTGATTTATACTGCTCCTGATGAAGTGGCTCAGGCCACGAAACGCGTAGAGCTCATCAGTGACCCTCTTCTCCTCCCTTTTTGTATAGAATCAATTTATTTATAACACTGTACTTGGTCCATTTTTGGACTAAGCACTTGGTTATTTTGATTTACATTTGTAATAAGCTTGTAGGGGGATGGATATTTGTTTTGGGTACACCTATATTATTGAATCAGAATATTTTCTCCTTTTTATTGTTTAATGCATAATTATTTTTATATTATGTCAAAATAAATTTATGCATGTTGATATGTGGTTGTCATTATTTGATACCTGCTGCCTTAAAAGCCCAAGTGCCAGTGGCTGCTGGTGCTCCATTTTTTTTGGGGGGGGGGCCGCAAACAAGCCACCCCCTCCCCCCATTCAGTCGGTCGGTCGGTGCTCTGCGCCCCGAGTTCACCCTTTTTTGAACCCAATTAGAGCTTCATGCTCTAATCATGTGCTTCAAAGAAGAAAAAAAAAACATTGCAATCCATGCATCAGGCGCCCTACATGTAGATTAGGGGCCGGGCACGTGGATTAAGGGGGCAGTGCTCCCGTGCCCCTTGTGGACAAGCCGCCACTTCTAAGTGCTTCAATATTTTGCAAGTGAGTTCTTCACAAAGATGGGGTGCAGGCTGTCTGACATTAATGGTCTTCCACTGTGTGGTTTGTCTTTAATGCTGCGTTCCCCTTTTTTAAACTTCTTGGTTCTTGGCAATGGTGTCATCTCAGTAAACATTCTGTAGCCTTCTGTGGATGATGGAAAGCCAGCACCCCTCCTTCATCGTGAACTCAATGACAGCATGTTGCTTCTGCTTGGAGTCCATTATTTATATGCAATGAAAGAGAAGAAGAAGAGTTACTATACAGCAGGGATCTCCAAACTTTCTAAGCAAAGGGATGGCGTATGGTCCTTCAGGCTTTAGAGGGGCCAGACTATGGCCAGTAGGAGTAAAAAATGCTCTGGCTTCAGTGAAAGTAGGCAATGCCCCATCATTGGTTTTAATAGGAGGAATAGTGCCTCATCATTTGTATCAAAAGGAGGAATAGTGCCCCACCATTGGTATCAGTGGGAGGAATAGTGTCCCATCACTTGTATTAGTGGGAGGAATAGTGCCCCATCATTGGTGTCAGTGGGAGGAATAGTGCCCCATCATTGGTGTCAGTGGGAGGAATAGTGCCCCATCATTGGTGTCAGTGGGAGGAATAGTGCCCCATCATCGGTATCAGTGGGAGGAATAGTGCCCCATCATTGTATCAGTGGGAGGAATAGTGCCCCATCTTTGGAATTAGTGGGAATAATAGTGTTCCATCATTAATATCAGTGGGAGGAATGGTGCCCCATCATTGATATCAGTGGGAGGAATAGTGCCCCATCATTGGTATCAATGGGAGGAATAATTCCCCAGCATTGGTATCAGAGGGAGGAATAGTGTCCCATCATTGGTATCAGTGGAAGTAATGGTGCCCCATTATTGGTATCAGAGGTAGGAATAGTGTCTGATCATTTGTGTCAGTGGGAGGAATAGTGCCCCATCATTGGTGTCAGTGGGAGGAATAGTGCCCCATCATTGATATCAGTGGGAGGAAAAGTGCCCATCATTAGTATCACTGGGAGGAATAGTGCACCATCTTTGGTATCAGTGGGAGGAATAGTGCCCCATCATTGGTATCAGTGGGAGGAATAGTGTTCCATCATTGATATCAATAGGAGGAATAGTGTCCCATCATTGGTGTCAGTGGGAGGAATAGTGCCCCATCATTTTTATCAGTGGGAGGAATAGTGCACCATCATTGGTATCAATAGGAGGATTAGTGTCCCATCATTGGTGTCAGTGGGAGGAATCGTGCCCCATCATTGTTATCAGTGGGAGGAATAGTGTCCCATGATTGGTGTCAGTGGGAGGAATAGTGTCCCATCATTGATATCAATGGGAGGAATAGTGTCCCATCATTGGTGTCAGTGGGAGGAATAGTGTCCCATTATTGGTGTCAGTGGGAGGAATAGTGTCCCATTATTTGTGTCAGTGGGAGGAATAGTGCCCCACCATTAGTATCAGTGGGAAGAATAGAGCCCGGTCATTGGTATCATTGTGTGGAATAGTGCTCCATCATTGGTGTCTGTGGATGGAAGGGTGCCCCAAGGGCCCGATAAAGGCAAGCAAAGGGCCAGAAGTTTGGAATCCACTACTACAGAGGAAGAGTTACTCTACCAACATATGAAATTTGAACAACTTATGTAGGTCAATAAAAAAGTTATGCCCATTTCTGCATTACTTTCAGAACAGCCCTCGTATTTATGGAGGTAATTTACTCTGCATTTTAATTCTTGTGTATCAAGGACCCACCAAACCTGTTGAGTCCCAGCCCCCACCCCAGGTTTAAACTGGGCCCTGCCTGTAAGTGTTGACACCATAGGAAAAGAGGTGTTCTTCTGGCAGGATCACCATAAATAAAGACAACCTTTAGGAGAGAAAACTAATGCAGCCACCACATCTATGGCCTGGGAAGCTGCAATATATTCCATTTTGTCTCTTGGGTTTAGATAAACTGTAAAGATGTAGAGAAACGCCACAATATGTCTAAAGTAATCAAAGTAAAAACTTTTTACAAGTAGGCTGGCTGGAGCCGAGCCCATTTTACAGAAGCTGGAAGCAAAATACATGTAAATTGTGACCTTTCGATGCGGCGGCTCTATCTTCTATGTATATATGAACTTCACAATAGATTTGAGATTACAGGGAAATTGTTATCAGCACTCACAATGGGATATTGTTATTCTTCGGCTGTAAATCTCAGGCTACAGACGCGACTTTTCATACACTGCGGCAGACCTGCACAGTAGCCAAATGTCCCAAATAAAATTGGCAAAGCTCTTATCACTCCATGGCTTGAACAACGATAGGACAGAAGCCAAATCCTCCTGCCGTGCCTTAAAGGATGGATCGTCTTTGAAAGTTTTCTTTTTTTTTAATCCTAATAAAGGCTATATGTAAATATCCTTATCAGTGTGTGTTAAAGTCTATCTAAAGCCAAAACTTCCTTTTTTTTTTTTTAAGATACAGTAGATCATTTGGTGGTGGCCTATCTGGGCTCATTAGCTATAGTGTAAGGGGGTCATAAAGCGCATGATGCTATCCTTGGCCCCATGTAGGCAACTCTGAGAGTTTGGATGATGGCTCGACGTAGATTTGTGAAACCTAATCAGTGGTCTCCAGCCCAACCTCTTTGGGGAAACCCCTCCCCTTCTCTCTTTCGCTCTATCCCCGATCCCCAGCTGTGGGCGCAGTATGGCATCAAGACTTTGACTGATTATGCCTTCTGGGGCACTGTTGCCTTTTCCCCCAGCTTTCTGGTCGGTTCCACCTACCGCAGGCAAAGTTGTTCCGATACTTGCGGCTGCAACATGTGTCCAGAATGCGGTTTTCACAGCCTCCTACCCTGCGACCCTATTGAGGAACTGTTGTCCCAAGGCGATCTACATAAACCCTTATATTCCCTTTATGGGGAATATATATGAAGGACCCACCAAGCTTTCGCTCTATCCCCGATCCCCAGCTGTGGGCACAGTATGGCATCAAGACTTTGACTGATTATGCCTTCTGGGGCACTGTTGCCTTTTCCCCCAGCTTTCTGGTCGGTTCCACCTACCGCAGGCAAAGTTGTTCCGATACTTGCGGCTGCAACATGTGTCCAGAATGCGGTTTTCACAGCCTCCTACCCTGCGACCCTATTGAGGAACTGTTGTCCCAAGGCGATCTACATAAACCCTTATATTCCCTTTATGGGGAATATATATGAAGGACCCACCAAGCTTTCGCTCTATCCCCGATCCCCAGCTGTGGGCACAGTATGGCATCAAGACTTTGACTGATTATGCCTTCTGGGGTCCTGTTGCCTTTCCCCTCAGCTTTCTGGTCAGTTCCACCTACCGCAGGCAAAGTTGTTTCCGATACTTGCGGTTGCAACATGTGTCTACAATGCGGTTTTCACAGCCTCCTACCCTGCGACCCTATTGAGGAACTGTCGTCCCAAGGCGATCTACATAAACCCTTATATTGCCTTTATGGGGCACTATTATGTGTGAACTCCCCTAAAATAGACCGATTAGGGGAGCTCTGGAAGGACGATATTTCCTCCCTGGATAGAGAGGATCGGGAGGATTGTTGATGTAGCACTACTCCCGTAGGGGTTTCAGATGAAAGGGTTCCCCACTGGTGCATAGCCAGGCAACAAGTGCTTCAGCGTTCATCCGAATACAGTGAACAGTCCTTGAGCTTTGTTTAGAGGGGTAACAACTTGGATGGGGATAAGAATTATGGAATGCCCAACTCAATAGTAACAAAACCAGGGACAACTTCCTCCCCTCAACTTCCTACAGCTCCAATTGATTCGTCTCCTTTACTCTGTACAACTCCAATTGATTTCTCTTTCTTGGTCTGTACAGCTCTGATTCCTCCTTTAGTAACTAAGGGCTCTTTCACACGGGGCGGATCAGTGATGACTTGCCCCGTGAACACCGCTTGCTCAGCGGGGATTGCTCCGCCGATCCCCGCTGAGCAGGAAGATGACAGGTCCATCGCTGCAAACTGTGCTACGGACCTGTCAGAGCGCCGCTCTCCCCTATGGGGGATCGGATGATGACGGACCGCAGTGTCCGTCGTCACCCGATCCGATCCGAAAACGGATGGAAAAGTAGGTTTTTCCTCCGTTACACTTTTCGGATCAGAGCGGGTCGGATGTCAGCGGACATGTCACCGCAGACATCCGACGCTCCACAGGGATACATGTATGTCCGTTTTTCAGCCGAAAACGGAAGGATGAAAAACGGACATACGGATCCCTTGTGTGAAAGAGGCCTAACAGTCTCTGTTAGATCAGCAACATCCCCTTACAGGCTAGGAGCTCTCAGTCCCTTAGAAAGTAGCACAATGTGTTGTGAACTGAATCCTGGTGTACTTCCAACTCTCTTGTAGACACTGGTCCTAGCTCTACCTCTGCGGGAAATGCTAGGCCACCTGGTTGCTTCTCCAACAGCCCATCTGGCTGCTTCTTCACCAGTCTACCCGACTGACACTCTTCACCAGTCTACCCGACTGACTCTCTGGAGATCTCCCAGGGCAGGATAGGGAAGATTTAAGCACACCACTATCTTTCAGAGAGACCTGCTATGTGTGGCAGTCTCCCCCCTTGCAAGTCCCTGCCCCATGTTGTAGTAATCACTCTGTCCTTCTTGCTCCTGCTGCCTCTCAGGGAAGACTCCTTCTATGCTTTTCCTGTTGTCAGGATCCTCCCAGGCCAGCACCCGAGCCCCGGCCTGAGGCAGAGCACAACCCCCCTCCCCGAAGACTAGGGGGTTTGCCTCGAGGGCCCCCAACAGTCTCAAGGTTTGGACATTGATTGGACATGGGGCCTAAAGAAGAGTTCAGAGTCCAGGACTACACCTAGGACCTTGGCATGCGGGGATGGGCTGATATGCAGAACAACCCTACTAGCCTCCGCCCTCTAGTTTCCAGAATGTTCTCCAACTTTCCAGAACCAGGGGGAGGCACCAGAGAGCTGTCTGTATGAGTCATGCTGCCCTGAACTCTAATAACCCTGACCCATATTAAGACTCAGAGGGTTTAACATGGGTCAGAATATGTTTTACCTACTCTGACTCTAGTAGCACACTTTAGGGTGCTACATTTAGCACAGGGTCCCAAGTTCGTAATTTCCTTTGGGGACTAATTTTTACAGGTTACATTTTTACATAGGATATACTATACTCCTGTAAAACTCAAAAGGATATATCCAGAGCGGGATCCTACTTGCTCTCGCTGCCGGCTACATTTGGGAACTTATTTGCGCGATGGGCCCGATGTTTTTGAATTCAGTAACCTTCAATTACAAATGTCCCTGCCTGTTTCAGCTGAACTGGCCTTGCTTGGACTACATGAGGACGAGCAACGCTCTCATCATCTGAAGCTATTGATATCTTACCTATTATATAATGCCAAGAAAGAAATACTGTTGAAGTGGAGCTCGTTGGGCTCTCCTGCTGTGTCATCCTAGGAGGCCACGATTGACGCTGCTCTCTCTATGTACAAGCTTACCTATATAAGTTGCGGCTGCCCATGAAAATATGAAAAGGTGTGGCTCCTCTGGATGTCACAGTAGTGAGTTTTATAGTGAAGCTCATTTCAAATTTTAGGGCTCCACACCTATGGAAGATACAGTATCTCACATAAGTGAGTACACCCCTCACATTTTTGTAAATATTTTATTATATCTTTTCATGTGACAACACTGAAGAAATGACACTTTGCTACAATGTAAAGTAGTGAGTGTACAGCTTGTATAACAGTGTAAATTTGCTGTCCCCTCAAAATAACTCAACACACAGCCATTAATGTCTAAACCGCTGGCAACAAAAGTGAGTACTGATCATGTGATCATCTAATGCTGGGCCTGGATCAGTCCTTCCTCCAGTTATCTGCAGTCATGATGTGGACTATTCCCATTGGCTGACCAGACATTGTACTGAGGGGAGTGAAGGAGACCAGCCTATGAGGATTAACGTGTGGAGCTGAATTAGCGCCCCCCCACCCCCAGGCAGGAAACAGGAGTAGTAAGATGAAGGCTACAGTTTTACACTTGGTTGCAAGTATAACTCAAAAGTAATTGGGGTCTAGTGCCCAATATAACTTCTCAGAGCGGTCATCTCTGGTTAGATAGAGGACAGAGAAAGGGGCCTTCAACTGTTTGTCAAAGGCCTAGTGTTCCAGAGCAGTTTTGGGTATTTAGAGGAACATGTGTGTTTTTGCTCTACTAGAACTGTAGCACCCTCCTAGGTAGGTGCTAGGATTATATAGAGAGATTTAGTGTTGGCCCACTGTGGTTTGTGAAGCTATGTTTTTGATAGGTAAATCTAGTTGTCCCACTGTAGCCAGTGTGGCTGTAATTGTTCTGTTTGGGTAAATTTAATTGCTCACTGTAATCAGGGCAGCTGTGTTTATTAGTAAGGTTTGCTCAGTGTACTAAGCTGCTGCCAGTCTGATAGCTCCCCCTGTTTCCAGAGAACTTGAGAAGTTTCAGGGTCATAGGTGTGGAGTTATGCAGATGGTAACATGAGTATTGATGTAGCCCTAGCCAATCCCAGGGAGCTGTTGCTTTAAAATTGCGCACACTAATGGAATGGCGCCAAGCTTCAGTACTTCAGAATCTCCATAGGCGACGCTTTAAATTTTTTTTTTTACAGGTTACATGTTTAGAGTTACAGAGGAGGTCTAGTGCTAGAATTATTGCTCTCGCTTTAATGATTGCATATAACCTGCGTGTATCTGGCTCTGATACTAGCCTGTGGCTCACCAGCCACTGACCTCACCGCACGTCCCTGCAACAGACCTGGATTTGCCGGGACAGCACCACATCTTTGACCCCGGTCCTAATCATCCTGTGTCCCGTGCTATGTCCTGGGATGATAGAGATTGATTTACTAAAGGCAAATAGACTGTGCACTTTGCAAAGTGCAGTTGCTCCAGAGCTTAGTAAATGAGGTAAAGCTTCACTTTGCAAGGAATACATAATCTCATGCAAGGAGCTCTGGAGAACTGCTCTTGCGGAGTGCAACTGCACTTTGCAAAGTGCACAGCCAATTTGCCTTTAGTAAATTAACCTCATAGTGTCACCCTATTACGAGTAACTGGGGAGTAACCTGATGTGGCATTCATTACAGTGACGAGTGGCCAGTCTCTGCATAGTTAGAAGTGGGAATTGGGCGGGGCACTTCAATAAGTGGGTTGGGTCTTGGGGGCCTGAGGCTGATGGTGGGTTAAGTCTTGGTAAGTATGGGTTTGCAATCGCTAACATTTCTAATGACATTGTGCCCCCCCTCCCCCCCCCATGTTAGTGTTTTATGTCCACGCAGTACTGACGCAGAAGTTGACTCCTGAGGCCTTTTTTAAAGGACACTGGAACCTAAGTGGTTAAATGGGGGGATGTACTGGGGGACAGACTGACCTGAGTGGGATTTTACTGGGGGACAGACTGACCTGGGGGGGACTGTACTGGGGGACAGACTGACCTGGAGGGGACTGTACTGGGGGACAGACTGACCTGGGGGGGACTGACCTGGAGGGGGACTGTACTGGGGGACAGACTGAGCTGGGGGGGGCTGTACTGGGGGACAGACTGACCTTGGGGGCTGTACTGGGGAACAGACTGACCTGGGGGGGAACTATACTGGGGGACAGACTGACCTGGGGGGGACTGTACTGGGGGACAGACTGACCTGGGGGGACTGTACTGGGGGACAGACTGACCTTGGGGGACTGTACTGGGGGACAGACTGACCTGGGTGGGGGACTGTACTGGGGACAGACTGACCTGGGGAGGACTGTACTGGGGGACAGACTGACCTGGGGGGGACTGTATGGGGGGACAGACTGACCTGGGAGGGGACTGTACTGGGGGACAGACTGACCTGGGGGGGACTGTATGGGGGGACAGACTGACCTGGGAGGGGACTGTACTGGGGGACAGACTGATCTGGGGGGGACTGTACTGGGGGAAGACTGACCTGGGGGAAGACTGACCTGGGGGACTGTACTGGGGGGACAGACTGACCTGGGGGGATTGTACTGGAGGACAGACTGATCTGTGGGGGACTGTACTGGGGGACAGACTGACCTGGGAGAGGGACTGTTCTGGGGGACAGACTGACCTGGGGGGGACTGTACTGGGGGACAGACTGACCTGGGGGGACTGACCTGGAGGGGGACTGTACTGGGGGACAGACTGAGCTGGGGGGGGCTGTACTGGGGGACAGACTGACCTTGGGGGCTGTACTGGGGAACAGACTGACCTGGGGGGGAACTATACTGGGGGACAGACTGACCTGGGGGGGACTGTACTGGGGGACAGACTGACCTGGGGGGGACTGTACTGGGGGACAGACTGACCTGGGGGGACTGTACTGGGGGACAGACTGACCTGGGTGGGGGACTGTACTGGGGACAGACTGACCTGGGGAGGACTGTACTGGGGGACAGACTGACCTGGGGGGGACTGTATGGGGGGGCAGACTGACCTGGGAGGGGACTGTACTGGGGGACAGACTGACCTGGGGGGGACTGTATGGGGGGACAGACTGACCTGGGAGGGGACTGTACTGGGGGACAGACTGACCTGGGGGGGACTGTACTGGGGGAAGACTGACCTGGGGGGACTGTACTGGGGGGACAGACTGATCTGTGGGGGACTGTACTGGGGGACAGACTGACCTGGGAGAGGGACTATTCCGGGGGACAGACTAACCTGGGGGGGGACTGTACTGGGGGACAGACTGACCTGGGAGGGACTGTACTGGGGAACAGACTGACCTGGGGGGACTGTACTGGGGGACAGACTGACCTGGGGGGACTGTACTGGGAGACAGACTGACCTGGGGGGGCTGTACTTGGGGACAGACTGACCTGGGGGGGACTGTACTGGGGGACAGACTGACCTGGGGGGGACTGTACTGGGGGACAGACTGACCTGGGCGGGATGACTGTACTGGGGGACAGACTGACCTGGGGGGGACTGTACTGACCTGGGGGGGACTGTACTGGGGGACAGACTGACCGGGGGGGGACTGTAATGGGGGACAGACTGAACTGGGGGGGACTGTACTGGGGACAGACTGACCTGGGGGGGACTGTACTGGGGGACAGACTGACCTTGTTTGATTAAACCACGCTCCTTAAGCTTCTCCAATTAGTGATACAATTTGGCCACACCCACTGTTCATCATAGGATGCTACATGTGCTGCAATGCTACTCTTATTGGGCCACCCAAAGGTGTCCCAGGTCTTTTACAATCCTATAGTGTAAACTGCAAAAAAAAAACTTGCTGTGCGTGCCACTAAAGTGTTCGGGTTTATCTTGATGAAAAGGTGGCAACCCTACCTAGGCCAGAAACCAGGAAGCAACTGTAGAAGTGTAAAAAAAAAGTTTAAAATAAGTAAATATAGTATACCTTCCTATCTATTCATTACTGCTAGCAGCATAAGGATTAAACAGTTTTCCTTTTGATTAAGAGAGTTCAATTCCGCCTTAAGTCACCTTAATACCCAATGCTCAGTTCGCTCAGTTATTTGCCAGACTGATTATCTGTATCCGGCTGAAAATAACAATCGCATTGCTGAAAAAACAGCCTTACAGCCAACCACGCATGCCGCATGGCTTATTGAGCTGAGCCCCTCGACTCAGGAACCTGAATGTTACGGAACCGCAATAAAAACTGATGATAAGGCTGCTAATTCGATGCCTTTGATCGCATGTCAGTAGGATGAGTTAAAAAAAAGAAATAAGTTAAAGTTTGTGTCATTCACTATAGCTGTACGTTGGATTAAATAAATAACAAGGTATTAAATGAAAGAAAAGAGGACAGACACAGCTCATTTAGGACACCTGGCTGGTTTCAACTTTACAGTTTTACAACATTTTATAACCAACATTTTTATTTCTCTCCAGCCTTAAATTATATCCAGACCCAACTTTTTTTTTTTTTCATTTTAGATAGAGTAGAGAAGGCTTTGCTCACCTGTTGAGTTTCTTTTTTGGTATCTGCGCCCCATTGGGGTGATTTCCCTTCACTTCCTGTCCTATAGACCAGTGGTCTCCAAACTGTGGCCCATGGGCTGAATGTGGCCCTTTGCCTGCCTTTAACCGGCCCTTGGGGCACTATTCCTGTCATGGATATGAGGCATTATTACTTCTACTGGCACCAACAATGAGGCACCATCCTTTCCATTGACACCAACGGTGGGGCATATTTTCACTCACTGACACTAATGGTGGGGCCCTTTTCCTTCTACTGACACCAGCAATATGGCATATTTCCATCCACCGATACCAACATAGTGACACTGTACTACTATAGGGAGGTGATCAGGTTTTTTTTTTTTTTAACCCTATAATTGCTTATTACAGTGATGATCATTGTACAGCGCCTTGAAAAAGTATTCATACCCCTTGAAATTTTCCACATTTTGTCATGTTACAACTAAAAATGTAAATGTATTTTATTGGGATTTTATGTGATAGACCAACACAAAGTGGCACATAATTGAGAAGTGGAAGGAAAATGATCAATTGTTTTCAATTTTTTTTACAAATAAATATGTGAAAAGTGTGGTGTGCATTTGTATTCACCCCCCTTTACTCTGATACCCCTAACTGAAATCTAGTGGAACCAATTGCCTTCAGAATTCACATAATTAGTGAATAGAGTCCACCTGTGTGTAATTTAATCTCAGTATAAATACAGCTGTTCTGTGAAGCCCTCAGAGGTTTGTTAGAGAACCTTAGTGAACAAACAGAATCATGAAGGCCAAGGAACCCACCAGACAGGTCAGGGATAATGTTGTGGAGATGTTTAAAGTGGGATTAGGTTATAAAAAAATATCCCAAGCTTTGAACATCTCACGGAGCTCTGTTCAATCCATCATCCGAAAATGGAAAGAATATGGCACAACTGCAAACCTACCAAGACATGGCCGTCCACCTAAACTGACCGGCCGGGCAAGGAGAACATTCATCAGAGAAGAGCCAACAGGCCCATGGTAACTCTGGAGGAGCTGCAGAGATCCACAGCTCAGGTGGGAGAATCTGTCCACAGGACAACTATTAGTCGTGTTCTCCACAAATCTGACCTTTATGAAGAGTGACAAGAAGAAAGGCATTGGTGAAAGAAAGCCATAAGAAGTTCTGTTTGCAGTTTGTGAGAAGCCATGTGGAGGACACAGCAAACATGTGGAAGAAGGTGCTCTGGTCAGATGAGACCAAAATTGAACTTTTTAGCTTTAAAGCAAAACGCTATGTGTGGCGGAAAACTAACACTGCACATCACCCTGAACACACCATCCCCACCGTGAAACATGGTGGTGGCAAAATTATGTTGTGGGGATGCTTTTCTTCAGCAGGGACAGGGAAGCTGGTCAGAGTTGATGGGAAGATGGATGGAGTCAAATACAGGACAATCTTAGAAGAAAACCTGTTAGAGTCTACAAAAGACTTGAGACTGGGGCGGAGGTTCACCTTTCAGCAGGACAACGACCTGAAACATACAGCCAGAGCTACAATGGGATGGTTTAGATTTCAGGGCTCTCAAACTGGTGGCCCTCCAGCTGTTGCGAAACTACAAGTCCCATGAGGCATTGCAAGGCTGACAAGCATGACTCCGACAGGCAGTGGCATGATGGGACTTGTAGTTTAGCAATAGCTGGAGGGCCACCAGTCTGAGACCCCTGGTTTAGAGCAAAGCATATTCATGTGTTAGAATGGCCCAGTCAAAGTCCAGACCTAAATCCAATTGAGAATCTGTGGCAAGACTCGGAATTTGCTGATCCATCCAATCTGACAGAGCTTGAGCTATTTTCCAAAGAAGAATGGGGAAAAATGTCCCTCTCTAGATGTGCAAAGCTGGTAGAGACATCCCCAAAAAGACTTGCAGCTGTAATTGCAGTTCTACAAAGTATTGACTCAGGGAGGCTGAATACAAATACACATCACACTTTTAACATATTTATTTGTAAAAAAAAAAAATGAAAACCATTTATCATTTTCCTTTCACTTCACAATTACTTCACATAAAATCCCAATAAAATACATTTACATTTTTGGTTGTAACATGACAAAATGTGGAAAATTTCAAGTGCCATTCATGTGTCATTGTGTACTATTGTGATAGCTGTGAATGGCCCCTGTACCAAGTGATCACTGTGACCAATCACAGAGTTCATAATAGTACAGAATGAAGGGCTATAAATGAAAGCCATTGTTGACAACTGACATGTGATTGCGGTGATTGGTCACAGTGATCACATGGTACCAGAGCCATGCACAGCAGGCCAGTACAGTGATCTGTGTGCTGCTGTGTCCACCGGACAGGTCACAGATTGTGCCACTGTGCCACCCCCTAGAGCGCTCACGAGGTGCTCGAGTGGAAGGACATCATATGACGCCCTCCCAGGATAACACAATAGGCTGGATGGGAGGTGATCAAAGAGTAACTCCACTTTTGTATTAAAAAAAAAAAGAAACATTCCTCTCTGGGTGATCCATATACATTGCAGGTATTTTAATAAACTTTGTTGCAAAATTTTACTTTTTGTTATTATTAAAAAATAGATGTTTATTTGTCTGTGTCCATGTGGAATGGGGGTGATTGTTTTCATTAGTGAACAGCTGCAGCACTTGCAGTGTGTTCTAATGAGGAAAGTGCCAGAGTCTGAATTCCTTTAGACGTGATTAATTCTTTGGTTAAGCTTGTAGAAATCACCTCCGTAACCACCAAGCTCCTCATTCACTCCCTCGTTATCTCTCGACTTGACTATTGCAACTCCCTTCTCATTGGCCTACCTCTCCATAGGCTCCTCCCCTCTTCAGTCTATCATGAATGATGCTGCCAAACCCATCTACCTTACCAACCGCTCAGTGTCTGCCAACCCAATCCCTACACTGGCTCCCGATCGCCCAATTCAAAATAATAACCACAACATATAAAGCCATTTACAACTCTGCCCCGAGCTACATCACCAATCTTGTCTCCAAATACCAGCCATACTGCCCTCTCAGCTCCTCCCAAGACCTCCTACTCTCTAGCTCCCTTGTCTCCTCCCCTCATGCTCGTCTCCAGGATTTCTCCAGAGCCTCTCCCATCCTCTGGAACTCCCTGCCCCAATCTGTCCGGCTATCCCCTTACTCTAGCTGCCTTCAGGCGATCCCTGAAAACTCATCTCTTTGGGGAAGCCTATCACACCTCTAACTAATCTTTTACCATTTCCATCAGCTCATTCCCCACAGTTACAACCTTTTGTATCACCTGCCCCACCCTATTAGATTGTAAGCTCTTCTGAGCAGGGCCCTCTTAAAGGGGTTGTAAACCCTCAAGGTTTTTCACCTTAATGCATTAAGGTGAAAAATCTCCTGTGATGCAGCAGCCCCCCAGAGCCCCCCTTTTACTTACCTGAACCTGGTCCAGCGACGGGGGCAAGCACACCCGCTCCAGCTGGTCTCTTGGGTCCTGATTGGATAGAGTCATAGCAACGCAACCATTGGCTCCTGCTGCTGTCAATTAAATCCAATGATGCAGGAGCCGGGGGCGGAGGGGGGCGTATGGCCGAGTCCTGTTGTCTGTGTCAATAGACACAGCAGCAGGACATGGGAGCGCACCCGCACAAGTGCTCCGAGGGAGAGCGGCTCTCCAACAGGGCACTCGAGAAGAGGAGGAGCCAGGAGCGCCGCTGAGGGACCCCAGAAGAGGAGGAGTCAGGGGCGCCGCTGAGGGACCCCAGAAGAGGAGGAGTCAGGGGCGCCGCTGAGGGACCCCAGACGAGGAGGATCGGGGCCACTCTGTGCAAAATCAACTGCACAGTGGAGGTAAGTAAGAACCTTTACATATCCTTTAATCCTCTTGTATTTTATTGTATTGTAACTGTATTGTTTCCCTTTTATATTGTAAATCGCCATGTAAACTGTTGGCATTATATAAATCCCATCATAGATGTGCGCAGCCTATTGCATTAGAGTGTGCGCCCCAAATTTATTAAATCAGGGATGGTGTCAGTTGAGCGGTGGACTTGTCAGTAGGGCAGAGGTTGGTGTCAGTAGTTTTTTATTTTTATTATTTTATTTTTTTACAATTACTTTAGGGGCCCTGTTGGGGGGCTTTGGTGAAATATCAGCAGGGGAAATCTGCACCGCAGGGGATGATTAGGTTGTGCCCAGGCACACCCAGCACACCCCCTGCGCACACCTATGAATCCCGTATAATAAAAATAATATCTCACCAAAACAGGAAATGTTTGTTGCAGGGGATGCCCGAAATCTGACTTGTATCTTGGTGCAGACTTCTGGGAAAATCAGTAAGCCAATCACACAAGCAGGAAATTACATTTCTGGGTGGGGCTCTGTATACCATCTGTGTACAGAACGCCTCCAGGCTTCCATATTGCATTTTACAGAAAATTACAGTGCTGCCGATTGAAAGGGAAAGGTCATTATTATTAACAATAAATTACAACATGGCTTGTGTCACAATTGTAAATGTTATATTTTCTTTTTTTCCCCTGCGATATTTTTTTTCCCACGACAGTGGAGTTACCCTTTAAGTTTGGCCCTTTACAACCATCCCAGTTTCTCCTGTGGCCCCTCGGGAAAATGAATTGCTCACCCCCTGCTCTATAGTAGTAGTGGAAGAATATTCAATACACGTTTGTTACATTGCTTCGCCATTTGCTTACACTTTGCATCTTCTTGTCATTCAGCAATAGAAGTCTTTCTTTATTTGCATTCATTTTCCCTCTAGGTAAATTCATCATTTATTTGCTGGTTTCATTACAGCTACTTTGCACCGGCAGCCACTCAACACCGAAAAACTGGAAGTGATTTCTCACTGATGTATCATTTAAAGGGAATGTAAACCCCAACTATGAATTTCTCCTATCTGGTCACCTTTTGCTCTGTTAAATATACAGTGCATCCGGAGAGTATTCACAGCGCTTCACTTTTTCCACATTTTGTTATGTTACAGCCTTATTCCAAAATGGATTCAATTCATTGTTTTCCTCAAAATTCTACAAACAATACCCCATAAGGACAAAGTGAAAAAAGTGTGTTTGAAATCTTTGTAAATTTATTAAAAATAAAAGATGAAAACAATCCCATGTACATAAGTATTCACAGCCTTTGCCATGACACTCAAAATTGGGTTTAGGTACATCCTGTTCCCACTGATCATCCTTGAGATGTTTCTACAACTTGATCGGAGTCCACCTGTGGTAAATTCAGTTGATTGGACATGATTTGGAAAGGCACACACCTGTCTATATAAGGTCTCTTTGATGAAGTCACGTCAGCAGTGACGCAACGCGTCAGTGAGTAGTCGGGTGTTGTCACTTCCACTTATCCAGTTTTTTTAATGTAAGTTACTACGTTGTGTTTTGATAAAACAGTGTTGGATTACTACACGATGGGGTTATTCCTTTATATTGCATGCCCCCACCTTACTTGCCAAGCCTGAAGCCTTCCATCAGAGACCCGCCAGTACTGAGACGATTGGAGGAGATCGATCGATTATTAGATCACATCTGCTTCCAGACTGCAGGCTTGACTTGACCCGTAGGTGTCTTTAGAGGTGAGAGGCTGGGGGAATCGTGTGGCGCACCACGGATTGTCGGTGATTGGAGGAATTTGAAACCGATCATTCTCTGCACATGCACTTTTGTTTTTTTTTAACTGTCATATGAAGATTGCACTTGTTGGACAATGCACCTTTATTTATTGAATTAGCGGTTTTCTTGCACTTTTTTGCACTTTGTGCGATTTTTTCCTTTATATGCGACTTTTGTCACTTTATGTGGTTTTTTTCATAATATTTGATTTTCTTCATTTTTATGTGCCTCATGAGTTTTATGGGATTCACTGACTGTATTTCTACATTTTTGGACGTATTCATGCAATTTTTTTATTCATGCAACTTTTTTTCACTTTATGCGATTTAGAAAAAAAAAAATTATTTTTTCACTTTTATACACTTTATGAGGTTTATTGGAATTATTGAATGTTATTTCTACACGTTATTATCCTGTTAGCCACTTGATGTCACATTGAAGAATTGTCATTAGCTACACAATTTAGTCACATTATTTTTGTGAGATTTGATTACATTCTAGTTAGTGCCACATATTTCTTTTATTTGATTGTTTTTTTGGTGTGGGAACACTTTTTATATGTTCGGCGGCTTCTCTCATCCTTAATTTATTCCTTTTTTTCATTTTGGTTTTGTGCACTTGTTCCCCCCTCCTTTTCTTGTAAACTAGCGTTCGTAATGGAGAATTAACATTCGTGACGCGGCAAATTATGAAATCTGGAAATGCAGCGCACACAATTCTCTTCTTCTTTAATGGGATAATAATGAAGCTGCTTTGCTGGTGATACTGATGGAGTTATTGCAAACACATTTTCAAAGGCTTTTTTATTTTCTAGTGATATCAAGAAAAATATTATTATGCTTTCTTATTTTTGTTTTTGGTGCAAGTTACCACAACACTATTATCCCGGAGTTTATAAGATCAAAGATACAACTATGTTGGTGTCTCTTGTCATTTTTACATTGTATTTTTTAAATGTAACTGCCGACTCCCAAACTGTCATTTGAAGTAAAACACATCGCCAAGTATTATTCTACACAATTTTATTTATTGTGCATTAAAAAAGAAAACAAATAAAATTAGACATGCTATCTGCCAATAGAACTTAACCAAAAAGTGCATTCAAAAATATAGAAAATATAACAAATCAAATCATTATTATTCAACCAAAAAATAAAATAAAAGCCTCATGCATGTGTCCTGCTTCTTAATATAGGGGGTCACCAATGCCAAGAGTTGGTGAAAGCAGGGGTCCGTCATCCAGAGATAATTCCGAAAATCATCCGGATTGTTCTCCTGGAGCTCCCGCAGCAAAGGCATATGACATAATTGGTCATGATTATAAAGCAACCAATTTTTGGTCTAAGAACTCCTCCTCCTCCTGTTCCTGGACTGAATTTGGGTCAAAGCAATAACTCCAAGGCCAATAATAAATAACACTTTATCTCCTCTGATACGGCAACATATCTGGTTGACGAACGGCCGTCCAGAAACGAACTGAAAAGCGCGAAATGAAAAGTGCAAAATGAAAAGCGCGAATCAACACTCACCAAACTTCTACTAACACGAAATTAGCAGAAGGAGCCCAAAGGGTGGCGCTAAAGAGCTGAAAAACAACGTAGCACGTCACCACGTTCATGTTTGTTGGCCGTCAATTCCTTGCCGTTTGTATGCAGGACAAGTTTGGGCCAACGCCCTTCGGACAAAAGTCCACGTTTTTTTTTTGGCCAGCAATCCGATCGTGGGTACGAGGCTTAAGAACATGAGAAACAAAATTCTCTGGTGACGAAACAAGGATTGAGCTCTTTGGCCTGAATGGCAAGCGTCGTATCTGGAGGAAACCAGGCAATCTAAGTAATTATGTAAGATGTGATTGTTGATAATTTATTATCTCATTGAGATTGCATAAATACATAAAATCTATATTGACGGTTCCTGACGAAGAGGATAATGCCCGAGAAATGCGTTGAGCCGTAAAGACGACTGTACATGTGAACATATTTTAGTATTAACAATTTCAGCCCCAGAAGGTTTTACCCCTTAATGACCAGACCATTTCTTGCGATATGGGACTGCAATTGCGCGGTTGTGCGACGCTGTACCCAAATAAAATTTTTGTCCTTTTTTTTCCCACAAGTAGAGCTTTCTTTTGGTGGTATTTGATCACCTCTGCATTTTTTTTTTATTTTTTTGCGCTATAAACAAAAAAAAGGCCGACAATTTTGAAAAAAAAACCCTATATTTTTTACTTTCTGCTAGAAAACATCCAATAAAAAAAATGTAAAAAAACGGATTTCTTCATCAATTTAGGCCAATATGTATTCTTCTACATATTTTTGGTTAAAAAAAATCCCAATAAGCGTATATTGATTGGTTTGCGCAAAAGTTATAGCGTCTAAAAAACTATGGAATATTTTTATGGATTTTTTTTTTCTTTTACTAGTATGGTGGCGATCAGCGAATTTTAGAGGGCCTGCGATATTGCGGCGGACAAATCGGACACTAAGTGACACTTTTGTCACTTTTTGGGGGACCAGTGACACTAATACAGTGATCAGTGCTAAAAATATGCACTGTCACTGTACTAATGACACTGGCTGGGAAGAGGTTAACATCAGGGGCGATCAAAGGGTTAAGTGTGAGCCTAGCTGGTGCTTGCTAACTAAACGTGCACTGCCGAAAAATTTGTTTGTTTTTTTAGTTTTCGTGTCATTCGTTTTTTGTTTTTTTTTAATCGGATCATTCGTTATGATCAGCATTCATTATTTCAATAATTCGTAACTTTGGGTGCATTCAAATTTGTTACGTTCCATTCATATAGATGCGGCATTCGTTATTTCGGATTATTCGCTACTTCAGGTAAATTCGTATTCGTTGCGTTCACTAACAGTCAAATTTGAAAGAAAATTCCAACACCTATAATTTAATAGTTTATAACTATTATTATAGTTTTTTTTATTATTATTCTTATTATTATTCTTATTATTAATTATGAATTAATAATAAGAATAATTCAAAAACTATAATAATGGTTAATAATGTAATTATAATAGAAAATATGAAAAACAAAATTATCCAAATGTTTTTCATGCTTTCGGATTTTTGAATTTTCAGATTTTTGTTCCTATTTTCGGATTTTCGTTCTTTCTGATTTTCTGATTTTTGAATTTCCGGATTTTCGTTCTTTCAATTCTTCGTTCTTTTAGAAAATTTGTTTTCGAAAAAATTTGAATCCAATATGCCTCGTTTTGACGAAAAACTAATTCGCAACGAAACGAATTGCACATGTCTATTGCTAACTGTGGGGGAGGTGCTCTGACTGGGGGAAGACAGAGATCGGTGTTCCTGCTTAGCAGGAACACAAGATCTCCATCTTTTCCCCTGTGAGAACGGCGATCTGCCTTGTTTAGTGTAATAAGAAGAATATATTGGTGTTTTTTTAAAACAAAATATGAACAATAAAAATGCGTTTTTACAAATGAATGAATGCTGTGCCTTCAAAGTCCAGTGCCAATACCACAGTGTAATTTTGACGATAGTTTCAATGTAGGGATGTGGCATCCAAATGTTACAAATTCTGACTGCACTTCAACCTAAGGATGTATAGGTACACCCTAAGGGCATACAGCAGATAAAGGGGAGGTGCATTTGATGGGCACAAGTGGCTGCATATGATGGACACAAGTGGCTGCATTTGATGGGCACAAGTGGCTGCATATACTGGGCACAAGTGGCTGCATATACTGGGCACAATTGGCTTTATTTGACGGGCACAAGTGGCTGCATTTGATGGGCACAAGTGGCTGCATATGACGGGCACAAGTGGCTGCATATGATGGGCACAAGTGGCTGCATTTGATGGGCACAAATGGCTGCATATACTGGGCAAAAGTGGCTGCATATACTGGGCACAAATGGCTGTATTTGACGGGCACAAGTGGCTGCATTTGATGGGCACAAGTGGCTGCATTTGATGGGCACAAGTGGCTGCATTTGATGGGCACAAGTGGCTGCATATACTGGGCACAAGTGGCTGCATATACTGGGCACAAGTGGCTGTATTTGACGGGCACAAGTGGCTGCATTTGATGGGCACAAATGGCTGCATATGATGGGCACAAGTGGCTGCATTTGATGGGCACAAGTGGCTGCATATGATAGACACAAGTGGCTGCATTTGATGGGCACAATTTGCTGCATATGATGGGCACAAGTGGCTGCATATGGTGGGCACAAGTGGCTGCATTTGTTGGGCACAAGTGGCCACATTTGTTGGGCACAGAGGCTGCATTTGATGGACACAGTGGCTGCATTTGATGGGCACAAGTGGCTGCATTTGATGGGCACAAGTGGCTGCATATGTTGGACACAAATGGCTGCATTTGATGGGCACAAATGGCTGCATATGATGGGCACAAGTGGCTGCATATGATGGGCACAAGTGGCTGCATTTGATGGGCACAAGTGGCTGCATATGATGGGCACAAGTGGCTGCATTTGATGGGCACAAATGGCTGCATATGATGGGCACAGTGGCTGCATATGATGGGCACAATTGGCTGCATATAATGGGCACAAGTGGCTGCATATGATGGACACAATGGCTGAATATGATGGGCACAGTGGCTGCGTTTGATGGGCACAAGTGGCAGCAACTGATGGGCACAGTGAGGCTGCAATTGATGGGGGGGGGGGGGGTTCAGTATTTTTCAGTTTGTTTGTGCTCCCCCCAATAAATTTTGAGCACCAGCTGCCACTGACCAAATGAGCTTGCCCCATATTTTTCCTTTAATGGTCATGCATTTTTCTTCCAAAGCAAAAACGGAAGAAAAACTGATCAGTTGTAAAGGGCCCCTAAAGAGAAACATTAAAATGTAATGCTTTTTAACAGATTTGTTACATTTTCTTGAATTATCTGTGTACATATTTTCAATCCACACTGGAATTTCGGATCATTTCATTTTCACATACCAGGCTATTGTGGGTCACAGAGTTACAAGCTGCAAACTGAACTTTGAAGGACGGGGCCAAGCAACCAACATTTGTCTTAAATACAATATGCTACAATTTCGTAAAGTAACAGCCTAAGCAAAAAACGTTCCCAACTGTCAGAAAGGGTTTCTAAACTTAACTTAGTTCCTAATTTTCGATTTTACAAAGAGCTAATTTGAAAAAAAAAATAATAAAATTAAAATTTTCCATTTACAAGTAACTGCAACCAGCTTCCTGTTCTAAAATATGACCCCAATAGGGGGATAGGTGCAGGAACCCTCCCCCTTATGAGTCACCCTTCGTCTCTACCCCCCTACCCACCTCCCAGCACTGCCTTTAGGCTCCACCCCCTACCCACCACCCAGTACCGCTCCTTTTAGAGAGTACAGAACCAAGTATCATTTTGTGCTACTAAATTGTATGGAATTGGATAGACCCCACCCAAGCAGCAACAGACCCCACCACTGCAACAATAGATCCCCCCACACACAGCAGCAGTCCTCCCCCAAGCAACAATGGACCCCCCGAAACAAAATACCACCGCAGCAACAATAGATCCCCACAAAAAAATAGATCCCCGGTGACAATAGATCCCCCAACAGTCAGCATCAATTGACCCTCCAGCACACCTTGCCATAGAATACATTCAGTGCTGGAGGTGCCGGAACTGCGTTCCCCCGCGTTCACGCTGAAAAAAAGCCCTGGTTATAGAGTTGGTAAGGTTGAATAAAGAAACTAGTCCATCGAGTTCAACCTGTGTAGGTGTGTGTTCGTGTAGATAATCATTTCCCATATCCCTGTATATTGTGTTCGATAAGATGCATGTCCAAGAGTCTTTTGAAACTATCCATACTTCCTGTTGACACCACCGATTGCAGAAGAGAGTTCCACATCCCTATCGTCTTGACAGTGAAAAACCCCCTACGCAGCTTAAAAGTTAAACGGCTTCTCCTCCAATCTCATTGTGTGGCCCCCGTGTCCTCCTAAACTCCCTGACCCTGAATAGTTTGCTACCTACACTGAGATTACCATTGAGGTATTTGCATATCACTATCACATCTCCTCTCAAGTGTCTCTTCTCCAGGGAGAATAAATTTAGCGCTTGTAGCCGTTCCTCGTATTTGAGGTTCTCCAGCCTCGTTACTAATTTTGTTGCCCTTCTCTGGTTTTTCTCCAGCTCCAGCACTTCCTTTCTGAGGATTGGTGAGTAGAACTGGACGGAATACTCCAGATGTGTTCTATAAAGCGGCAAGATTATCATTTAATTTCTGGAGTAAATCCCTTAATACATGCTAATATTCTGCTGGCTTTGCTTGCCGCAGCCTGACCATGCACACTATTGCTAAGTCTGTCATCTACTAGGACCCCCAGGTCCTTCTCCATCCTGAAATCCCCCCCCCCCCCCGAGTTTCTCCCCCTAGTAAGTAACCTGCGTTTATATTTTTATCCCCCAAGGGCATTACTTTATATTTTTCACTGTTAAAGCTCATTTGCCATCCAGTTGCCCACTTCATTAATTTATTGAGGTCCTCTTGTAAGGTTTCTACATCCTGCTGTGATGAGATTGAGCTATTTATCCCATCCTCTATAGCATTTATAAATACATTAAACAGAATTGGTCCCAGGACAGAGCCCTGGGGTACCCCACTTACCACTCTAGACCATTCTGAGCACACATTATTTATCACCACCCTTTGGACGCACCCTTGTAGCCAGTTTTCTATCCAAGAGCAAACCCTGGTCCATGCCTACAGACCTTAGTTACTGTAGATCTACCGGTGTTCTGCCGAGAAAGTTCCGCTCGGCGGATTAGTTCCCCCCTCTACTGTGCATGCGCAGTAGAATCCGGCGGAAATAGCCGAAGCGGAACAGCTGAAAATCAGCTGTACACGGCGCCTGTAAGAGGGCCCCTCGTGGGCTCGCTTCGCTCGCCACGCTTCGGGCACGCCCTCGCTGCGCTCGGCACTTTTAGATTCCCCCTCTAGGTCCACTGGGATGGTGGGGAAGGAACCTGGACCCAGAGCGCAGGCGCCGTGTACAGCTGATTGAAGCGTTTGAGCTTTGGCTATCTCCGGCGGCCGACAGTAGTACGTACTGCGCAGGCGCTGCGCCTGCGCAGTACAGGGGGGGAACCTATCCGCCGAAGGAACTTATTCGGCAAGACACCGGCACTTCCCCCCCTCCTGCCCAGGCTATTTTTCAGCTTTCAGCGCTGTCGCACTTTGAATGACAAATGTGCAGTCATGCAACACTGTACCCAAATGACTTTTTAATAACTTTCTTCACACAAATAGAGCTTTCTTTTGGTGGTATTTAATCACTGCTGGGTTTTTTTATCTTTTGCTAAAAAAAAAGATATAAGACGTAAAATTTTGAAAAAACAAAACAAAAATGTTTTTCTTAGTTACTGTCACTGTAATGCCCCGTACACATGGTCGGACATTGATCGGACATTCAGACAACAAAATCCTAGGATTTTTTCAGACGGATGTTGGCTTAAACTTGTCTTGCATACACACGGTCACACAAAGTTGTCGGAAAATCCGATCGTTCTGAACGCGGTGGCGTAAAACACGTACGTCGGGACTATAAACGGGGCAGTGGCCAATAGCTTTCATCTCTTTATTTATTCTGAGCATGCGTGGCACTTTGTGCTTCGGATTTGTGTACACACGATCGGAAATTCCGACAACGGACTTTGTTGTCGGAAAATTTTATAGCCTGCTCTCAAACTTTGTGTGTCGGAAAATCCGATGGAAAATGTGTGCTGGAGCCCACACACGGTCGGAATTTCCGACAACAAGGTCCTATCACACATTTTCCATCGGAAAATCCGACCGTGTGTACGGGGCATTTCTGTTACTGTAAATTTTGTAAAAAGGTAATTTTTCTCCTTCACTGATGTGCGCTGATGAGGCGGCACTGATGGGCACTGATAGGCTGCACTGATGGGCACTGATAAGGTGGCACTTGTGGGCACTGATGAAGTGGCACTTATGGGCACTGATAGGTGGCACTATTATGCTGCACTGATGGGCACTGATAGGTGGTACTGATATGCGGCACTGATGGGCACTGATAGGTGGCACTGATGGGCACTGATAGGTGGTACTGATATGCGGCACTGATGGGCACTGATAGGTGGCACTGATGGGCACTGATAGGTGGCACTGATGGGCACTGATAGGTGCTACTGATATGCGGCACTGATGGGCACTGATAGGTGGCACTGATGGGCACTGATAGGTGGCACTGATGGGCACTGATAGGCAGCACGGATAGGTGGCATTGATGGGCAGCACTGATGGGCACTGATGGGCAGCAATGATGAGCAGGCACTGATGGGCACTAAAAGGCAGCACTGGCTGGCACCAGTAATGGGCATTTATTAGTGTCACTGATGGACACTGATTTGTGTCACTGATAGGCACGCATGGGCACTGATTGGTCACACTGCTGCAGCTTCACTGTAATTAGAGCACTGATGATCAGTGCTCTGATTACCTTCCCTGTTCTCCCCTGCAAGGAAATGCCACTGATCGGCTCTCCTCGTCACACGCTTTGTTAGTGTGAGGCAAGGAGAGACGATTTACGGCACTTACACATTTACATGTGACCTGCTGTGACCGCTGTCGCGCGAGAATGACGTTTTTGTGCGCCGTCATATGAGGTCCGCCCAGAATTAGAGCCGCACTGTCCCGCCATCATTTGATGGTGGGCGGGTGGCAAGTGGTTAAGCATTTGTGGGGCACTGTATTGAATGCTTTTGCAAAATCCAGATACTATAGAGGAAGAGTTACTCTACCAACATGTGACATTTGAACGACCTATGTTATTAAAAAAATGTTATGTCCGATTTTGCATGACATTCGGCACAGCTCTCGAAATTTTTGTGTTGGAATCAACCTTACATAACAATAATCTAATTTCGTAATTGCAAAATTCCGTCTTGCACTGACTCGCCTGGAATTAAAGGGGTTGTAAAGGTAAAATTTTTTTTTTTTTTAAATAACAAACATGTTATACTTACCTTCACTGTGCAGCTCGTTCTGCACAGAGTGGCCCCGAACCTGGTCTTCTGGGGTCCCTCGGCGGCTGTTTCAGCTCCTCCCCGCAAGCATTTACCACCTTAATGCGAGCTCCCTCGCATGGTGGTTAGTGCTTGCGGGCGCGCTCCCGTGATACAGCCGGCGGCTATAGCCGCTCGCTGTATCACTCGGCCCCGCCCCCCGGCGCGCCGCGTCATCGGATGTGATTGACAGCAGCGCGAGCCAATGGCTGCGCTGCTTTCAATCCATCCACTGCAGCCAATCAGCGACCAGGCTGACCTGCAATGGAGATGACGAGAACGAGCAGCGGAGATTCGAGGCGTCAGGTAAGTAAAACGGGGGGGCTGGGGGCGGCGGTATTGTCAAAAGTTTTTTCACCTTAATGCATATAATGCATTAAGGTGAAAAAATTTTTACCTTTACAACCCCTTTAATCTCTTTCGTAAAGTGTCCGAGCTTCACTTTCTGTCATTTTTCTGTCACCGAGTAGATCCAGCTTGTAATCGGAATACTTCCCGTAACATATACAAAGCTGTTTCCCAACTACTGATGAATGAACGCAGCTTTAAGCGCCATGAATGTTGTTAATTAATCCTTAATTAGGTCAATAAATTAATCCAAAGAGAAGTCCCATTAGCGGACAGTAATAAATGAAGTCTTAACACTCAGGAGAGATGTAGAGATTTTCTTGCAAACACACGGATCCCCAACCAGTGAGCATTAACTGTTCTTTTCTCTCGGTGATGCTAGATTACTTATGTAAACTCTACTGGGCTACAACAACAAAAAAAATCACTAGAATGTGGTGTCTTTTACAAACAGCTTCAGCTAAACTAATATTTGGAGGGGTTCTTGAAAACACCCAGCGATGTGTCTTGTACAGACATCTCCTGAGCTTGTAGAAAAATATTGTCAAGCCCTGATTCCATCTGTCAAAGCTGGCCATACACCAGTATCATTTCGTTCAAATGTTCTTATGGGAATTATGAAAAAATCATTCATCAGAGCATTTGATCTTGTCATCGCTGAGTCCATTATTTTCCTTCCAAAGACCTTAAAATTTCATCTAGGCCTGCTGCTTGAATAGAATTCCAGATGTATCAAGCTGATTTTCTTAGAACATGCTCATAACAATATAATAAAGGAAACCCCAATACACAGTTGGAATTTCTTTCGTCCAAGAAAAAATTTTGAAAGTGTTTTCTTATACAGTATAGTTGAAAAATGATCGTTGGTTTGAGCCCACTAACCATTAGAAAATGTAACTGATATTCTGAAAAATGAAAAATTCCAATGAAATGTGACTTGTGTATGGCTAGATTTAGGGCGTTTTAGAGCCCCACAGGCCAGCAGATACAGTTAGGTCCATAAATATTTGGACACAGGCACAATTTAAGATTTTTTTTTCAGGTATTTACCAAAACATATTCAAGCTATAGTTATATAATGGATATGGGCTGAAAGTGCAAGCTCTCGGGTTGAATTTGAGGGTATGTACATCCAAATCAGAGGAAGGGTTTAGGAATTACAACTCATAAGAATAGCCAACCACCCCCCTTTTTCAAGGGACCAAAAGTAATTGGACAATGGAATCGAAAGCCAGGTGTGGGCTACTCCTTCATTATTTCTTCATCAATTAGGCAAGTAAAAGGTCTGGAGTTGATCCTAAGTGAGTTATGCTAAAAGTGAAGGTGAAAGTGAGATTCCCCTGACGGGATCAAACTAGTAACAAACCATTACTGATGTGTATACATCATGATAAAATACATACAATATTACTCTAATATACAAACAACAATAATGATGATGTTTACATAAACCAACAGGTTTCATCCCAAAAGGACATCATCTAGGTGATGATCTAGGTGATGATGTCCTTTTGAAACGAAACCGGTCGGGATGGGCTCTGCTGATGCCACTGCGATATTTGATTTTATTGATCAGCAGAGCCCGCCCCCGACCGGTTTCGTCTCAAAAGGACATCATCTAGGTGATGATCTAGGTGATGATGTCCTTTTGAGATGAAACTGGTCGGGACGGGCTCTGCTGATGCCACTGCGATATTTGATTTTATTGATCAGCACTTTTAATGCCTTCTCAAATGTGAGTGACCATTTTACTTATTTCAATAAAATGCCTTTTATGTAAATGGAATCACACTATGTGGCCCAATTTTTCTCCTTTTACCATACATAATACTGGGAGGATCCGTTCTTGATCTTTGGTCACTGTTCCCTTGGTCGATACCTATTGATATTATATATTGTGACAGACCCCTGCCTGATTGGTCTACATCGGAAACCGTGTATGCTGATTTTCTTCCCTGGGTGTGTTACACCACAAGCTCTGTTGACTCATCAGGCGTATGCTTAGTTGGGTTCAACTTGTCTGGTAAGCCTCTTTCCTTTTGGTGGTGGATTATCAACAGACAGCTAGTTCACAGATTTATCTCGCAAGTCAGTTTGTATATTGGAGTCACTTTAGGGACTTTCATTCTAATATATATATGCACTGTTGGTTTATGTAAACATCATCATTATTGTTGTTTGTATATTAGAGTAATATTGTATGTATTTTATCATGATTTATGCATATCAGTAATGGTTTGTTACTAGTTTGATCCCGTCAGGGGAATCTCACTTTCACCTTCACTTTTAGCGCTGCACTTTACCACTTTCCCATTTGTTGACATATTCACAGATTTCTGTTGTGCTGGTAGCTATTATTAATCACTTTAAGACAGCGCGTTTTTTTTCTTTTCTTTTTTCTTGATTCTAAGTGTGTTATTTGCATTTGGAATCTATTGCTGTGAACCTACATCACGTGTTCAAAGGAGCTGTCCATGCAAGTGAAGCAGGTCATTGTTAAGGCTTCAAAAATAAATCCATCAGAGAGATAGCAGCAACATCAGGAGTGGCCAAATCAACAGTTTTGGTACATTCTGAGGAAAGAAGAACGCACAGGTGAGCTTAGCAACTTGAAAAGGCCTGGATGCCCATGGAAGACAACGGTGGTGGATGATCGCAGGATCCTCTCTATGGTAAAGAAAAACCCATTCACAACATCCAGACAAGTGAAAGACACTCTCCAGGAGGTGGGCGTATCATTGTCAAAGTCTACCACCAAGCGAAAACTTCACAAGAGCAAATACAGAGGGTTCACCACAGGGTGCAAACCATTCATAAGCCTGAAGAACAGAAAAGCCAGATTATGCCAAACAACATCTAAAAAATCCACACCAGTTCTGGAAAAGCATTCGTTGGACGGATGAAACTAACTTAGTACTGGTGACCGATTGAGAAGTCGGCCAAGTCCTCCAGGAACCCAAACCCCTCCTTACTACACCAGCTCCTCAGCCACTTGTTTACTTCCCTAATCTCCCTCTGCCTTTCTGGTGTGGTTCGATGTACCAGTAGTATTCCTGAGAATACTACCTTGGAGGTCCTTTTCCTCAATTTAGCTCCCAAGTCCCTAAAATCGTTCTTTAGGACACTCCATCTGCCTCTGATTTTGTCATTGATGCCAACGTGCACCATGACAGCTGGGTTTTCCCCAGCCCCTCCCAGTAATCTGTCCACCAGATCCATGATGTGCCGAACCCAAGCGTCCGGTAGACAACATACTGTTCGGCGCTTCAGGTCTTTGTTACAGATTGCCCTCTCTGTCCTTCTAAGAATTGAGTCCCCTACCACCAGAATCTGTCCTTCCTTTGCTGTTCCTATCCCCCCCACTTTCACTGGAGGAGTTCTTCCCCCGGCAGCTAGGAGGGTCCCTCAGCTCCAGCAGTGCTGGTCCCTGACTGGTTTCACCAATGTCACTCAATGGAGCGTACTTATTGGGATACTCCAGCCCTGGATCGGCCTCCCTGGCACTTCCTCCTCTACCCTTCCTTCCCTACTCTTACCTAGTGCCTGCACCTCTTTGTCTCCACCAGCCTCTATGCTGGCCCCTGCCAGCACCTGCCGTGTACGTTCCTGGCTCTCCTTTAGTATGGAGGGTCTTCTCAGTGCAGACAGTTGCTTCCCCAGATTCAGAACTTGGATTTCCAGGGAAACAATGTGCTACATTTTGCACAGCAGTATTCGCCCTCGATCTGATGATCAAGGAACGCATACATGCCGCAGGATGTACACTGAGTTGCATCTCCACACCCATTGGGCATCGTACCTACTAATTTAATGAGGATTGGGGATTATACCCTGTCCAAATTACCTAACAACTAGCTTGCAGTGTGATGGCATGGGCATGCATGGCTTCCAGTAGCACTGGGTTATTGGTGTTTATTGATGATGTGACAGAAGACAGAAGCAGGCGAAAGAATTCTGCAGTGTTTAGAGATATACTGTCAGCCCAGATTCAGCTAAATGCAGCAAAGTTGATTGGAGGGCGCTTCACAGTACAGATGGACAGTGATCCAAAACACACTGCAAAAGCAACCCAGGAGCTTTTGAAGGAAAAGAAGTGGAATATTCTGCAATGGCCGAGTCAATCACCTGATCTCATCCCAATTCACCATTTCACTTGCTGAAGACAAACTAAAAGCAGAAAGACCCACAAAAAACAACTGAAGACAGCTGCAGTCAGAGCCTGGCAAATCATCAGAAAGGAGGAAAGCCAGTCTTTGGTAATGTCCATGGGTTCCAGACTTCAGGCAGTCATTGCCAGTAAAGGATTCTCATCAAAATATTAAACATTTTATTTATGATTATATTCATTTGTCCAATTACATTTGAGTCCCTGAAAATGGGGGGGACTTGGTAAAAAATGGTTGCAGTTCCTAAAATTTGTACTTGATATTTATGTTCAACCCCTTGAATTAAAGCTAAAAGTCTGCACTTCAAATTCATTTGAAATTTTTCGTTTTAATTTTATTCTGGTGGCATACAGAGCCAAAAGTATGAACATTGTGCCTGTGTCCAAATATATATGGACCTAACTGTAAAGTTAAATGAAAAAAATCTTTAAAAAGTAAAAAAAAAAAAAAAAAAAATCTATTTGAATAAAATAAATAAAAATACATTTAAATAAAATAAATTTTAAAAAAATTAACGCTCCCCTGCCTATCATGGCAATGTGCAAATGCAAACACAGATACGTAGATCAATAGCATATGTAAACAACGATTGCACCACACATGTGCGGTATTGCCATGAACGCAATAATACTAGGGCAATTATTCATGATTTACTCTAAATCGATAAAATTTTAGGTACCCTATATAGCAAGGTCCCAGTCTAATGAGAACCTCCAGAGCAAAAGAACTGCTAACATCCTTCCATTAAGAGTGGGTTGTAAGGCATAGTGGGCTTAATGCAAGTTAGATTCATGGGCGCCAGACACTTCTTGAATGCAAAGAGATTTTATTTCTCTTAAACAGAACTTTGGGAGAGAGGGTTAGGACCAGGACACCCTTAGGTAGTTGCAATGTTAATTGGCAGACTCCAAGACTTCTACAGGTAGAAAGCCATGCAGGGAAAGGCATCCAGCAAGACGCCACATCTGAATGTGTAGGAATGCTGTCTCCTATGGCAACAGTCTTTAACAGTTTCTAACACAAGGGGTTCCTTCACTTCCACTACTATCACTTTTTGTAGTTCTTCAACCCACTGAGCTCCCAGTCACTAGACTAGATGATTTACTGCCACTAAATCCCTTGAGATCCTCCAATCTTCATTGTAGTATCTTCCTCAAGCGTCACCCCCGCTTCTCTGCTAGGTCCCTAGCTTGGCTTTCCAGATACTCATCAAGCTTCACCCCACTGGCTTGCTCGGTCCCTGGCTTGACACACAAGGCTGCTCTGCAAGCGTCACCTCTGCTGGTTGGGTCCCTGGCTTGATACCTGCTGAAGTTTCCCGATTCTTCAACGTCCCCGGTTGGTGGGAATTCTGCTCTGATACTTGCTTCAGCTACTCACTGTGTTCCCTGGTAATAAGGCGGATGGTCCCTTAGTGGTGACAGCTTCCCCTCTACCTCCGGCCACTGACAGGTTCTCCGGAAGGCAGAACCATCACTTCTGGTTGGACTGCAAGCCGCAACCCCAAGCCTGCGCTGCTCTCTTGCTTCTGGATAGGCCCTCAAAAAGCCTAGCCACCAGATGTCCCCGGGATAGGCCCAAACACTGGCATAGCAGCCCGGAGCAGTACAACACAGTCCACTTAGACAGCCGTCCAGATGGCACAGAACACCAATCATCTGACTCCACCCAAATATATAGGTTCTCCCAGCAGGCCAAGGGATTTAAGAAAATCCCTGCCCATTGGCTGAGATGCCCCATATACTCCTAATCTGTCCTTGCTTTGTCCTTCTCTTATCTAATGTCACCAGGTACCCGGCCATCCAGTGGCAGAAGAGAGAAGTGCAGCAATTCCAGACTTTGGGTGAACTCAATCGATCCCTAACAATGAGCCAAGGTAACTACACCTGGCAGGTAAATTTAGGAGCAACCCTGCCTAAACACCTGGGTGCTACACCTAGTTTGTCACCATTTCTCAGGTGCATGAAATTTCAAGTCTTGATACGCTTGGTATTTATTTACTCAGCACAGCCCCATCTTTTATATTTTACCAAAAAAAAAGAAAAAAGGGGGATTATATTGTGTTTGTTTGCACTAAAATTTATATTTCGCTCGTCCCTAATGCTGAGCTTTCTGACAAATTCACTTGTTTACAGAACTATAAACATTGGGAATTAAACAAAAGAAGAAAATTGTAAGTCTAGAAAATGTAAAAAGGATAAAACCTTTGAACTAAAAATGTCATGCAATTAAAGTTTTGGCATATTTACACTGCAGCAAATTATTGGTGCCAAAGTCAAATAATCTGTTCCTGGCAAACACTGCGGCATCCTCCATTATTATTCAGGCCCAGATAAATTTGCACATATACAGTAATGACTTACCCACGGTGTCTATCCAGAATCAGCCCAGAAGCCCCAATTGAAATCTAATAACATATTTAAAGCGGAGTTCCAGGCGAAATATGACTTTTTAGATAAAAATACCCCTAGAATACTCATGCCTTGTGCAATGTAACAAAGGTATTCTGTAAACTATGCCCAGTTTTCTATTTGTGCAGCATCGTTTTCTTACTTTGTAAAGTTCCTGCACAGCGCAGCCATCTCCAGTGTGGGCATCTGAAGTCGCAGTGTCCTTCTTCCTGGATTCCGTGCATGCTGGCTACCCAACATGCACCTGCCAATCTCACGCATGTGCAGTACAGTGCAATCTTGGTCAGCTTGACATGGCACGGCTCCAGTAACATTTAACATTGGCTTCTATGGAAATACTTGGTTAGCTTGACATGGCACTGGAGCAGTGCCATGTCAAGCTGGGCAAGATTTCTCCATATACGCCAATGTTAAATGTCACTGGAGCCGTTCCATGTCAAGCCGACCAAGATTTTCCATAGACGCCAATGTTAAATGTTACTGGAGCCGTGCCATGTCAAGCTGACCAACATTTTCTATAGACGCCAATGTTAAATGTTACTGGAGCTGTGCCATGTCAAGCTGACCAAGATTTTCCATAGATGCCAATGTTAAATGTTACTGGAGCCGTGCCATGTCAAGCTAAACAAGATTTTCCATAGACACCAATGTTAAATGTTACTGGAGCAGTGCCATGTCATGCTGACCAAGATTTTCCATAGATGCCAATGTTAAATGTTACTGGAGCCGTGCCATGTCAAGCTGACCAAGATTTTCCATAGACGCCAATGTTAAATGTTTCTGGAGCCGTGCCATGTCAAGCTGACCAAGATTTTCCATAGACACCAAATTTTAAATGTTACTGGAGCAGTGCCATGTCAAGCTAACCAATATTTTCCATAGACGCCAATGTTAAATGTTACTGGAGCCGTGTCATGTCAAGCTGACCAAGATTTTCCATGGACGCCAATGTTAAATGTTACTGGAGCTGTGCCATGTCAAGCTGACCAGGATTTTCCATAGACGCCAATGTTAAATGTTTCTGGAGCCATACCATGTCAAGCTGACCAAGATGTTCTATAGACACCATTGTTAAATGTTACTGGAGCCGTGCCATGTCAAGCTGACCAAGATTTTCCATAGACGCCAATGTTAAATGTTACTGGAGCCGTGCCATGTCAAGCTGACCAACATTTTCTATAGATGCCAATGTTAAATGTTACTGGAGCTGTGCCATGTCAAGCTGACCAAGATTTTCCATAGATGCCATTGTTAAATGTTACTGGAGCCGTGCCATGTCAAGCTAAACAAGATTTTCCATAGACACCAATGTTAAATGTTACTGGAGCAGTGCCATGTCATGCTGACCAAGATTTTCCATAGATGCCAATGTTAAATGTTACTTGAGCCGTGCCATGTCAAGCTGACCAAGATTTTCCATAGACGCCAATGTTAAATGTTTCTGGAACCGTGCCATGTCAAGCTGACCAAGATTTTCCATAGACACCAAATTTTAAATGTTACTGGAGCAGTGCCATGTCAAGCTAACCAATATTTTCCATAAACGCCCATGTTAAATGTTACTGGAGCCGTGTCATGTCAAGCTGACCAAGATTTTCCATGGACGCCAATGTTAAATGTTACTGGAGCTGTGCCATGTCAAGCTGACCAGGATTTTCCATAGACGCCAATGTTAAATGTTTCTGGAGCCATACCATGTCAAGCTGACCAAGATGTTCTATAGACACCATTGTTAAATGTTACTGGAGCCGTGCCATGTCAAGCTGACCAAGATTTTCCATAGACGCCAATGTTAATTGCATTGGCATGCGTCACCATTTGCATTAAGGTGTGCACCCAAGAGCACACACATGTGTGTATATCAGCAAAGCAGTTGGCGGTGTCAGTAGAGCAGAGATTGGTGTCAGTAGTTTTTATTTTTATTATTTTTTACAATATTTTTTTTACATTTTTTTTAAAATTGTTTTAACAATTTTTTTAGGGGTCCCTTTGGGGGCTTTCTGAAGTATCTTAAGGTCTAAACAGACCCCTGATCTCTCATTATTGAGACAGACAAAGAGATTGAGGAAAGAGTTTCCCCAGTCCCTTTCTCTGCAGCCTCAGATGAACTGGACAGTGAACAAATGGGAAGTGCTCTAAGCTGAGCGGCTTTCTGTTCATTTACTAACTGAAGCGTAGCAAACATAGTGTACTATGCTTCCGTTAAGAATGAACACAGGAGCGCCGGGTACAGATCACTCAATGTGTACTATCAGAAAAGGAAGGGGCCGGTAAATTATATATTTACCAGCCCCTTCCCCCACTCTCCATTCTGAAACCCCCCCCCCCCCCAGCAGCCGGAGGGAGAGGACAGGAGGGAAGTTGGCAGCACTGCAGAGGGGAGACGGGGTGCTAGGAAGCAGGAAAAATTGGCACTGCACAGGGTGATTAGGGTGTGCCTAGGCACACCTGGCACACCCTGTGCACACGCCTATGGTTAAATGTTACTGGAGCCGTGCCATGTCAAGCTGACCAAGATTTTCCATAGACGCCAATGTTAAATGTTACTGGATACGTGCCATGTCAAGCTGACCAAGATTTTCCGTAGACGCCAATGTTACTAGAGCCGTGCCATGTCAAGCTGAGCAAGATCTCCCAGGGGCCAATGCAAAGCCAGAAATGACGTACAGCGCCGCGGCCCCTAAAGGAGGAAGTGAAATTAGATATAGGCATAAATCAGGTAAGTGAACAGAAAAAATAAAAATAAATTGCCAATTCATTTTAAGGATGCAGATTAGTGCTGCATGGTGAGGAGTGAAAAATGTGGATGGAACTCTGGTTTAAGCTTATTTTTAAAAAAGAGAGTTGGGTAACTCCCATCCAAAAATCACAAATCATCTGTCATTTCAGTAGAATGAATTCTGATTGGTTGTTGTATGTTGCATATTAGTATTGCTATCTTATAACAGCTGATAATGTCTTTGCATTTTTACTAGTTATTCTCCCAGCACATGTAAAGCTGAGTACATATTTTGGCACCTATAAATAAACACGCTTTTTGGTCCAGGGAAATAAAGGTGCGGCTGCCGGGAATTATAGTATTTGTTTATGTATTGAACACCAGGTCACATCCAGCAATGAGCTGCAGAAACAAAAACTTCTGGATTTGACACTATTATTGATATTCTTCTTATCAAAGCCAAACTCCAGGAAAAAAGTTAAATACAAAGCTGCGATCTATCTTGACTGTCATAAAATGTATAATTCTGTTTAGCTTTTTGATCCGGAAGCTTCTGCCAGACAGCACAGCCAGGACCTGGACCTCTCTGCAGGCAACCCTGCTTTTGAGTCATAAATCCTGGTCCAGGACCTGTCCCCTAGCCTGTGAATGGTCAATGAATCAGAAGCAGCACACCAATAAGGTCATCTTCTGTTTTCTTTTTGCTTGTTAGAACGTTCACCGTGTTAGATTGACAACACTGGGCAAAGCAATAGATCCCTTTTTTAGTTCAGATTTAGAGCTGTGCTATGCAGGGAATTGCAGGAAGCACATACAAGTAATATTCAGCTGCTATTACTACTTCTATTTAAAAATACCTTTACTTGTTCTCTAATAAATACCTACATTTGCATTTAAATGGATGTTTAGTGTCAGCACAGGTAGCAGAAAAAAAGTAATAAAGTAATACAAAGTATAAGATGAAACAATCAGCGCCACAAGTAAAAAATATTGTGACGTTTAAATAAGATAACCTAATAATAAACGTGCACAGCTGCTAAACATTCAAAGTGGTACACCACACTCATTTCAAAATGGATAGTAAATAAATAAATGTAGCGCTATGTGTAAAATTATAAATATAAAGTGCAAATCTCTAAACTAAATAAATCCTACATGTTAATGAATAGTCCATAAAATGAAAAAAAAATGAAGAAATAAAACATGAAAAAAATAAAGTAATAACAATAACAAAAAACATTAAACATAGAATTTATTTATAAAATCAACAAAGACAAAGCTTCACATTTTTAAAACATGTAAAAAAAAAAAAGAGTTTTTATACAGTGCCTTGAAAAAATATTCACACCCCTTGAAATTTTCCACATTTTGTCGTTATAACCAAAAATGTAAATGTATTTTATTGGGATTTTATGGGATAGACCAACAGAAAGTGGCAAATAATTGTGAAGTGGAAGGAAAATAATAAATGGTTTTCAACATTTTTTTTTACAAATAAATAAGTGAAAAGTGTGGGGGGTACATTTGTATGGCGCCCCCCTGAGTCAATACTTTGTAGAACCGCCTTTCACTACAATTACAGCTGCGAGTCTTCTTGGGGATGTCTCTACCAGCTTTGCACATCTAGAGAGGGACATTTCCAATCTGTCAGATTGGATGGAGAACGTCTGTGAACAGCAATTTTCAAGTCTTGCCACAGATTCTCAATGTGATTTAGGTCTGGACTGTGACTGGGCCATTCTAACACATGAATATGCTTTGATCTAAACCATTCCATTGTAGCTCTGGCTGTATGTTTCGGGTCCTTGTCCTGCTGGAAGGTGAATGTCCGCCCCAGTCTCAAGTCTTTTGCAGACTCTAACAGGTTTTTTTTTTCTAAGATTGCCCCGTATTTGGCTCCATTCATCTTCCCATCAACTGTGACCAGCTTCCCTGTCCCTGCTAAGGAAAATCATCCCCACAACATGATATTATGAGATATTTCCAGTATCTACAGGTAAGCGTTATTATAGGCTTACATGTAGGTAAAAGTGGTGTGTAAGGGTTTATAACCACTTTAAACTTAAGATCTTTAAATATAAGATATTTAAACCTAAGATAGTTTGGCGCTGCAAACTTCACCCGGTCTTCCTTCCAGGTTCACGGGCTTCAGCTGTATGACTGGGGCCGCGGCTCCAGCGCAAAGCTCTGAATGTACGGCACAGGTATACCATCCCTTCAGAGTACAGGTTTTACTCCCTTTGTGACCAAACCATTTTTTGCTATGCGCCACTGCGCCAATTTAACAGGTAAATGCATGATCATGTGACTCTGTAGCCAAAGGTAATTTATATAATTTTTTTCACACAAATAGAGCTTTCTTTTGGTGGTATTTGATCACCACTGGGTTTTTTTACTTTTTATTATATAAATGAAAAAGGCCAAACATTTTGGATAAAAAAAATATATTTTTTAAAACATATCCAAAAAAAAAAAAAAATTCTTCATAAATTTAGACCAAAATGTATTTTGCTACATGTCTTTAGCAAAAAAAAAAAAAAAAAACCAGCAAACAAAAAATTGTATATTGATTGGTTTGTGTGAAAGTTATAGCGTCTACAAACTTTATTTATTTATTATAACATTTTATTATAAACTTTTTATTTATTTATTTTTATAGTAATAATGGCGGAAATCAGCGACTTATAGTGGGACTGTGATGCAATGTGGCATTGCAGCGGAAATCTGACACTAACTGACACTGGGTGGGAACTGAATACAGTAACTGACATCACCGGTGACACTAATACAGTGATTAGTGATAATACTATACACTGTCACTGTACTAATGACCAGTGGCGGCCCATCCATAGGGGGTGCACGGGCATCGCCCCCCAAAGCTAGTCACAAAAACAAAAAAAAGATCCTTAAAAAAAAATAAAAATAAAGGTCCTTTAAGTGCACTGTGTACGGGCGCCGGACACAGTGCACTATGGGCAGCATGACGTCTATGCAATCACGTGACTGCAGGTGAGACGCTTAATTGGGTTTTCTGAGTGCTTGTGGTGCAAAGCAATGCACCGCAACACTCCCTTATTGGTCATTCTCCCTGTTGAGTGGTTTTCTAATTGGCACCGGACATGGGTGGTACTTTCCTTGGAGCCGCTGTGTCACTTACGGTTTCTCTGTGCCAGTGAGAAACCGGACATGATGCAGCGGCTCCGTGGATGGAACTCATAGCCTGAGCTGCGCTTCATTCATCTCTCGGCCGGATTGGTAGGTTCTGAGAGAGTGCAGGGCTGTATACCATATCTATGATGCTGGGCTGTATACCATATCTGTGATGCCGGGCTGTATACCCTATCTGTGATGCTGGGCTGTATACCATATCTGTGATGCTGGGTTGTGTACCCTATCTTTGATGCTGGGCTGTATACCCTATCTGTGATGCTGGGCTGTATACCATATCTGTGATGCTGGGCTGTGTACCCTATCTGTGATGCTGGGCTGTGTACCCTGTTTGTGATGCTGGGCTGTATACCCTATCTGTGATGCTGGGCTGTATACCCTATCTGTGATGCTGGGCTGTATACCCTATCTGTGATGCCGGGCTGTATACCCTATCTGTGATGCTGGGCTGTATACCATATCTGTGATGCTGGGTTGTGTACCCTATCTTTGATGCTGGGCTGTATACCCTATCTGTGATGCTGGGCTGTATACCATATCTGTGATGCTGGGCTGTGTACCCTATCTGTGATGCTGGGCTGTGTACCCTGTCTGTGATGCTGGGCTGTATACCCTATCTGTGATGCTGGGCTGTATACCCTATCTGTGATGCTGGGCTGTATAACATATCTGTGATGCTGGGCTGTATACCCTATATGTGATGCTGGGCTGTATACCCTATATGTGATGCTGGGCTGTATGCCATATCTGTGATGCTGGGCTGTATAACATATCTGTGATGCTGGGCTGTATACCCTATCTGTGGAGCTGGGCTGTATACTCCTGACACTGTGGGTGGAATATGGAATGCAGTTGGTGGATTCTATAAGGGGTGAGGCTTATGAGAAGTGGGAGGGATCAAAAAGGAAGGGTGGGTTCTGGCACCCCCCATCCTAAAACTTCACCAGCCACCACTGATAATGACGCTGGCTGGGAAGGGGTTAACATCTCAGGGTAATCTGTGATGCTGGGCTGTATAACATATCTGTGATGCTGGGCTGTATACCCTATCTGTGGAGCTGGGCTGTATACTCCTGACACTGTGGGTGGAATATGGAATGCAGTTGGTGGATTCTATAAGGGGTGAGGCTTATGAGAAGTGGGAGGGATCAAAAAGGAAGGGTGGGTTCTGGCACCCCCCATCCTAAAACTTCACCAGCCACCACTGATAATGACGCTGGCTGGGAAGGGGTTAACATCTCAGGGTAATCAAAGGGTGAAGTGGTGCCTGTTAGTGTGCATTATGTGCTGCTTTATACTAAAAATCTTTGTTTCTGCTCCCTGCACACCCTGCACCCGTAAGAGGCCAGAAGGAGCTGTTACAATGCAGAGGGGGGGAAGCGGTCCTAAAGAGGTTAAAATGGTTCTCAAGCTGAAACTTTTTTTACCTTAGTACATTTCTTGCATTAAGGTAAAAAATGTTTAGGCATAAGTATTCCCCCCCCCCCCACATCCTCTGCTTTTACTTACCTGAGACTTCATTCGATCCAGAGCTGTGCACGTATACAGCTCTTCTCTCCCCTCACTTCCAGGTCTCGCCAGCTTTGCTGAGGCACTGGGAGCCATTGGCTCCCACTGCTGTCAATTAAAGCCGGGTGGGGGGTCAGCCTGTCAGTGCTCAGACCATACGCCGCACACTGGATCAAATTGGTCTGCATGGCTGTTGTCCCAGAAAGAAGCCTCTTCTAAAGATGATGCACAGGAAAGCCCGCAAATGGTTTGCTGAAGACAAGCAGACTAAGGACATGGATTACTGGAACCATGTCCTGTGGTCTGATGAGACCAAGATAAACTTATTTGGTTCAGATGGTGTCAAGCGTGTGTGGCGGCAACCAGGTGAGGAGTACAAAGACAAGTGTGTCTTGCCTACAGTCAAGCATTTTGGTGGGAGTGTCATGGTCTGGGGCTGCATGAGTGCTGCCGGCACTGGGGAGCTACAGTTCATTGAGGGAACCATGAATCTCAACATGTACTGTGACATACTGAAGCAGAGCATGATCCCCTCCCTTCAGAGACTGGGCTGCAGGGCAGTATTTCAACAATATAACGACCCCAAATACACCTCCAAGATGACCACTGCCTTGCTAAAGAAGCTGAGGGTAAAGGTGATGGACTGGCCAAGCATGTCTCCAGACCTAAACCCTATTGAGCATCTTTGGGGCATCCTCAAACGGAAGGTGGAGGAGCGCAAGGTCTCTAACATCCACCAGCTCCGTGATGTCGTCATGGAGGAGTGGAAGAGGACTCCAGTGGCAACCTATGAAGCTCTGGTGAACTCCATGCCCAAGAGGGTTAAGGCAGTGCTGGAAAATAATGGTGGCCACACAAAATATTGACACTTTGGGATCAATTTGGACATTTTCAGTTAGGGGTGTACTCACTTTTGTTGCCAGCGGTTTAGACATTAATGGCTGTGTGTTGAGTTATTTTGAGGGGACAGCAAATTTACACTGTTATACAAGCTGTACACTCACTACTTTACATTGTAGCAAAGTGTCATTTCTTCAGTGTTGTCACATGAAAAGATAGAATAAAATATTCACAAAAATGTGACGGGTGTACTCACTTTTGTGAGATACTATATAACGAATAATCTTTTCCGATGAACATGAGGCGGACGAATTACAATTGAAACACTCGTTCAGTCAGCGCCGCATTTTCTTTCCAAGCGGCCTCCCGGGGGGATCGGCGTGTAATAAACACAATTTAGTTTATCAGCAACAAAGATAGAGAAAGTTTGATTCTTCTCCAGGGATGGGAAGGCAGCCAGCCTCAGCTCGCTCTAACACATGTACTCTGGCAAGAAAAGTCATTTTATTTACAAAATAATGGCTTAAAACCAGATGGACTGATTAGAGGGACAACAAGCAATTTCCTTTTTCCTATCAAAGTCCAGACCCCACTCAGGGATCGTGGGAGATTAACCACTTGCCGACCAGCCGCCGTCATTATACTGCGGCAAGGTGGCACGATCCCGCGAATCGCCGTAGGTGTACGTCGGCTCGGGAACTCGCTTTTGTGGGTGCGCACTCCCATTGGCCAGCGGGGGAGCCAATCAGCGGGTCTGGCGGGCTCGATGTCCGCCGGCCACCCGTGATCATTCCCCGCAGTGACAGAACGGGGATCTGCCTGTGTAAACAAGGCAGATCTCCGTTCTGACAGGGGAGATCACACAGATCCTGTCTTTGGACATTTTCACTTAGGGGTGTACTCACTTTTGTTGCCAGCGGTTTAGACATTAATGGCTGTGTGTTGAGTTATTTTGAGGGGACAGCAAATTTACACTGTTATACAAGCTGTACACTCACTACTTTACATTGTAGCAAAGTGTCATTTCTTCAGTGTTGTCACATGAAAAGATAGAAGAAAATATTTACAAAAATGTGAGGGGTGTACTCACTTATGTGAGATACTAACTATATATATATATATATATATATATATATATATATATATATATATATATATATACTGTATATGATATTTTTATATATTATATTTACTTTTTTTTTTTTTTTAATTACATTACTTCAGTTGCTTCCTGGTTCCTGGCCTAGGCCAAAATGATGTCATACATCCCAGGAGTCTTCATGTATTTTTTTTTTTTTCTTTCATCTGAAAGAGCAAAGGAGGGGCTTTCTCAGCTAGGCACACCCTCCTGCCTGCATGCCTTAGCTAAGGCCAGATGGATTCCAGGAAATAAATGCCACATGAATCATCTGCCGTTACTCGAGATGGCCACGGGCAGAAATGCTAGGAGATGTTTTTCAAAGTGATTTTTCAGAAAAATAATGCATGGACAAGAATAAATGGTTTAGAATTTTTACTTTGTGGTGCTCAGATACAGTTTAGTTCCCCTGTTAAAGTAATGCTTCAAAATGCACCATAAATGAAAATGCAGTTTTTAAAGATTTGCTGTTTTTTACCAGGGGATGCTGGGAGTTATAGTTCCATACCAGGCAGGAGGCCATACTGTAAGGGTGGCTTCACATTGTCCCAGTGCGGTTCTGCGATTTGGGCAAAGCTCAGCTATCCTGTTGGGTTTCATGCTGGTTAGCTACACTTTCTCACTTCTATGATGAGCTGCGGGTTTTGGTGCGATTTCAGAAAGCACGCCAAAGATGCAGCATGCAGGAGTTTTTGGTGCACTTTTTGAGACCTCACCAAAACCGCAGGACCTCGTAGAGCTCTATGGGAAACGTGAGTTAGCCGCAAGCAGAGTGGGGCAGTGTGAAGCCGCCCTAAATAGATTGTTTGGTAAATTAGATAGATCTTATCCGAACACCTTTTTAGAGCATATTTTATTTGTCGATAAGTTATCAGAAAACACGGTAAGACAAATAATAATTATCATTAAGACGTGTGAGAAGGAAATTTCCTGGCGCCAGAGACTCAGAAGTCAGAGGCTTCAAAACTCCATGCAAAATTTCCATTTCTCAGGACTAAGGCTAAGAAAACAGAGTTCCACAAATGTATAAATCACCCAACACTCCACACCCATCCACAGCTGTACCAGCATCGCAAAACAAACACCTCTGATCCCAGGTCACACCTAGGAGACCACGGCCCTGGATAAAGAGACGTGTCGGGGAATGCTGCTCTCATCGCCATAAACATCATGTAAAGATTTTATTGAAGTCACCTGGTCTTATGAGCACTTCCTGCCCAGGACAATCTTCAGCTTTCAGCACTGTTGCACTTTGAATGACAATTGCGCGGTCATGTAACACTGTATCCAAATTCCATTTTTATCATTTTTTTTTTTTCCACACAAATAGAGATTTCTTTTGGTGGTATTTAACCACTTAAGGACCGGAAGATTTTCCCCCTTAAAGCAGCTGTATACCCTTATTTTCAATTATTACCTACAGGTAAGCCTAAAATAAGGCTTACCTGTAGGTAAAATGAATAACTCCTAATCCCGTACGGTTTAGGAGATATTCACTTTTCGTGCAGACGCTGCCGGACCTTGCCCAGAAGAAGACTCCTGCGCGCATGCACGAGAGGGTCGTCATCGCGGCTCCGGCCACTCACAGCGCCGGAGCCACAAACCCAGAAGAAACGGCGAGGGCAGAAAGTCAGCTTCCTCGGCGTGGAGCGAGCTGCGAGACGGGGACCTGGTTCTAAGGTAAGTATTTGATAATAAGCTAGTATGTGGCGCATATTAGCTCATTATGCCTTTGCATAATGAGCTTTTTATCTTTTATCTTTTTTTTCTTTTTTAACATGTGCAGGTATACAACCGCTTTAATGACCAGGCCAATTACACTGTAATTCAGTGTTGCATCTGTGCGATTCGGTGCTATTGTGGCTTAGTGCTATGATCAAATTAACAGTCCATAAACATTCCAAAATCCATCCATGTGTTTCAGTGAACACAAACTAAAGTGCTGTGTGCTCATATTAGACGCTACACACACCTTCTGCTGGGAACGATGAGTACGCCACCCCATTACCGGCCGCCATCACCCGATTGTTACCGCTGTTTTAGAGTGGAGCACTGTAAGTGCCTTGACATTGTGAGTACCCATTGTGGGTTTTTATTGTGATTTTAAATAAAGGTAATATCGTATTTATCGGCGTATAACACGCACCCCAAGTTTAGGAGGGAATTTTAAAGAAAAAGAAAACTTTTAGGAGGGAAGTTGAAGGGAAAAAAACTTACATTTAAATGCCCATCATTGCAGCCTTGTCAGTGCAGCCTTGTCAGTGCAGCCTTGTCCCAGTGCAGCCTTGTCAGTGCAGCCTTCTCAGTGCAGCCATGTCAGTGCAGCCTTGTCAGTGCAGCCATGTCAGTGCAGCCTTGTCAGTGCAGCCTTCCCCAGTGTCCATTGCAGCCTAATCCCAGTGCAGCCTTGCCCCAGTGCAGCCTTGCCCCAGTGCAGCCTTGCAGTTTGAAAATGGCACCGCTCCCCTGCGATCCTGAGCTTCAAAATCGCTGACTGCAATTTGAAAATGGCGCCGGTCCTCGGCTCTTCTCGGCGGCTCTCGTTCACTTTCGGCTCCACTCATAGTCCCGCCCGGGATGGGCGTGACTGTGAGCGGAGCTATCCGAACCTAGCCGAGTACACTCGGCTAGGTTTGGGCGGCGCTCGTGGCCGAGAAGAGCCGAGGATCGGCTCTGTGTATTTCGGCGCCGGCGGCGCCATTTTCAAATCGCGGTCGGCAATTTTGAAGATCTGTCAGCTCAGGATCGCAGGGGATCGGCGTATAACATGCACCCACGATTTTCCCTTGATTTTAAGGGGAAAAAAGTGCGTGTTACACGCCGATAAATGCGGTACATACTGCACACCATGAAGTTCTCTTTATATTGATATACCGAGGTATCAACTGGACTGCTGTGAGGAACAGAGGCACAAGTGTGACCTATCCAGGATCTAGCAAACAATACCGAACCCATAGAGGTTCTAAGGCGCATTTTGACCAAGCTTAATCGCAAGGCCCTAAGGTGAGGGGCTATCACCTGGGGGGGGGGGCACACAGCACTCTAGTTTGTGTTCACTGAAACACATGGATGGATTTTGGAATGTTTATGGACTGTTAATTTGATCATAGCACTATTTATATTTTTATTTGAATTACATGGATGCAGCACTGAATCGCATGGATGATATTTCTTTGGAATTATTTATCTAATATTGTTTGAACATTGCACTATTACTGAATTACAGAAATACAGCACTGCATTGCATGGATGATTTTTTCTTGAAATATTTATTTATTATTTGTTTGAATGTTGCAGAAATATTTTGGAATATTTATATATATTTTTCACAGGCTTATTGAAGCACTCAGAATTATTAATTCATTTATTTATTGGAGTTTATTGCACATTAATGTATAGTATTTTGGACATTTTATACATGTCACGAGAGAGCACAATACCACTTTATTAATTATATATTTATATTTATCATTTTGATAGCGCAGCGTTTTATAACTTGATTTGATTATCTTGCATGGTATATGAGACATGCGTAACGTTAGCAGCTGATCATTTATAAGATACACTACTTTGGAGACCTGATTTGGTCAACCACCTGGAGGCTCACAGGACTATTAGGGCCCTTCCACACTGGGGCGGTTTGCAGGCGCTATTGCGCTAATAATAGCGCCTGAAAACCGACCCGAAAGTGCCGCTGCTTTCATTCCAGTGTGAAAGCCCCGAGGGCTTTCACACTGGAGCGATGCGCTGGCAGGACGGTAAAAAAAGTCCTGCCAGCAGCATCTTCGGAGCGGTGAAGGAGCGGAGTGTATACCGCTCCTTTACCACTCCTGCCCATTGAAATCAATGGGACGGCGCGGCTATACTGCCGGCAAAGCGCCTCTGCAGAGGCGCTTTGCGGTGGTTTTAACCCTTTCTCGGCCGCTAGCAGGGGGGTAAAACCGCCCCGCTAGCGGCCGCATACCGACTGTAAAGCGCCGCTTACAATAGCGGCGCTTTACCGCCGACAACGCCCCCGCCCCAGTGTGAAAGGAGCCTTAATTAGCATCTCAAGGGGAATAACTTGATCACTGTGGTGGTGTGTGGTTCCATCTGCTACACTGAGTCTTGTGCTGGGAAACTTTCTTCAAAGGACTTTTTTTTCTATTATATGATTCTATATCAAGCGCTGCATGTGACTTATTTAGGTGGCATTGATGGCCATTGATAGGCAGCACTGAAGGGCACTGATAGGCAGCACTGTTGAGGAGGCACTGATGGGCACTGATGAGGAGGCACTGATGGGCAGCACTGATGGCACTGTTTAGCACTGATGGGGCTGCATTGATAATCAGTGCCCTGATTATCTGTGTGCATGTCCCCTATTATGTTTATCTGTGTGCATGTCCCCTATCATGATTGCCAGTTACCGGCTCTCCTGTCCTCACGCTGTGACAGCACGTGAGGAGAGGAATGCTGATAACCGCCAATTCTGTTTACACTGTGATTAGTTGTGATTGGGCACAGCTGATCACGTGCTAAAGGGCAGCTGTAATTGGCCCTTTACCACGATCTGTCATAGGTTGTGTCCGAAGGACACAGCGATCACAGAGCGCACAGGGTGTACGAACTAGGAAGGGGCGTGGTTCTGGGAGGATGTCCATGGAGGCCCTCTCGGGAACTAGAGAGCCGTGCTGTAGCCGACTTTCGGCTATGGCACGGTTAGAAAGTGGTTAAGCAGTACTTTACAACCAAAGGGCAGACAGTACAATTACAATACAATTTAACACAATGGGAATCAGGAAGGAAAGGAAAAGTGATGGAAGGGCAAGAAGACAGAAAGGGTATCAGAGAAAATAAAAGATGAGGGGGAAAAATAAAAAAATGAATAGCAAGATCGAGGAGAGGAAAGGTGGGCTGAAGGGGTGGGGTAGAATATAGGAGAAAAGTGGAAAAGAGATTAAAGGGTGGAGAAGAGTTGACATGAGGAGAGGAGAAAGATAAGAGGAGGAAAAGAGAGGAGAGGAAGGGGATTCGAAAAGAGGGAGAGGAGAAGAGTGGAGAAAAGAGGTGGGCGGAGGAGAGGAGTAGAATTCAGAACAAGGTGGACAAGGAGTAGAGAAGAGAGAGGGGAAGACAAAAATGGAGAAAAAAGATTAGATGGGTACGTTAAGGTTTGCCAAAGAAGGGAAGAGAAGAGGAAGGAATGGAAGAGAGGATAGAATGGAAGAGCAGAGGCATGGAGAGGAGGGGGGAAGAATGAGAGGGAAGAGAAAAGGAAAGGAGAAAAAAAGAGGAGAGGAAGAGAGAAAAAAGGAAGGAACGGGAGAACAGAAGAGTGGAGAGGGGGAAAGAGGGAGGAGATAGTGGTAAAGAGAAAAGAGGGGAAAGGAGAGGAGAAGAAAAAGAGAAGTGAGGAGAAGATGTTGAAAGGTGAGGGAAAGGGAGATAGGAGAGGAGAGGTAATCAGAGAAAATGGAGAAGGGAGGAGAAGAAGGGAGAAGAGGGGAGGGGAGAGAAGCAGGGAGGGGGGGGGAGTGGAAAAAGACAGAAAAAGAGAGGAATTGTAGGAGGAAAGGAAGAAGAGAGTAGACAGAGAAGAGAGAAGAAAGGGGAGGCTAAAAAAGGAGAACTAAAAGTGGGTGGGTGGGTGGGTGTGTGAGGTATAGATTACAGTGGAGAGGAGGGTGGAGGAAGAAAGAAGAAGAAGAAGAAAGGAGAAGAAAAAAAAAGTGAATAGAAAATGTTTAAAGGTAAGGGAAAGGGAGATAGTAGAGGAGAGGTAAATAGAGAAAAGGGAGAGGGGAGGAGAAGAAAGGAGAAGAGAAGAATAGTAGGAGGAAAGGAAGAAGAGGCTGGGTGAGACATGGTTTACAGAGGAGAGGAGGGTAGAGGACAAAAGAAGAGGAAGGAAGATGAAAAGAGGAAAGAAATTGAGAGCAGAGGAGTGGAGAGGGGGAAGGAAAGAGGCGATAGGGGTAAGCGAAAACAAAAAGAAAGAAGGGGAAAGGAAAGAGGAAGAGAAAAAGAATTGAAGAGAAGAGGGGGGGAGCAGAGGAAAGAGGAGATAGGAGAAGAGAGGTAATTAGAGAAAAGGGAGAGGGAGAAGAAAGAAGAGGAAAGAAAGGGAGGGGAGAGGAGTGGAAAAAAGAGACATAAAAAGAGGAGAATAGTAGGAGGAAGTAAGAAGAGAGCAGATAGGGAAGAGGGAGGAGAGGGGAAGACAAAAAAGAGAAACAAGAGTGGGTGGATGAGGTGTGGTTTGCAGAGGAGAGGAAGGGATGAAAGGAGGGAAGGAAAGAAGAGAGGCAGGAAAGGGAGGGGAGAGGAAGAGGGGAAAAAAGATTGGAAGAGAGGTGAAGAATGGGGACAGGAGTTAGAGTAGATAAAGAAAAAAGAATGTGGATGAGTGACGTAAAGAATGGAGAGGAGGTGCCATGAATCCCATGAAGTAAAATTGGAAATGATAGGTAGGAAAAAGAGAAGGAACATTAAGAAAAAAAAGAATAAAGGGAAGATAGATTGTAAAGAAAAAAAGGTAAAGGGAGGAGAATTAGTGCAGAAGTGAGGAAACGTTCACACTTCTACCCCATTGCCATCCTTCCCTGGACCTGTACTAAGATTTCCTGGGAAAGCCGGCCCTTCTGCTACAATATTTACTGCGAATCCTTTTTTTTTTTTAACATTCCCTTTAAAATAATATTTAACTTTCCTTTTGTGGTCCATTTCATTTGTGGTAATCCAAAACAGAAACAAAGACAGAGCAGAGCCCCCAGCGGATATCCAGCTGAGATTCCTATCTGTAGTGACTAAACCTTTATATTATCCAGTCTCTTTTCATCCGCTTCTAAAAATATGTTCCTAAGACAGTTGTTACTCCGCTCATCTGAGTTCTTCGCAGCTGTTTATTTCTGCTCCTTTTTTTTTGCATGTTTATCCATTTCTGTTTAAAAAAAAAAAAACGTGTAAAGCATTAGAATGCAAAGAATGAACTTTAACATGATTGCCATCTGGAAGCTGAGAACGTCCAATCTTCCTGTCTAATCTCATGAATCTTGTGTCCCCTTCTTGAAATTGCTTTTTTTTTTTTTTTTTTTTTATATATATTATACGTTCATTTTCTATAATGTATTACACGTTAATTTTCTATAATATAGTATACGTTTATTTTCTATTATATACTGGAAGAGCTGATAACACTTGTGTGGGTTTTTTGATCTCTTTTATCACGCACATTTTGCCATAATGTAATTTATTAGAGTGCAATTTCTGGATGTGGTCTCGGTAGATTGGAAAGATGTGTGTATCAAGTTTGCATTTTTGTTATATATGCATATAAATGTTTGATCCATTCCTATTAATTTACCGGGTTGCCTGTTTCTGTCTATTTGTTGTTGTTTTTTGTTTCTTTTTACCCATCTGTTTATTTGTTTTTAACCGTAAAAACTTTATAGAAAGTTTTTAAGCTACAATGTTAAAAAATAAATAAATAAATAAAAATATACCACAGATCATATACAGCATGCAGATAATATCATGTAGAACTACATAATATCTGTATAAAACTTACAGAAACCATAGCTCAAGACATTACAGAAACCATTAACAGATTCAGTTGTGTATTTTTTGACTGTCACTTTTTGTTTTATTTTATTGAAACACTTTTACCCTAAAAAGAATTACATTTTTTATTTTAGTTTATATCCTGCATTTCTAATATATTATTCTTCATTTTTATACAATGAGTAATGTTCTTTTATTGTGCTTATTAGAGGTTTATACCCCATTTGCTATGCTCCTGAAGAAGCCTATGCACTATACGAAACATGTTGACCTTGGAATTGGACCGCCATACCTCTATCCATATTTTATATGGGGGGCTATTTTGGTCCCTTTTTTGGGGTACTGTTTATGTTTGAGACCAATACATGGAGTTCTAGGAACTGTATACCATTTTAAACAAATGTGTATGCACTACTGTTTTTACTATGAATTGTAAATAAAGATTTTGGTTTTTATATATAAAATGTGTTTGTCTCATGCGAGTGCCAATAAAGTCCAATATTGTGGCAGGATATTTTCCTGCACTTTTTCTTTTTATGTAACTCTGGATGTGGCACAATGGAGGTCGTACTTAATTTAATTTAGATTTATTTTATTTGTTTTTTTAATTATGTTCCTTTTTTTAAAAAAAAACTTTTTACCCTAAAGAGAAATATTATTTTTTATTTTATTTTTATTTTTTTTATTGAAGCCTTCTTACCCTAAGGAGGAGTATTATTTTTTATTTATTTAATTCTTTTATTTATATTTTTTATTTCATTTAAAGCTTAAACGTATGTTCTTACCCTAAGTCCTCATGCACACGGACGTTTTTACAGCTGCTTTTTTGAGCTTTTTTTGCAGCTTAAAAAGGCCTGTCTATGTTAGACGATGGCTTCATGCCCACCTAGGTGTTTTTGAGCTGTAAGTGGCATAGGCGTTTTTAAGCTGTAAAAAAAACCCAGGACCAGTGGGTTCTGAGAGACGTTTTTCAGCTGTAAAAACGCTCTAACGCTTAAAAACACTCAAAAACGCTCAAAAACGCCATTCATCAACGTTTTTTAGCGTTTTTGATGCATTAAAAAAAACGAAAAAATTTGAAAAAAAAACAAAACGCTAAAAACCGCTAACGCGGGAAAACGCTCAAAAACGCTAAAAACCGCTAAAAAACGCTATTGCAAAAATGCTGAAAAAAGCTGAAAAAAGTTTAAAAAAATCACTGCAAAGATACTGGCGTTTTCATAACGTTATTTTAACAGCCTGTGTGCATGAGGGCTAAAGAGGATTATAACTATTTTTTTTTTAATTTATTTATTTATTTATTTTTATTGAAACCTTCTTCCCCTAAAGAGGATTATCATTTTTGTATGATTTATCCATGATGCCCTGATCAGCTTAACAGGGAAAATTCTGTATAAAATGGTACTAACCCCCCCAAAAAAATGCATTATATTGCTGTTTACCAATTCTTAGATTTGATGGCAGCAATCGTTTTTTTTTTTTTTTAGCCTATTTTTCCCTTAGTTTTCACTTGGTAATCCTGCCAGTAAGTCTGTATTTTTTCAACTTCCCTTAGCAGATCAAGCTGTCCAGACAAAGTGGCAGATAGAGGGTTGAGACAAACCATTAACCACTGACAGGGGTGCCTACAATGATCAACTTTTATTTATTTACTGTAAAACCTTTAACCCAAAAGAAAAAAAAAATGTTTGCTTTAACTCAGTGGTCTCCAAACTGCAGCCAGGGGGCCAGATGTGGCCCTTTGCTTGCTTTTATCTGGCCCTTGGGGCAATATTTCATCCACTGACCAACAATGTGGCACAATTCTTCCCAATGACACCTATGATGGGACACAATTCCTCCCAATGATACCTATGAATGGGCACAATTTTTCCCAAAGGCTTTACAGCCTTTAAAGTGTAAATAACCATTTTTGATATCTGAATGTCATACGTGACTAACTATTTCATGTTTGATAATACTGTTTATTCATGTGGTACGCCACATACATTTTGTTATACTGTTATACTGTTAACCCTTTCCCAGTTTCCCTACTCATCCCAATTTTTGCCAGAACGTCCGCTCTCAGGCTTGGGAGCTCAAATTATTTTTCTGCAAACTCAGAGACGTAGTTTCTTGGGCAGGGGGAGGATGTAGTGCCCTGGTGTTTAGTCAGGGAGCTCCTCACCAAATTCCTTGTCAGAAGTAGCTATTGTAGATAATTGTTAGAGATCCATTGTTTTCTCCCTAAGTTTGGCCTTGTTGTACTTTTTTCTTCTGCCACTAGGTGGCCGGTGACATTAGATATGAGAAGGACAACTTAAGGTCAAGTTATAGGTATATGGGGTATCTCAGCCAATGGGCAGGGGGTTTCTTGAATCCCTTGGCCTGCAGGGAGAACCTACAGTATATATTCGGGCGGAGTCAATTGATCTATGTTCTGTGCCACCTGGACCGCTGTCTGGGTGGACATGTGTTGTACTCCCCAGGCTGCTAGGCCGGAGATTGGGCCTATCCGGGGGGTATCTGGCTGTCAGGCTGTGTGTGGGCCTATCCAGAAGTAAGAGGGCAGTGTAGGGTTGGGACTGCGGCTTGCAGTCCAACCAAAAGTGATGGTTCTGCCAGCCGGTGAACCTGTCGTATTAGGAGGTAGAGGGGAAGCTGTTGCCACTAAGGGACCAACCACCTTTACCAGGGACCACAGTGAGTAACTGAAGCAAGTACCGGAGCAACATTTTCACCGAATGGGCACTGTGGAGAATCGGGAAACTTCAGGCGGTGATCAAGTCAGGGACCCAGCCAGCGGAGGTGAAGCTTGCAGACCAGCCTTGTGAGTCAAGCCAGTGACCGAGCCAGTTATCGGGGGTGAAGCTTGAAAAGTATCTGGAGTGACAAATAACCACATTTTGGTTATTTGTTTTGGTATGTGCCAAACCGCAAGCATTTTTGGAAATGAATCAGGGACTTCTTTTCTGAGTTTCTTGCAAGTAGGGCAGCTCAAGAAAGGGGCCCACACCTGGTTGCACCTGTAAGTGTGAACCAAGCCAAAGGGTTTAGATCTGCTCTAATGTAGGGTCACTACCAAACGTATGTACAAAAATTTTACATTATGGAATACAATTCTAGTTAATAAAATGTAGATTATAGATCACTTATTTCTTATTTTTGATAGAATGTAGTCAATAAGGACATTATCTTCTATGTTTTCTTCCTGGAGGACTTATACCCGCTATAGGTTCTCTCATGTTGTTGGAAAGGCCTCGGCTTGTAGCAGCGGCAAGGTGTGGCGTTAACACACTAAACATACTGTAGGTCAATATTGACTTGTAACTGCGGCCACTGAAAGACAAATTAGTATATTTTACAAATTACTAACAAACCAGCAAAGAAATGACAATGGAAGCCCAAGGGAGTGCCCACTGCTCCTTACACTTAACTAAACCTTCCCGGCCGGGCAAACTTCAGGAATGTATGTGATAAAGTAGACAGTGCTACCACCGAAACACTCAAAAAAGTTAATATACCCAAAACATTAACATTATGCAACTCATATAAACAATATAAGTGGAATGTGCATGATGTGCAAATACATAAAATTATTTTGAAAAATGCAATCAAAAAGGGCAACATGTAAAGTGCATATACACAAATTCAAAAGGAAATTGTTTATGGGAATTGAATGTGTGAAACTGCCAACATCCTAAATACAGTAAAAATGATAATGCATCAAATGCAGTAGGGGCAGCCTCAGGCTCTAATCATGTGCTTCTAAAAAAAAAAAAAAACCCCATTGGAATTCGTGCGTCCCTGCATGTAGATTTGGGGGTGGCACCACGTTTGGATGGGCCACCGATGGGAGGGCTTCAGTCACAGGCAGTGAGGTTGGAGGCTCAGGATTCAGCACCTTATATCCATGTACAGTGGGGACGGAAAGTATTAATACCCCCTTAAATTTTTCACTCTTTGTTATATTGCAGCCATTTGCTAAAATCATTTAAGTTCATTTTTTTCCTCATTAATGTACACACAGAACCCCATATTGACAGAAAAACACAGAATTGTTGACATTTTTGCAGATTTATTAAAAAGGAAAAACTGAAATATCACATGGTCCTAAGTATTCAGACCCTTTGCTCAGTATTTAGTAGAAGCCCCCTTTTGATCTAATACAGCCATGAGTCTTTTTGGGAAAGATGCAACAAGTTTTTCACACCTGGATTTGGGGATCCTCTGCCATTCCTCCTTGCAGATCCTCTCCAGTTCTGTCAGGTTGGATGGTAAACGTTGGTGGACGGCCATTTTTAGGTCTCTCCAGAGATGCTCAATTGGGTTTAAGTCAGGGCTCTGGCTAGGCCATTCAAGAACAGTCACGGAGTTGTTGTGAAGCCACTCCTTCGTTATTTTAGCTGTGTGCTTAGGGTCATTGTCTTGTTGGGAGGTAAACCTTCAGCCCAGTCTGAGGTCCTAAGCACTGTTTCTACTGGTTGCTTGGCTTCAAATTTCCCGAAGAGGATTGGCGTGTGGGCGGGCAGACACAGAGGGGTATTAATGTGTAAAACCAATGGCAACGAAAGTGAGTACACCCCTAAGTGAAAATGTTCAAATTGGTCTCAATTAGCCATCTTCCCTCCCCAGTGTCATGTGACTTGTTAGTGTTACAAGGTCTCAGGTGTGAATGGGGAACAGGTGTGTTAAATTTGGTGTTATCGCTCTCACTCTCTCATACTGGTCACTGGAAGTTCAACATGACACCTCATGGCAAAAATCTCTCTGAGGATCTGAAAAAAAAGAATTGTTGCTCTACATAAAGATGGCCTAGGCTATAAGAAGATTGCCAAAACCCTGAATTTGAGCTGCAGCACGGTGGCCAAGACCATACAGCGGTTTAACAGGACAGGTTCCACTCAAAACAGGCCTCGCCATGGTCCACCAAAGGAGTTGAGTGCATATGCTCAGTGTCATATCCAGAGGTTGTCTTTGGGAAATAGACATATGAGTGCTGCCAGCATTGCTGCAGAGGTTGAAGGGGTGGAGGGTCAGCCTGTCAGTGCTCAGACCATACGCTGCACACTGCATCAAATTGGTCTGCATGGCTGTCGTACAAGAAGTAATCCTCTTTTAAAGAAAGCCGGCAAACAGTTTGCTGAAGACAAGCAGACCTAGGACATGGATTACTGGAACCATGTCCTGTGGTCTGATGAGACCAAGATAAACTTATTTGGTTCAGATGGTGTCAGGCGTGTGTGGGAGCAACCAGGTGAGGAGTACAAAGACAAGTGTGTCTTGTCTACAGTCAAGCATGATGGTGGGAGTGTCATGGTCTGGGGCTGCATGAGTCCTGCGGCACTGGGGAGCTACAGTTCATTGAGGGAACCATGAATGCCAACATGTACTGTGACATACTAAAGCAGAGCATGATCCCCTCCCTTCAGAGACTGGGCCGCAGGGCAGTATTCCAACATGATAATGACCCCAAACACACCTCCAAGACGACCACTGCCTTGATAAAGAAGTTGAGGGTAAAGGTGATGGACTGGCCAAGCATGTCTCCAGACCTAAACCCTACTGAGCATCTGTGGGACATCCTCAAACGGAGGGTGGAGGAGCGCAAGGTCTCTAACATCCTCCAGCCCCGTGATGTTGTCATGGAGGAGGGGAAGAGGACTTCAGTGGCAACCAATTTGGACATTTTCACTTAGGGGTGTACTCACTTTTGTTGCCAGCGGTTTAGACAGTAATGTCTGTGTGTTGAGTTATTTTGAGGGGACAGCAAATTTACACTGTTATACAAGCTGTACACTCACTACTTTACATTGTAGCAAAGTGTCATTTCTTCAGTGTTGTCACCTGAAAAGACAGAATAAAATATTTACAAAAATGTGAGGGGTGTACTCACTTTTGTGAGATACTGTATATATACATACACACACTGTATAGAGGAAATATTAAAATGTGATGTTGCCTGTCCTCAAATGCATTGTTATTCCTACCTACAGACTCCTCCAGATACAGTACAGCTTTGTATTTCGGATTCTCCTGAGTTTTATGAATACTTCTTGTTCTATCCAAACAGGCTCCATCCTGTGAATGCACAGGGAGTGCGCTACATGTGTTTCAGACGCATCTGCAATGCTTTTACCAATCCTTTTCAAAAGAAACTGACAATGACCTTGTTCTAGAACATTACTATGCAACAAGTGAAGGTAATCACTGCTACTAAAGCTCTCCAGCAAACACGTCAGCTGTGCTAAAATCAGAAACTTTTCTTAATTTACATTAAAGAGAACCTGTCTGCAGGCCATTCATTTTACCAAACAAATTTTCCCATAAGATTCATTCATAGGTGTGTGCACCGTAAAGCTCAAACACACATCAGTGTGTGTGTGTATATATATATATATATATATATATATATATATATATATATATATATATATATACTTTAATTTAATTAATTTTAATTTTTAATTAAATTTTAATTTACTAGGCTTAAGTTATGTATGAACACAGTCGGTACTGATTACTCACTGTGTTCATTGACAAAAGGAAGGGGCCAATAAATGACATAGGGACCCAGGCAGCAGGGGAAATCTGAGCCACTGTGGGTGTTCAGGGTATGCCCAGGCACACCCGGCACACCCTGTGCGCACGCCTATGTATTCATTTAAAGTATTTTATGCAGATTATTTACCTATAAAAGCCTCACTTGTGTAGCTATCCAAAAGCACTGGGACTGCTACTGGATCCCGCCATTTTGGATATAATGTCAGCAGCCCCAATAGACTCAGACTTGTTACTCAAGTTCAAAAGAGCCAACTTGCCTAATCTATGAACCTTGTTAGAAGGCATGAATTGGGATAAAATCTTAGGAACAAAGAACACGGAGGAGAGATGGGTTTGCTTTAAGAGCATATTAAATAAGGGCATTAGCCAATGTATCCCATTGGGTATATACATTTAAAAGAGCGAACAAACATCCTGAATGGCTTAACTCCAATGTAAAAATGCATATAAAAGCAAAGGAGAAACCCTTCAAAAAATACAAGGTTGAGGGATCATCATCAGCATTCAGACTTTATAAAGAATGCAACAAGAAATGTAAGGGTGCAATTAGGACGGCTAAGATAGAACATGAAAGACACATAGCAGAGGAGAGTGAAAAAAATCCCAAGAAATTCTTTAAGTATGTAAACAGGAAAAAGGGAGGACAGACCATATTGGCCCCATAAAGAATGAGGAAGGACATCTGGTTACAAAGGATGGGGAGATGGTGAAGGTATTGAATTTATTCTTCTCCTCAGTCTTCAAGAGTGCTCTTCAGTCCCCGAGCCCACCCTTTTTTAAAACCAATTAGAGCCTCAGGCCCTAATCACGTGCTTCTAAAGAAAAAAAAAACCCCATTGGAATCCATGCGTCTGGTGCCCCGTATGTAGACTAGGGGCCGGACGCGTGGATTAGGGGGACAGTGCCCCTGCGCCCCATATGGATAGGACGCCACTGTCCACCACTCACTAAGACATTATGAGCTGCAGAGGAAGAGGCCAATGGTGGGGCAAGCATTATGGTCACCTACTGTCCTGTAAGCCATCCTTCTATTACTCTATTAGGGACTCATACTGCTTTAAACAGAAAGTAAGGCCTCCTGCTGACCTGATGGGCCCCAGGCCCAGTACAGGCCCCCACAATAGTGGTGGCGACTAGCAGGGCCGCTGATAATGCAGTACAGCCAGCCCCCAGTGGCCCCTTCCTTTCCTGAATGACCAATACCAATACAATCGATACCAATCACTCCTGTGTTCATTCATCACTGAAGCATAGTAAACGGTGAGAGCGCTTCCTATTCATTCAGCTGTGCAGCTGAGGCTGCAGAGAAAAGAACTGATAAATAAATATGTCCTCAGTCACTTTCGGCCATGTGGGGCCCTGTCAGGTAGGCTGAATGAGGTCCCCGGGATTTCTAACAGCAGCCCTGGTGACTACTTCAATGATTTCCAGCCTCCATAGGGACCCTAGAGGTATGTTATACGTGTACATTAATCCCGGTGTGGTCAGTTTTCTGCTTGTGCTGGGTAGACATGTGCAATTCAATTCATTCCGAATTAGTTTCTCGACTAAATTCGACAAATTTGTTGATTCGGAAACTTTCTAATTAACAAAAACCTGTTTAACAAATTCTTCCGAAAACAAAAATTGAAAAATTCGTACATTTCAGAAATTCGAAAATTCCTAAATTTGAAAATACGAATGAAAATCCGAAAATTCTAATGAATGCAAATAAGAATGAAAATACGAAAATTTTAAAACCTGAAAATCTGAAATAATAATTAACTATTAAATTAAATTATAGTTATTGGAATTTCCTTTCCAATTTGGCTGTTAGTGAACGTAACAAATACAAATTTATCCGAACTTACGAATTATCCGAAATAACAAATGCCGCATCTAAATGAATGGAACGTAAGGAATTATTAAAAATAATAATAATAATGATAAAAAGTTTTTATTACTATTATTTATTATTATTAATTAGTTACGTTCCATTCGTTTAGAATTGGTGACATTGGTGGCATTGGTTTTTTCGGTTAATTCGTAACTTCGGATAAATTCGTATTCATTACATTCACTAAGTTACGAATTATCTAAAATAACGAATGCCGCATCTAAACGAATGGAACGTAACTAATTAATAATAATAAATAATAATAGTAATAAAAACTTTTTATTATTCTTATTTTTAATAATACCTTACGTTCCATTCATTTAGATGCGGCATTTGTTATTTTGGATAATTTTTAACTTTGGATAAATTCATATTCGTTACGTTCTCTAACAGACAAATTTGAAAGGAAATTTCAATACCTATAATTTAATAGTTAGTTATTATTAATTAGTAAGGAATTATTAAAAATAATAATAAAAAGTTTTTATTACTATTATTATTTATTATTATTAATTAGTTACGTTCCATTCGTTTAGATGCGGCATTCGTTATTTTAGATAATTCGTAACTTAGTGAATGTAATGAATACGAATTTATCCGAAGTTACGAATTATCCGAAATAACGAATGCCGCATCTAAACGAATGGAACATAACTAATTAATAATAATAAATAATAATAGTAATAAAAACGTTTTATTATTATTATTGTTATTATTATTATTATTTTTAATAATTCCTTACGTTCCATTCATTTAGATGCGAGATTTGTTATTTCGGATAATTCGTAACTTCGGATTAAGTCGCATTCGTTACGTTCACTAACAGCCAAATTTGAAAGGGAATTCCAATACCTATAATTTAATAGTTAGTTATTATTATTAATTAGTTAGTTATTATTTCGGATTTTCTCATTTTCGTATTTTCTACTTTTTGGATTTTCTCATTTTCAGAGTTCCGAATTTGAGAATTTACGAATTTTAGAATTTACGAATACCGCATCTAAACAAATGGAACATAACGAATTCAAATTTTTCCAAAGTTGCAAATTTATTCAAAATAACGGATTTAAATCATAACAAATGACCTGAAAAACGGAAAAAAAATCCAAAAAAAACCCTGAAAAACAAAAACTAACACATTTTTCGGCAGTGCACATGTCTAGTGCTGGGAGCACAGCTTGCCTGTCCTCAAATGATCAGACACCCTCTTCACAGCCATTCACTGAGAAGATCAGTATACTGTTGTTTCTCTGCCCCTAGCTCTGTAAGCCCCCTATGCTGCTGAGAACAGAGGTCATGTGAAAGAAAGAATATAATATTATATATATATATATATATATATACATAGATAGATAGATAGATAGATAGATAGATAGATAGATAGATAGATAGATAGATAGATAGATAGATAGATAGATAGATAGATAGATAGATAGATATACTGCAGATACATAAATGTTTAGCATTTCATTTCTATTTTAAATAGAATGGGTTGTTTTACAAGGTGAGGCAGAAGGTTTTTTAATTTAATGCATTCTATGCATTAAGATAAAAGCCTTCTGTGTGCGGCAGCCCCCCTCAGCCCCCCCTAATACTTACCTGAGGTCCCTCTCTGTCCAGCGTTGTCCACGAGTGTGTCAGCCGTCTGAGATCCCCCCTTACTAATTGGCTGAGACACAGCAGTGAGCTAGCCAATCAGGAGAGAGAGGGACGGGGCCGGGGCTCTGTGTATGAATGGACACACGGATCTGTGACTCGGCTCGGGTGCCCCCATAGCAAGCGGCTTGCTGTGGGGGACACTGAACAGGAGGGAGGGGCCAGGAGCACAGAAGAGGGACCCGAGAAGAGGAGGATCTGGGCTGCAACAGAGCAGGTAAGTATTACTATTATTATTATACAGGATTTTAATAGCGCCAACAGTTTACGCAGCGCTTTACAACATAAAAAGGAGACAATACAGTTATAATACAATAAAATACAAGAGGATTAAGAGGGCCCTGCTCAGAAGAGCTTACAATCTAATAGAATAACATGTTTGTTATTTTTATTGGAAAAAAACGAGACATTACAATTACTTTAAAGTTTTACTAAAGCCAGGAGCCTGCAGTCACTATATCTGGTCTCCTACATTAAGCAGAACATGGAAATGCAATTTATTTTAGCAAATATAATCCGCTAAATACCTTTTCTCATCAGCAGTATATAGCAGTCCTGTGAATTCTACCAGTGTCTGGTTAAAGCTTGTAGGAGGAGTTTTCATTCTCCTCTGACTGTCCTATGAGACTGCAGGACCCCTGACCCTCTGTCTGGACAGTGCTGATTGGCCCTGTGCTGATCACATGCACCCTCCCAAAAAAAAAAATCTTTTTAGCAATACACACCAAACTCAGCATGTGCATTGTCCCCCCAAGCAGGGGCGGATCGGAGAGGGCAGCAACGGGGCAATTGCCCCCCCGAGAAATTAGTAGTGGACGGGTGAGAGCGGGCGGATCTGCGGGCGGGCCGGGCGGCTCGGTCTGTGAGCAGGCGGGCTGGTGAGAGAGCGGGCGGGCTGCCAGGTGGCTCGGTGTGTGAACAGGCAGCTGGCCAATCAGCAAGCCGGCGGGCGAGAGAGCAGAGAGATGACATCTCTCACCACCCCACGCCCGCTCTGCATCCCTGCAATAACTTCCACCCTCACTGTGCAGGCAGCGAGAGCAGCAGAGAGATTATGGCATCTCTCTGCCGCCTGACTCTGGGTGGGACAAAGCAAGAGACAAGCAAAATACCACGTTAGCAGGCAAGTGACAATCCGGAAGGTGTGGCAGGTGACGTGGCAAGTGACAATCTGCATCTGGTGGCAGGCAAGGGACAATCCGCAACGTATGGCAAGTGACAAACTGCATCTGGTGGCAGGCAAGTGACAATCCGCAACGTGTGGCAGGTGACGTGGCAAGTGACAATCCGCAACGTGTGGCAGGTGGCGTGGCAAGTGACAATCTGCATCTGGTGGCAGGCAAGTGACAATCCGCAACGTGTGGCAGGTGATGTGGTAAGTGACAATCCACAACGTGTGGCAAGTGACAATCTGCATCTGGTGGCAGGTGACGGTGGCTAGTGACACGCTCAGGGCTCCCACTGATTCTGCATTATGGTGAGTTGAACCATTTAATTTTATATTACAATTTAATAAAATAAATAATGCAATTCAATCATCCTGACACCATAACAACCATGGTGCCAGGATGATTGAAACGCCAACACCAGCCATTTCCCTGATAAGTTGCCCGCAAAAAAAAGCCTTTTTTACACAATGCAGAGGATTAACCCCTTAGGTTCCACAGTGAGTATAACAAGCATGCTTTACTGCATATACAGACTGATTTTACTGTTCTGGGCTTAGTAACACTTTCTTGGCTGCTGCATTTTTCCCAGAATCCCGCGTGCTGGACACATGGACGGACCATGTGCTCAGACACAATTTTGGATCCTTTCGGAGCCCAATGTTCCAAGCCCCCAGGAGAGTATCGCTGTATATAAAACGGAAAACAGATTTGACCTGTTTGCCTTCAAGATACAGAAGTTGTCTAGAAAGGATGACATCATTATATTGTTTTGTTGCAAAACAACTGAAAACATTTTTCTTTGTTTAATAACATTGTAGCCGAGTCTCCACTTCCTATTTCCCTGCAATCAGAAAGTTATGATTTTACCCCAAACAACCCAGAACCACATGAAATATTAGCAAATCAGAGGCCCCATTTGCACACTTTGGCGATTTGATATCGTGGATGGAATAGATTTTGTATGGCACCCCAAACACGATAAGATTTTGTCGCGATTGTTACGTGACAGAATCGGGCTGCAGACACACCTTTTAAACCGCAAAGCTTGTCACCCAAAAAGGAGCAGGAGCTTCTTTTGGAGAACAAACATGCACGGGGCAACCTATTGAAGTGAAGGGGATATGTGGAATCAAGTGAAAATCTATACCAGGCCCTTGGTGTCTGGTATGGATTTTAAGGGAAACCCCTTGCCAAAATTTTTTTTAAATGGCGTGGGGTCCCCTCCAAAATCCATACCAGTCCCCTTATCTGAGCATGCAGCCTGAAAGGCCAGGAAAGAGGGGGGGGCAAGCGAGCACCTCCCCTCCTCTTGAACCATACCAGGCCACATGTCCTCAACATGGCGGGGGTACTTTGGGACGGGGGGGTTGGCTCTGCCCCGGCCCAAAAGCACCTTGACCCCATGTTGATGGCGACAAGGGGCTCTTCCCCACAACCCTGGGCTGTGGTTATGGGGGTCTGCGGGCAGGAGGCTTATCAGAATCTGAAAGCCCCCTTTAATAAGGAGGGGGGACCCCACGCCATTTTTTACAAAATTTTGGTGAAGGGTTCCCCTTAAAATCTATACTAGACCCAAAAGGGCCTGGTATGGATTGCGGGGGGACTCCCACGCCGTTTTTCTTTACATTTTTGTATTGCCGGCAATGGCTTGCAGCTGGGAAAATCAATTTAAATGTCATTTTTTTTCTTTATAAATGTTAGTTTTGTTGCAGCAGATTCTACACATGGTATAGATGCACATGTTGAGGGCACTGGGCCTTGTTTGGTTTGGGGAGGGTGCTCGCACGCCCCCCCCTTTCCTGGCCTGCCAGGCCGCATGCTCGGATAATGGTCTGGTATGGATGTGGGGGGGAGGCACAATTTTTTAAAATTTTGACAATGGGTTCCCCTTAAAATCCATGGATTGCGGGGGACCCTAGCGCCATTTTTTTACATTTTTGTAATGCCGGCAATGGCTTGGGGCTGGGAAAATCAATTTAGATGTCATTTTTTTCTTCATAAATGTCAGTTTTGCTGCAGCAGGTACAGATGCGCCACTTTACAGGCAGACTAAGAGGATCCCCCAGGCACTATATTTATTTTATAGGAATTTCTCATTTTTTTTGTTTCACTTTAAGCATCATTAAAATCACTGGTCCTTTTTATCCATTGATACATATCCCCCCAAGGCAGTACCCGAGCCCCCATACCCGTTTTACGGCCAATAACTTGCATATAAGCATTCAAAATGGGAACTTTTGATTTTTCAAGTTCAGGTCCCGTTGACTTTAAAACGGAGTTCCGCCTGAAAAAAAAAAATTAAAAGTCAGCAGCTACAAATACTGCAGCTGCTGACTTTTAAAATAAGGACACTTACCTGTCCAGGGATCCCGCGATGTCCTCACCCAAAGCCGACCCGTCCCTCAGCTCTGGGTGGAAGCGTCAGCACCTTAAGTAAGGGGATCAGGAAGTGAAGCCTTGCGGCTTCACAGCCTGGTTCCCTACGGCGCATGAACAAGTCATGCCTGCGCTGTTCTGAGTGGTCCCTCTCTTCTGGGACCTGTGTGTCTCCAAGAAGAAAGCAGGGGGGACAGAGGAGGGACCGGACATGGCGTAGATCGCCGCGGATACTACGGCGATCTTTCACCGGAAGTAGGAGCAAATACCTGCATTAAACAGCTATCTGCTCCCCCCTGAAAGGTGCCAAATGTGACACTGGGGGGGGGGATACGGACAGCGGAAGTTCCATTTTTGGGTGGAACTCCGCTTTAATAGGGTTTGCAGCTCAGGTGCGAACTTTTTCCCTGTTCTGGAGTTCTGGTGTGAACCGGACCGGGGGTGTTTGCCCCCAAATATCTGCAACCTTGTGTAGCATTGTGATGGACCTATGGGTGCCGATCGTGGTCACCTTTTGCCCAGTCCTTCCTCCTTGTATCTTTTAAACTTAATAAAAAAGGTATTCTAAAAGCATAAAAGAACAGACATGCATTGGATCGACAGGCATCTAAACAGCCAATAGCATATGAGTCTAGCTGGTGTTTATTTTGTATCACATAATGTCCCCTTACAGTAGCATTAAGAAGGAAGTAATCCTGCTTACATGAAAACACTCATCTGTCATTGCGGTCAGCTAGTTTTAATGAAACCCATGCTGCGCTACAATGCTGAAAGAGCATTCCGCGGGCAAAAAACGGAAACGCGGTCATTTTTGGCGCAGCTGTCAAAACAACTCTAAGTCCGGGACAAGGCCTGGTGCAATATTTTCTACGCATGATGGACGTTCGGTAAAAAAAAGATATTTACAGCAACAAAGCTGAATCCCATCACGTTCCAGTCGGACTGGTTTGTGGCTCTTTCTAAACCTCTTGAAGAACATCCGCTGGTGTTTGCTCAGTCACACTCCAATCCAGAAGTAAAGGGCAGCGGGCCTGTTACTTGGCTGCAGAGAGCCGGGCTGGAAACATATCCTAGGAGAAATATTAAAGGAGTTGTAATGTCTCATGGTTTTTCACCTTAAAGTGATTGTAAAGGTAACATTTTATTAAAAAAAAAAAAATAACAAACATGTCATACTTACCTCCACTGTGCAGCTCGTTTTGCACAGAGTGGCCCTGAACATCCTCTTCTGGGGTCCCCCGGCGGCTCTCCCGGCTCCTCCTCACATCTGATAACCCCCTCGGAGAAGCTCTTCCCCGAAGGGGTTACCTTGCGGGCGCGCTCCCGAGTCCAGCATTCGACGTCCATAGAGGCTGAATGCAGGACTCGGCCCCGCCCTCCGGCGCTAACGTCACTGAATTTGATTGACAGCAGCGGGAGCCAATGGCTGCGCTGCTATCGATCTATCCAATCAACAGCCGAGAACCCCGGGCAGAGAGACAGCGCCTCCCCGTGGGTCAAGTTCAAGGGGTCAGGTAAGTAAAACGGAAGGGCTGGGGTCCGGTCACTGACAGGTGTTTTTTCATCTTAACCACTTGCCACCCGCCATATAGCAAAATGATGCGGTCAAAGTGGTTTAAATACCCTGACCAGACGTCATATGACGTCTTCAGGATATTAAGCCGCTGCGTGCCCCTAGGGGTGCGCATCGCGGCAATCGTTGTTGCGGGGTGTCAATCTGACACACTGCAACTCCAATCTAGGTAAAGAGTCTCTGACGGAGACTCTTTACCACGTGATCAGTCGTGTCCAATCACGGCTGAACACGATGCAAACAGGAGATATGGTGATTGGCTTTTCCTCACTCGCGTCTGTCAGACGCGAGTGGAGGAGAGCCGATCGGCTGCTCCTCTGACGGGGGGGTCTGTGCTGATCGATTATCAGCCCCCCCAAGGATTCCCACACTGGTCCACCGGGGATGCCCACCACCAGGTATGCCACCCTAGACCACCAGAGATGCCAATCAGTGCCCACAATGGATGCCAATCAGTGCCCACAATGGGCATCACTGATTGGCAGGCATTATTGTTTGGCACTGATTGGCATCCATCAGTACCATATGTTACAGTACATCAGTGCCCATCCATTCCCATCTGTGCCGCCTATCCGTGCCCATCTGTGCCGCCTATCCGTGCCCATCTGTGCCGCATATCAGTGCCACCTATCAGTGCCCATCAGTGCTGCATATTAGTGCCCATCATCAGTGCCACCTCATCAGTGCCACCTCATTGGTGCCACCTCATCAGTGCCCATCAGTGCCGCCTTATCAGTGCCGCCTTATCAGTGCCCATCAGTGAAGGAGAAAATTTACTTTTTTACAAAGTTTTGTAACTGAAACAAAAAAAACCTTTTTTTTTTCAAAGTTTTCAGTCTTTTTTTTTTATTTGTTTAGCAGAAAATAAAAATCCCAGAGGTGATCAAATACCACCAAAAGAAAGCTCTATTTGTGGGAACAAAATGATAAAAATTTAGTTTGGGTACAGTGTTACATGACCGCGCAATTGTCATTCAAATTGCGACAGCGCTGAAAGCTGCAAATTGGTCTGGGCAGGAAGGTGTCTAAGTGCCTGGTATTAAAGTGGTTAATGCATAGGATGCATTAAGGTGAAAAAACACGAACCTTTACAACCCCTTTAACCACTTGCCGACCAGCCGCCGCAGTTGTACTGTGGCAGAATGGCTCGGCTGGGCGCACCCCTAGTGGCCCTGTGGCCACTAGGGTTGCGCGTGCCCCCTGCTCGCCCATGGAGCCAATGTGAGTGCCCGGCGGTCGCGATCACCGCCGGGCTCCTGCGATCGCTCGGGGCACACGGAGAACCGGGATCTGTGTGTGTAAACATACAGTTTCCGGTTCTCTGAGGGGAGAAGTGACAGATCGTCAGTTCATACAGAGTATGAACAGCGATCTATCTCTTCCCCTACACAGTCCCCTCCCCCCTTCAGTTAGAACAAACTCTAGGGAACACAGCTAACCCCGTGATCGCCCCCCCTAGGGTTAACCCCTTCCCTGCCAGTGACATTTATACAGTAATCAGTGGCTATTTATAGCACTGATCACTATATAAATGACAATGGTCCCAAAAATGTGTCAAAATTGTCCGACGTGTCCGCCATAATGTCACAGCCCCAATAAAAATTGCAGATCGCCGCCATTACTAGTAAAAAAAAATATTAATAATTAAAAATGCCATAAAACTATCCCCTGTTTTGTAGACGCTATAACTTTTGCGCAAACCAATCAATATACACTTATTGCGATTTTTTTTTTTTACCAAAAATATGTAGAAGAATACATATCGGCCTAAACTGAGGAAAAAAATAGTTTTTTTATATATTTTGGGGGGATATTTATTATAGCAAAAAGTAAAAAAAAATATTGCGTTTTTTTCAAAATTGTCGCTCTGTTTATAGCGCAAAAAATAAAAACCTCAGAGGTGATCAAATACCACCAAAAGAAAGCTCTATATATGGGGGAAAAAAGGACGTCAATTTTGTTTGGGTGCAACGTCGCACGACCGCTCAATTGTCAGTTAAACCACGCAATGCCGTCCAATCACATCCAACATTTGTTGTTGGAAAATCCGATCGTGTGTACGGGGTATAAGTGTAGCAATGTGGTTACATTTAATGAAGGTCCAACATTTAGAAACTCACATGGTTGATGATTAAAGGAGGCACATCTAAGTATGCAGGCATTTGGGGTAAAGCTGTTCAGATCCTCCTCACCACCATCGACGTCGTCCCCTCCACGCTGCGCTCCACGAGCGGTTCAAGCCTCGCTTTCAGATCTTTCTACTGCAGGGTAGTCTTCCTGGTCACCATTGCAGACTGACAGTGGTGAGAGTCGGCGGTGCGGGGGGCGGTCTATGTGGACAGTTTTACCCCGGATGCCTGGATACTTAGATGTGCCTCTTTTAATCATCAACCATGTGAGTTGCTAAATGTTGTGCCTTCATTAAATGCAACCATATTGCTACACTTAGAGGCGCCTCTCTTCTCTTTTATACTCTGGAGCTCCTGCTGGATTTTGCTTCTAATCACCTTGTGGAGGCTTCTATTTGTAGATGGACATTTTTTGACTACACAACCTGGTCACATTGCTATAATCTTTTTATATGGACTATAAACTGAAAGACCTATGAATAAATGGTTGTGGAACAAATCATTTGAGTTTCCATTATTTCTTATGGGGGAATTCGCTTTGATATACGAGTGCTTTGGATTACAAGCATATTTCTGGAACGAATTATGCTCCCAATCCAAGGTCTTACTGTACAGGCCTGTAATTAGGCTCTGTTTAGCTGATACCTTGTTGTGTGATGCAGCCGGAGCTTTCCTATCATTTCTTTGCATTCAAATAATGCTGATTTTCTATATTTTATTTAAAAAAAAAGTGCACAATGTGCCTCATGGAAACTTACATAGAAACATAGAAGAGTGACAGCAAAAACAGATCAAGGGATCGATCTGCCCCTTTATTTTCTTTTTTTTTCATTTTAACCTTTTTGTCTGAGTGTAAATCTGTTTGTCCCAAGTCTGTTTAAATTCACTTACTGGGGACTGGATCATTACCTCTGCTGGAAGCCGATTCCAAGCACAAAAAATATTTTCTAAGGTTAGTTCTGAACTTTTTTTCTGCCAGTGTAAAATCACGCCCTCGTATCCTGATCTTTGGTTCATACTAAAAATATTGGTGTGTTTATCCTTATTTGCCCCCTTTATTTATTAAAATCTTAAAGTCACCTGCTGGTGATCTCTCCAGTAATAACTAAAGATCTACTATTGTATATATATTGCGTATTGCGGATATACAGTACTGATCAGACACCAGTGGCGGTTGGTACTCCATTTTTTTTTGGGGGGGGGGGGCGGCAAACAAACCCACCGCCCGCCGCCGCCATGTCCGCACTTACCCCATCCACGATCGCTTCCCCTCCTTCATGGCAGAAACAGTAGGAAGAGAGAAGCCGGGTGGACAGAGCCAGGCCGCGGCACGCTCCAGACAGAAATCGCCGTCTTTCATCTCCCTGCTTCAACTCCGCCTCGACATGTCACCGCCGGTGTTTTTGGCAGAACACCCGAGACTGCACACTCATTGGCTTCCGCCAGCTCCCCCCCCCCCCTCGCCTCCTCCTCCTCCTCTCCGCTCCAACCACCGCCGCACACATCATACAAGTGGGTGGGTTCTGTGTCCCGAGCCCACCCCTTTTTTGAAGCCAATTAGAGCCTCAGGCTCTAATCATGTGCTTCCAAAAAAAAAACAAAAACAATGGAATCCATGCATCCAGTGCTCTGCATATAGATTACAGGCCTATATGAATCAGGGACAAGGGGGGTGGGGCAGTGCTGCTCCGCCCCTAATGAGCGGCCGCCACTGTCAGAAACCATAATATTATGACCACCCAACATAACGCCTGGTAGCATGGACTCCACTAGACCTCTGAAGGTACGCTGTGGTATCTGGCACCAAGCTGTCACTAGCAGATCCAAAAAGTCCTGTAAGTTGTGAGGTGTGGCCTCCATGGATCCCACAGATGCTCAATTGGATTGAGGTTCTGGAGAATTTGGAGGCACCTCAAACTATTTGTTGTGTTCCTCAACCACTTGCTGACCCATAATATTATGACCACCCAACATAACCTCTTGTAGCATGGACTCCACTAGACCTCTGAAGGTACGCTGTGGTATCTGGCACCAAGCCGTCACTAGCAGATCCAAAAAGTCCTGTAAGTTGTGAGGTGGGGCCTCCATGGATCCCACAGATGATCAATTGGATTGAGGTCTGGAGAATTTGGAGGCACCTCAAACTATTTGTTGTGTTCCTCAACCACTTGCTGACCCATAATATTATGACCACCCAACATAACCTCTTGTAGCATGGACTCCACTAGACCTCTGAAGGTACGCTGTGGTATCTGGCACCAAGCCGTCAGTAGCAGATCCAAAAAGTCCTGTAAGTTGTGAGGTGGGGCCTCCATGGATCCCACAGATGATCAATTGGATTGAGGTCTGGAGAATTTGGAGGCACCTCAAACTATTTGTTGTGTTCCTCAACCACTTGCTGACCCATAATATTATGACCACCCAACATAACCTCTTGTAGCATGGACTCCACTAGACCTCTGAAGGTACGCTGTGGTATCTGGCACCAAGCCGTCAGTAGCAGATCCAAAAAGTCCTGTAAGTTGTGAGGTGGGGCCTCCATGGATCCCACAGATGCTCAATTGGATTGAGGTTCTGGAGAATTTGGAGGCACCTCAAACTTTTTGTTGTGTTCCTCAACCACTTGCCAGACCAGGCTTTTTCTGGCACTTTTTGCTTACAGGTTTAAATCAGTATTTTTTGCTAGAAAATTACTTATAACCCCCAAACAATATATATATATATATATATTTTTTAGCAGGGAACCTAGGGAATAAAACGGGGATTGTTTAAATCTTTTAGGACACGCGGTATTTTGCGCAGCGGTTTTGCAAACACAATTTTTTGTGAAATAATACATTTTACCCCAATTTTTTTGTATAATGTGAAAGATGATGCTGAACCAAGTAAATAGATACCTAACATGCTTTAAAAAAAACAAAAACAAAAAAAAAAAAAACTAAACTTTTGATTTAAAAAAATAAAAATAAAATAAAAACATTGTTTACTATGGCCCAGGAAGCAGAAGTGACTTCAGGCGTCGCTCAGGTCCTCCAAGGGCATAGAGACGAGTATGTAACGTCAAACAAATGACGGATTTTATACGATGGGCCGGTCAGCAAGTGGTTAAATTCTCTTACTGGGGACTGGACCATTACCTCTGCTGGAAGCCGATTCCAAGCACAAAAAAATATATTCTAAGGTTAGTTCTGAACTTTTTTTCTGCCAGTGTAAAGTCACGTCCTCATTTTCCTGATCTTTGGTTCATACTAAAAATACCGGTGTTTTTATCCCTATTTGCACCCTTTATGTATTTAAAGTTTAAAGTCATCAGTTGATGACCTCTCTAGTGATAACTAAAGATCTACTATTGTATATATATATGTGTATATATATATATATATATATATATATATATATATATATATATATATATATAAAATTTATTTATATATATATATATATATATATATATATATATATATATATATATATATATATATATATATATATATATATATATATTTATATATACTGTATATATATATATATATATATATATATATATATATATATATATATATATATATATATTTATATATATACTATATACTACTATATACTACTATTGTGTATATATATGTGTATATATATATATATATATATATATATATATATATAATTTATTTATATATATATATATATATATTTATATATATATATATATATATATATATATATATATATATGTAGCGCTGGTAGATTTTATCTACCGCTGATAGGTAAATTTAGTGGGTCGCTTGTTATAGGAAGTTAGATTTGCCTCTGTTCCAGCTTGGGTTGGACCCCCTTTTGCCTTCAGAACTGCCAAAAAAAGTGCGCTTGTAAGACCACTGCGCAAATATGGTGTGAAAAAAAGTATTGCAATGACCGCCATTTTATTCTCTAGGGTGTTAGAAAAAGAAAACAATATATAATGTTTGGGGGTTCTAAGTAATTTTCTAGCAAAAAAACCTGTTTTAAACATCTAAAATTCCAAAATGAGGCTGGTCCTTAAGTGGTTAATTTTTTTGGTTGTGGGGGGCAGAACTTCTCTATAAGTGGGGGTCAGATATAAACTAGAGGCATTGCGCATAAAGTTGGAGTTTTGATGTACTATGAATTTTACACAGCAGATCTGTACTGATGGAATAAAAGAGCTATTTCCATTGATGAAGAAATCTCATGTGCAGACTATGACATATAAAGAATATAAAGCTTGCTGCACAGGGACCGGGACCGACGTGATTACGCTCCGCTTTTTAGTCCCAGAAGTAGAAGCTGACCTTGGATGATGCCTGAACAAAGGACGAGCTACGAGATGTCATACATGCCCCCCAGGTGTTACACGTTCAATGGCGTGCCTGGCCTGCACTGCAAGGGAAAGTATAGCATATTTTCCATGTATTGAATTATATTTGCAGTGTTTACCCTAAAAAATATTTACAATCACCGGCCACTTTATTAGGTACACCTGTTCAATCGCTCGGTAACACAAATTGCTAACCAGCCAATCACATGGTGGCAACTCAATGCATTTAGGCACCTAGACGCGGTGAAGACGACTTGCTGAAGTTCAAACCGAGCATCAGAATGGGGAAGAAAGGGGGTTTAGGTGACTTTGAACGTGGCGTGGTTGTTGGTGCCAGATGGGCTGGTCTGAGTATTTTTAAACTATTACTGCTGATCTACTGGGATTTTCACACACAACCATCTCTCGGGTTTACAGAGAATGGTCAGAAAAAGAGAAAATATCCAGTGAGCGGCAGTTGTGTGGATGAAAATGCCCGGGTTTGCGGGGGTGTGTGGACAGTGCACTCTGTAATAACTGTCTCCTCCGGACACAGCTGATCACAGATCGGGGTAAAGAGCCAATCAGTGGCCCTTTACCATGTGATCAGCTGTGTCCAATCTCAGTTGTTCACGATGTAAACACAAGCCGGGAGATTCCTCTCCTCACACTGAGAGCCTGAGGAGAAACCATAACCGGATTGTGTGAAAGGGACATTTGCACTGATAATCAATATATTGATCATCAGTGACCTGATTATCAGTGCAGTCCAAACAATGCCTAACAGTGCTGCCAATCAATGCTCATCAGTGCTGCCAGTCTATGATGGGATTAGGGTCATCCCTTTAAACCTGAACACATATGAATGACACGGGTTCTGAGGCTAATTTAATGCAGATAAGGCACCAAGTGAGTTTAATTACCACCTTAATCAGCCACAGAACCCGTGTAATCGATATGTGTTCAGGTTTAAAGGGATGAGCCGGCAACTCTAGATGAGATGGTCTGTGATGGGGGGGTCTGTGATGGGAGGGGTCTGTGATGGGAGCGGTCTGTGATGGGAGGGGTCTGTGATGGGAGGGGTCTGTGATGGGGGGGTCTGTGATGAGGGGAGTCTGTTATGGGGGGGAGTCTGGGATGGGGGGGAGTCTGTGATGGGGGGGTCTGTGATGGGGGGGAGTCTGTTATGGGGGGTCTGTGACGAGGAGAGACTGATGGGGGGGTCTGTGATGGGGGGAGTCTGTGATGGGGGGAGTCTGTGATGAGGGGTCTGTGATGGGGGGGTCTGTGATGGGGGGGTCTGTGACGAGCGGAGACGGGGGGGTCTGTGATGGGGGGGTCTGTGATGGGGGGAGTCTGTGATGTGGGGGTCTGTGATGAGGGGAGACTGTGATGGGGGGGTCTGTGATGGGGGGGAGTCTGTGATGGGGGGGTCTGTGATGGGGGAGTCTGTGATGGGGGGTCTGTGATGGGGGGGTCTGTGATGGGGGAGTCCGTGATGGGAGGGGTCTGTGATGGGGAGGGAGTCTGTGATGGGGGGGTCTGTGATGAAGGGAGACTGTGATGGGGGGTCTGTGATGGGGGGGGATATGTGATGGGATGGTCTGTGATGAGGGGAGACTGTGATGGGGGGGTCTGTGATGGGGGGGTCTGTGATGAGGGGAGACTGTGATGGGGGGGTCTGTGATGGGGGGGTCTGTGATGAGGGGAGACTGTGATGGGGGGTCTGTGATGGGGGGGAGTCTGTGATGGGGGGGTCTGTGATGAGGGGAGACTGTGATGAGGGGTCTGTGATGGGGGGGAGTCTGTGATGAGCGGAGACTGTGATGGGGGGGTCTGTGATGGGGGGAGTCTGTGATGGGGGAGTCTGTGATGGGGGAGTCTGTGATGGGGGAGTCTGTGATGAGGGGAGTCTGTGATGGGGGAGGGAGTCTGTGATGGAGGGGTCTGTGATGAGGGGAGACTGTGATGAGGGGGGTCTGTGATGGGGAAGGATATGTGATGGCATGGTCTGTGATGAGCGGAGACTGTGATGGGAGTCTGTGATGGGGGGAGTCTGTGATGGGGGGGTGTCTGTGATGGGGGGGTCTGTGATGGGGGGAGTCTGTGATGGGGGAGTCTGTGATGGGGGAGTCTGTGATGAGGGGAGTCTGTGATGGGGGAGGGAGTCTGTGATGGAGGGGTCTGTGATGAGGGGAGACTGTGATGAGGGGGGTCTGTGATGGGGAAGGATATGTGATGGCATGGTCTGTGATGAGGGGAGACTGTGATGGGGGGTCTGTGATGTGGGGGAGTCTGTGATGAGGGGGTCTGTGATGAGGGGAGACTGTGATGAGGGGGTCTGTGATGGGGGGGTCTGTGATGAGGGTAACTGTGATGGGGGGGTCTGTGATGAGGGGGAGTCTGTGATGGGGGGGTCTTTGATGAGGGGAGACTGTGATGGGGGAGTCTGTGATGGGAGGGGTCTGTGATGGGGGAGGGGGTCTGTGATGGGAGGGGTCTGTGATGGGGGAGGGGGTCTGTGATGGGGGGGTCTGTGATGAAGGGAGACTGTGATGGGGGGGTCTGTGATGGGGGGATATGTGATGGGATGGTCTGTGATGAGGGGAGACTGTGATAGGGGGGGTCTGTGATGCGATGGTCTATGATAAGGGGGGGTCTGTGATGAGGGAGCGCTGTGATGGAGGGGGGGTCTGTGATGAACTAAAAATTCAGTTTTAGTTTTAATTATCATGATATAAAATAATGGATGTGGAAGCCTTTTTGTGGGCGTGATTTTTTTGGGGGGGGGGGAGCAGAATTTCATTCTTGGACCCAGGCAGTACAATGTCTTGTGCCAGCCCTGATTAGTATGTAGACCTCCTGTGACCAAGCCCCGGTGTGACTAAACATTTTGGGGGGACGTGGCTGGAACAACGCTGGCTGAGGCCACATTCACCTACAATACTTATGCACTATGTTGGTTCTCCTCCTTGATAACAACCTAACTTTAGAATATTGGATGTTGGATGTTTTTTTTTTTTTTCTCTTGCTTAGGAAGGCGAAATTCCCTGTCTGGTTGTGCCTTTCAGCCCGTGTCTCCAAAAGTGTCCTTGACCGGGTGGTGATCCCATCCTTCGTCTGTCTGCTCCCAATCCTCCGGTGCTGCTTGGAAACATTTTCGAGGAATAAATGTTCATTCACATTCCAAGACTTAGGAAATCCGAAAGCTTCTCCGGAGGCCGAGGACGGCAGAACCAGGGCAAGAACGTGCCGTCAGCAGCCCAGGCACCACGTCCCCGAGGAAGTCATTAGCGGCTTAGCCTTTTTTTTTTGTTTTATGGTTTTGGGCTTTCGTATTTGTTTTGCATTTGGGATGCATGTTCCTCTGGAGACTACGAGCTATATCTAGGATACGCAGCTCACCTAGGGGATCCTGGAGTCTTCTGATATTCCGAACTCTATGGGACGAGACAGCTAGAATGGTTTCATTGAGATAGATGGAGAAGGAACAGCTTATAACACACTTGCATTTCAAAGACCCTAATAGCAAATTTAATGCATAATTTCCCGTCATTAAAATGAGATCAGAGCAACACGTTGATCTCTTAGGATGTCTGACAGCATTTTCTTGTCTTTCTCTAAAGGGTGTTTGTAGTACCTATTACAAATGCAGCAGATGTGGATTGGGATCAACCAGGGCAAGAGGAGACACTGAAACGGCTGATTGAAGACAACTCCTTGTCTGAAGTTCTCACGGATAGAAGAAGCTTAATAAGAACATACATGCGAAATAGAGAACGCGCTAAAGCAGAATCCAGCCACCGGAGCGCCTAAGGCTTAAAGCTGAGCTCTATGCAGATAGAAAAGACACAAATGAATGCGGCTCTCTATTCACTAATACGTCGTTCATTTTTTTTTAAATACAAGCTGTGTAAGTGCCTGAATTAGACCTGGTTTCACCCTCTTGCAGCCCAGCAGAGTGCAGAACGAGAGATGGGAAAGACACAAAGAGCAAGTCGGTTGTTCTGCAGCGTTCAGTAGGGCCATCTTTAACACAGGGCAAAAAGGGGCAGCTGCCCCGGGCCCAGTTATTGTTGTGAGGCCCAAAGCAGCTGCCCCTTGAACCTGGGCTGCCTGCAAATAGTTGATAAGTGGATTTGGGTGGGGGGGGCAATAAAATTCTACCCTGCCCATCCCGGCATTCAATTCCAAAACACCTTGGAGACAATGAACGGTCCATGTGCTTGTTTCTTTATATTTTTATTGAGGGATTTGAACTTGGATAGGGATGGGAATATAAGGGATTAGGGTTGCCACCTTTTCTTTAAGCCAAACCTGAACACTTTAGCGGCTCACAACAATTTTTTTGTTAAAGGGGGGAATGCTGTGGACTCTGGTGTAAAGGGGAACTCTGATGTAAGGGGGTTTCTGCTCACCAAACCTCCCACTTACACCAGAGTTCCCAGCATTTCCCCCTAAATCAGGGTTCCCAAATACCCCCTTAAATCAAAGTCCACAGGGCATCCCTTACATCTGAATCCCTCTTACCTTAGTATATTCACTGGCTCAAAGGCAAGAGAGAGAAGGGAGGGTGGGGGTGAGACTTCAGTCACAGACATTGGATGGAGAGCTCATTCACCCAAGGATGGAGGCTCAGGTATCGACACCTTTCATCCACGATGTATCTGCCGGTTGCTGAATTTCAGATTTCCAGCCCACACATCCCTTTTTCAGAGGACCAGAACACCGGGGATTGGAGTGTGGGCAGACAGAGTTGTAGGGGTGGGAGGAGGAGGAGCAGATCAAGCTCTCTCTCCTCTCCTGTCTATGTATGGGAATGGATCCTGTGGACACCCCTATGCACTCGGTGGTTGTGGTACTCGGTTACTTGGGGAGCCACAGTCCATTATGAATATTGTGTCCGGGTTTCCATTATGATTATTGTGTCCGGGTTTCAGGAGGCCTGAAACCCGGACACATGATTCAAAGCCTGAACTGTCCGGGTGAATCCCGGACAGGTGGCAACCCTATATGGGATGCCCAGTATAATTTAAAAAGTCAATTTGGGACAGAACTATGTACACCCTTTGTACATGGCACTTCTTCAAACCCCTCCCGCACAACACTTAACTCCAGGCACAGCTAGCATATGGTTAGGCCCAACTCTGACTCAGTCAGGCCCTGGAAATTGCCATTTGCAGGCAGGGACCATGGGTCCATTTTTAATGTAGAAAAATAGAATAGGAAGTCTTTAGTGCTAGCTGTCCTATGGTGGACTACTGCTCCCAGCAATCCCTCTTCAGGCCCTGCCAGCCCTCCTGGCTGCAGCTGCCTGACTCCACTGCCCATGATATTGCAATCCTTGCTGACTCCACACCCAGCTCTGACCATGTCCTCTCTGGCACCCAGCTCTGACCATGTCCTCTCTGGCATGCCTCTCCATCACTCCCAACAGCACATGTCACTCACCAGTCCTCCTGGCTGCTCACACACAGGGGGTTCCCTCCTGAAAACTTGCCCGGCAACACTAGCTCCTGTTGTCTTCTTTGGTTCCTCTCTGTGCCTCCTGACCAGATCCTCCTTGTTTTCCAGAAGGGCTCTGTCCTGCATCCAAACCCCAGGACCAAGGTCACCCCCCCCCCCCCCAGAATGGGGAGCACCCTCAAGGGCCCCAACAACCTAGTGCTTCATCTCCAGTTCTTTCACCCGACAACTCCTCCACAGCTGGGCTGACCCTGGGTATATCAAGGAGGCCTGCCCAACCTGCCAATCCTAGTTGGGGATTGGTCAGGGCTCCCTGAAACACCTAAGACAGCTGCATCTCTCTTCTCCTCCTCTCTTCTAGAATCCTCCAGAAGACAGAGGGAGGCAACCGAAAGCTGATGCTATCTGTGAGTCGCCAGCCTACTCTGAGGCACTCCCAGCCCAAGCAGATCAAAACAAACAGGCCTAGCTTCCAGCTAGGCCTGCTTAAATTTACCTGCTCTTACAAAAAAAATCTCACATCTTGCACCTACCTAGGTAGAGGGTGCTACACTATATTGTCAAAAGTATTGGGACACCTGCCTTTACACACAGATGAACTTGAATGTCATCCCAGTCTTAGTCCGTAGGGTTCAATATTGAGTTGGCCCACCCTTTGCAGCTATAACAGCTTCAACTCTTCTGGGAAGGCCGTCCACAAGGTTTAGGAGTGTGTCTATGGGAATGTCTGACCATTCTTCCAGAAGAGCATTTGTGAGGTTAGGCACTGATGTTGGATGAGAAGGCCTGGCTCTCAGTCTCCGCTCTAGTTCATTCAAAGGTGTTCTATCTGGTTGAGATCAGGACTCTGTGCATGGCAGGTCAAGTTCCTCCACCTCAAACTTGCTCATACATCTCTTTATGGACCTTGCTTTGTGCACTGGTCATGTTGGAACAGGAAGGGGCCATCCCCAAACTGTTCCCACAAAGTTGGGAGCATGAAATTGTCCAAAATGTTGGTATGCTGACACCTTAAGAGTTCCCTTCACTGGAACTAAGAGGCCAAGCCCAACCCCTGAAAAACAACCACATACCATAATCTCCCCTCTCCCCTTGGACCAGTGCACAAAGCAAGGTCCATAAAGACATGGATGAGCGAGTTTAGGGTGGAGGAACTTAACTGCACATAGTCCTGACCTCAACCTGATAGAACACCTTTGGGATGAATTAGAGTGGAGACTGTGGAGCCAGACCTTCTCGCCTAACATCAGTGCCCGACCTCACAAATGCTCTTCTGGAAGAATGGTCAAACATTCCCATAGACACACTCCTAAACCTTGTGGACGGCCTTCCCAGAAGAGTTGAAGCTGTTATAGCTGCAAAGGGTGGGCCAACTCAATATTGAACCCTACGGACTAAGACTGGGATGCCATTAAAGTTCATGTGAGTGTAAAGGCAGGCGTCCCAATACTTTTGACAATATGGTGTATGTTCAAATGACTTTGTTGAAGGTCCTAGGATGCATGGGCGTCCGCACCATAGGGCAAGGGGGGTCAATTGCCCCCCACTGGAATCGTAAGAGTGTTGAAGTCCTTCAGAGTGAAGACACTTGACTTGCCCCCTGTGTTGCAATGGCCACCGCGGCCACCTCCACGGCAGCCGTTGACTTTTTTTTCAAAGTCTGCTGCTGGCCTGGGGGCTGGGCTGCTTTCAGTCTTTTCCGACTACACATGCATCCGTCCCTCCCTCCTCACCCCCGGCCCGAGCTTTAGATTCGCTCTGCCGCTCAGGCCTCTGCTTAACATCAACGTGACACTGACCCGGCTGTTCCGTGATTGGCTGCTGCCTCAGCCTGCCTCTGCCTGTGTAAATGTATGTTGTGGCTGTGCTGTGCCCATGCCGATCCGGCCAGCGCGGCGCCGGCTCCTCCCACAGGTCACAGGTGCGTGGCGTGCAGTGGCCGAGACGACAGAGAATACACTGCTTGGCTGCCAGTGTCTGCCCTGGGACTATCGCTGAAGAACCACAGCAGTGCCTGTACAACGACACCACTGTGTACATCTATTTGTATTGCAATACAACTGTTGTAGCCATATTTTGATCTTGATGGAAACAGCTATACAGACTGTATTATATAGTCTGTATAGCTGTTTTCATCAAGATCAAAATATGGCCAGAACACAATGGCGGCCCGTGCATTAAGGGCGCCCTTAATGGCCGCCCCCTCTCTCCTGCCACCCCTCTATCACCTATAGATAGATTCATGCATTGCATGAATCTATCTGTGGCCACCGCTGCCACCCCCTACTCAGGCGCCCGGCCCATTTTCGGGTGCAGGACGCCTGAATTACAGCGGCGGGGGGTGTTTTTTAAGCACCTGATTAGAGACATAGCCTCTAATAAGCGTCAAAAATGGTGACCTACAAGCGCCATGCTGGGCGCTCGCAGGTCACTCAGCTGTGTTAGAAAATGACTATTCACTTTCCTAACACTAAACCGCCTCTCCGCCAATCATGATGGGCACACTGGCAGCATATGATGGGCACACTGGCAGCATATGATGGGCACACTGGCAGTGTTTGAATGGGCACACTGGCAGCATTTGATGGGCACAGTGGCAGCGTTTGATGGGCACAGTGGCAGCGTTTGATGGCACACTTGCAGCGTTTGATGGCACAGTGGCAGCGTTTGATGTGCACACTGGCAGCGTTTGATGGGCACAGTGTCAGCGTTTGATGGCACACTTGCAGCGTTTGATGGGCACAGTGGCAGCGTTTGATGTGCACACTGGCAGCGTTTGATGGGCACAGTGGCAGCATTTGATGGGCACACTGGCAGCACTTGATTGGCACACTTGCAGCGTTTGATTGGCACACGGGCAGCGTTTGATGGCACATTGGCAGCGTTTGGCACAGTGGCTGCAATTGATGGGCACAGTGGCTCCAATTGATGATTTTTTTTCAACATTTTTTGTGCCCCCCCCCCCCAAAAAACTTTGAGCACCAGCCGCCACTGCCATAACGAATGTATTGCAATATAAAAAGATGTACATTCTCTAGGCTTGAAAGATATATGTGTTATATAAGAGATCATTCAGCTCCACATTGCATTGGAAGTTGCTCAGACCAGTCCATATAAATATAGCCCAGAGAATGTACATCTTTTTATGTTGCAAATTTGCAATGTATAGCAATACATGATGATCTGTTATGACCATATTTTTTGATAATGATGAAAACAGCCAATACTTAAAATTTTTTTGTGGTTTTTAAAAAGTCAGAATTGTCATTACAGCACATTCTCCAGGTTTCCTCCACACGACTGAAAATGTTTCAGTACTCACTATAACGGGGGTCGGCAACCTGACGATCTTAGTCCACCTGTCCACCGCCAACGGGTTTCTGCGCCACCGGCCTCCGCTTTCTATGTGCCAGTCCTTGTCTCCTATCCCAGCCTCCTCCGTGGGTGGCTCCACCATGCCATCTATGTCATGGTCTCTCTCTCTCGCCCTCCTGCCTCTATCCTCCTCCACCACCATCAGGTTTCTCAAACCTTTGCCTGCCTGCCTGCCTGAGCTTTATGTGATAATGACTAAGCCCCTCCCCTTCATGACATTATCAAAAAGGGACCGAGCATGCAGAGGCGGCTCTCTAATTAGGCAAATTAGGCAATCGCCTAAGGCCTCGCATTTACAGGGGCCTCGCGGCCTCCTAATTTGCCTGTTCTCAATCACTGAAGTTGACGCCGGCGGCTCCGCCTACCCCCACTGGGACTCTGTGGCTTAGGAGCTGACGGATAAATCAGATATTGCCCGCAGCCTGAGGAATAGCGGCCTCATCACGGAGCGTCCCAGTCCGTGGGGCCTCATGTGTAGGTTTTGCCTAAGGCCTCACAAAGCCTAGAGCCGCCTCTGCGAGCATGGGTGTCCATAAAATTATGCCCCCCCCTAAAAAAAGTTCTACGGACGCCCATGCTAAGATGTATGCCGTATGACCCATGTCCTTAACGTATATCCTCAGAACATTGGGCCCGCAGTTGATCCAGAGTGAGATACATTAAATCCCCTATAAATTGTGCTCCAATTCGCCCCAACAGGAAACAAAATCCCTTCCTGAGCAATCAGTTACTTTCTTTCAACAATCTACCGCATTATTTCTTGTTTGCCAATGTGATTCATTCCTTTAATTTGGATTGAGGCAGAACAAGTACTGATGAGAAGAGCTGACACAGAGGGGAGGTGACCCTAAACCTTCTTATAGTAATCATCCATTATAGAGCGGGGAAAGGCACTTATATGAGCGGGTTGTTAATGTAGCTGCGAGTTCCTGCTATTTTCTCTCCCATAAATATGATCATTAAGGATTTATCTTTGACAATCATGAACTTTTTTCTTTACTCCCCATTGTGCTGAAAAACTGCTCTGAAAGGCCCTAAATTGTTTTTTAAGCTTTTGTATGCATCCTTCCAAGGTGACATTATTAGAAGGTTAGCACTGTGTGTTCTTAATGTTTTCTTTTATACTTTTACTTGGACCAGTTGTGCCAGACCTCACATAACCTGCGCAAACACCAAAGTCATACAACGGAAAAAGTTTTGCTTTTTCTTTTCTTTTACGACCTTAAAAATGAACTGGATTAAAAAGAAAAACTTCAGTCTTAAAAACAAAAAAAAAATTAAATTAAAAGCCAGAAGCTACAAATGCTACAGCTGGTGACTTTTTAAATTCAGATGCTTATCAGTGCCTGGGGTCCAGCACTGTCTTTACAGCCAGTTCTTCTAGCCGCTGCGGGTCCCTGGAGTCCCCATCTTGGATAACCACTTGCTGACCAGTGATGTACCCATATCTTCCTGGTCTTCAATTGGTTATACCAGGACAGTAATGGGGCACTGTAATAGGGGGTGATGAGGGGGCTGAGGACAGTAATGGGGTGCTGTTAGGGGGGAGCTGAGGAGAGTGATGGGGTGCTGGGAGGGGCTGAAGACAGTAATGGTGTGCTGGGGGGGGGGGGCTGAGAACAGTAATGGGGTGCTGTGAGGGGGGAGCTGAGGAGAGTGATGGGGTGCTGGGAGGGGCTGAGGACAGTAATGGGGTGCTGTGAGGGGGGGGCTGAGGACAGTAATGGGGTGCTGTTAGGGGGGAGCTGAGGAGAGTGATGGGGTGTTGGGAGGGCTGAGAACAGTAATGGGGTGCTGTTAGGGGGGAGATGAGGACAGTAATGGGGTGCTGTTAGGGGGAGCTGAGGAGAGTGATGGGGTGCTGGGGGGGCTGAGAACAGTAATGGGGTGCTGTGAGGGGGAGCTGAGGAGAGCGATGGGGTGCTGGGGGGGGGGGCTGAGGACAGTAATGATGTGCTGTGAGGAGGGAGGTGAGGAGAGTGATGGGGTGCTGTGAGAGTGGGGGGGGGACTAAGGACAGTAATGGGGTTCTGTGAGGGGGAAGTGAGGAGAGTGATGGGGTGCTGGGGGGCTGATGACAGTAATGGGGTGCTGTGAGGGGGAGCTGAGGAGAGTGATGGGGTGCTGGGGGGGGGGCTGAGGACAGTAATGATGTGCTGTGAGGAGGGAGGTGAGGAGAGTGATGGGGTGCTGTGAGAGTGGGGGGGACTGAGGACAGTAATGGGGTTCTGTGAGGGGGGAACTGAGGAGAGTGATGGGGTGCTGGGGGGGCTGATGACAGTAATGGGGTGCTGTGAGGGGGGAGCTGAGGAGAGTGATGGAGTGCTGTGAGAGTGGGGGGGGGGACGACTGAGGATAGTTATGGGGTGCTGTGAGGGGGGAGCTGAGGAGAGTGATGGGGTGCTGGGGGGGCTGATGACAGTAATGGGGTGCTGTGAGAGTGGGGGGGGAACTGAGGACATTGATGGGGTGCTGTGGGGGGGAACTGAGGACAGTAATGGGGTGCTGTGGGGGGGGACTGATGACACTGATGGGGTGCTGTGCATATTTATTAAAGTCACGAGTTGTATTCACTGTTATTTTAATATGTTTTCTATCCCAGTGCTTTCCAGTATTAAGTCCATATATTTATGAGTTTATCCAGGGCTGTCTTTAGCGCAGGGCCCAATCACTGTTGGGGGGCCCAAAGCAGCTGCCAATTGAGCCCACGCTGCTGCCCACTGGAGTTCCGCCACTTGTTAGCTGCTCATTAGTCACTACTGTCAGTTGTGGATACAGAGAAGCGCTGCTCCTCTGTCTGTCGGCGGCCGCTCTGATTCCTCTCCGCAATACACATCTCTATATGAGAGCGAGGAGAGAGAGGAGAGCGAAGAGGGAGAGGGGGGTGGGGAATGTACACAGGTAGATGCCCCTCGTGAAGCAGCCTGCACAGACGGACGTCCTGTAAGTTTGGTTGATCTTCTATAGCTGCACTCTGACTGTGATGTTTTCTAGATGCTAGGAGAGGATATGGGGAGGGAGAAAATCTCTACACTGGAGTGAGGGGGGGGGGGTGACCTCTGAACTGGAATCTGGGGGGAGAGCTTTGTACTTATGAGGATGGAGAACTTGGATGTACACAGCCCTCAGCCCTGCACTCCATACAAAATTTACCCCTCAACCCGCATTCCATATGTAGCGCACCCCTTAACCCCGGATTCCATAAATAGCACACCCCTCAAACCCGCATTTCATATGTAGCGCACCCCACAACCCCACATTCCATACGTACCGCAATCCTCAACCGTACATTCCATACGTAGTGCACCCCTCAACCCCGCATTCCATATGTAGCGCACCCCTCAACCTCGCATTCCATATGTAGCGCACCCTTAACCCCACATTCCATATGTAGCGCACCCCTCAACCCCGCATTCCATACGTAGTGCACCCCTCAAATCCACATTCCATACGTAGTGCACCCCTCAACCCCGCATTCCATGTGTAGCACACCCCTCAACCGCGCATTCCATACGTAGCGCACCCCGCATTCCATATGTAGCGCACCCCTCAGCCCCGCATTCCATACGTAGCGCACCCTCAAACCCGTATTCCATATGTAGCGCACCCCTCAACACCGCATTCTATATGTGGCACACCCCTCAAACCAGCATTCCATATGTAGCGCACCCCTCAACCCTGCATTTCATATAAAGCGCACCCCTCAAACCCACATTCCATTTGTAGCGCACCTCGCATTCCATACATAGCACACCCCTCAAACCAGCATTCCATATGTAGCGCATCCCTTAACCCCACATTCCATACGTAGCGCACCCCTCAAACCCGCATTTCATATGTAGCGCACCCCTCAAACCCACATTCCAATTTGTAGCGCACCTCGCATTCCATACATAGCACACCCCTCAAACCAGCATTCCATATGTAGCGCATCCCTTAACCCCACATTCCATACGTAGCGCACCCCTCAAACCCGCATTCCATATGTAGCGCACCCCTTAACCCCACATTACATACGTAGTGCACCCCTTAATCCTACATTCCATATGTAGTGCATCCCTCAACCCCGCATTCCATACGTAGCACACCCCTCAACCCCACATTCCAAATGTAGCGCAACCCTCAACCCCGCATTCCATACATAGCGCACCCATCAACCCTGCACTCTATACAAAGTTTACCCCTCAATCGCGCACTCTTTACGTAGCTCAACCCGGCACTCTGTATGTAGCTCACTCCTCAACCATGCACTTTGTACATAGTGCACTCTTCAACCCTTTACTCTAGTGCACTCCAGAACCCTGCAGTCTGTATATGGTGCACTCCTGAAATCCTGGTTTATAACAATGCTTCACTGTTAGTGCAGTTTAGCCACACTCACAATTTGATGCAGAGGTAATGATGTGCCGTAACCTCTAGCCACCAATCAGTGAACAGTAATAATCTGCTATAATCTCTAGCAACCAATCAGTGAGCGGTAATGATGCGCAGGAACCTCTAGCAACCAATCAGTGAGCGGTAAGGATTTCCAGTAACCTCTAGCAAACAATCAGCAACAGAAATAATGTGTTTTAGCTTCTAGCAACCAGTCAGTGAGTGCCAATGCTGCCTGATCTGCTGCAGAAAACTGATTTTGAGTCTAGCTGCTATTTAATGTATATCTCAGAATCGGGGTGGGGCCCTAGGAAAATGTTTGCCCAGGGTCCAATCCATATTAAAGACGGCCCTGAGTTTATCGTTCCCACGTTATTAAAATTTCACCTTCGCAGGCTGGAGAGAGTCCTATCATATATGATGAGAGCCAGGGATTGTCTTCTGATTGGCAGTGTGATGCCGCAATTGGCAGTGACAAGAAAAGTCTGACAGACCGCGTTCTGTATTAAAACAGCATCAACCACAATCACTTCTACATAAACAGGTGCTCAGATGATCAGGGAATAGATTGCTTCATGTCAAACAAGAGATTGTGCTATTAAACAAACTGTCTCTTCGTTCTGCTAAAGAGATTGAGATGGTGTTGGACCCTACTGGAGAAGGATCGTATGCCTAAGGGTGGTTTGTGACCCTTGTAGGCATCTCCTACCCAAATATACCCGTCCGGAAAAAAAAATTAAAATAGTGATGAGTTTGGGTACGGTTTGTGGCCACATTTACAAATTTGGTATTGATATTACATTTTTTTTTTTCAATTGAGTAACCCGGGGCAATTTGTACCCCTTAGGGCTCATATACACTTGCTTCAAGTTTAACACACATTAAAGCATCTACCGCTTCAACGTGCTTTTTTTTATGTGTTTTTGATGCTCCGTTTTTTTGCTTTTTTGAAGTTTTAATAAAGGTTGGCAAATGCCCTGTGTGTGTTAATCTTCTATTTGTTTTTAAGGGGCAGTAGTTTCCCAGTAGAACCCCAGTTCAGTACTACCTCCAGCTCATTAGTACCCCTGTTTAGCAGATCCCCAGCTTATTGGTACCCTTGTTCAGCAGATCTGCTGCGTAGCAGTACCCCCAGCTCTGCTGATACCCCACTCAGTAATAACCCCCAGCTCTGCTGATCCTCCCACTCAGTAGTAACCCCCAGCTCTGCTGATCCTCTGATTTGCTGATCCTCCTCTCTCTCTGGTTCCCGCTCACCTCCCGCCAGAGGCAGGCCTAGAACCTTCAGGGCCCCAGTGCAAGAAACTATGATGATGATGGGATCAGTGGCAGTGGTGGTGGTGGGGGGAATGGAATGAGTGGCAGTGGTGGGGGAGATGGGATATGTGGCAATGCGGGGTGGGGGGTGAGTGGCAGTGCTGGTGGGGGGATGGAATGAGTGGCAGTACTGATGGGGGGATGGAATGAGTGGCAGTACTGGTGGGGGGGGATGGAATCAGTGGCAGTGCTGGGGGGGATGGGATCAGTGGCAGTGCTGGGGGGGATGGGATCAGTGGCAGTGCTAGTGACAGGATGGTGTCAGTGGCAGTGGTGGGGGGAAATTGGATCAGTGGCAGTGCTGGGGTGATGGTTAGTGGCAGTGCTGGGGGGGATGGGATCAGTGGCAATGCTGGGGGGGGGGGGAATGGCAGTGCTGGTGGGGGGATGGAATGAGTGGCAGTACTGATGGGGGGATGGAATGAGTGGCAGTACTGGTGGGGGGGGATGGAATCAGTGGCAGTGCTGGGGGGAATGGGATCAGTGGCAGTGCTGGGGGGGATGGGATCAGTGGCAGTGCTAGTGACAGGATGGTATCAGTGGCAGTGGTGGGGGGAAATTGGATCAGTGGCAGTGCTGGGGTGATGGTCAGTGGCAGTGCTGGGGGGGATGGGATCAGTGGCAATGCTGGGGGGGGGGGGAATGGCAGTGCTGCAGGGTATAATCAGTGGCAGTGTTGGGGAGGGATAATGTGATAAGTGGCAGCAGTGGTGGTGGTGGGGGGTTGGATTCAGTGGCAGAAGTAGCGGAGGGGATGAAATTAGTGGCAGCAGTGATGGGGGGGCTTGGGTTCAGTGGCAGTGCTGGGAGGGGATGGATGGGATCAGTGGCACTCACTTGCTCTCAGTGTGGACTACGAACTCCATGCTTGCTAACTCCCTGGTTCACTTCTGGCTTTACTTAGTGGAGACCTCCTCCAGCTCCTCCACCTTCACTCTACTGGGTCAGCTGGCTCCATCAGTTTCCACCTCCCAACATCATGCCCCCTCTGCCTGCTGCTGTGGGGCGTGAGGCTGGGTGGATGGAACCGCAGTGATTACTATGGCAGTGATTGTACACTATCCCATCCTGATGTTAGGGAATATTCTGATGGGGACTCTGATGTAAGAAGGGACTCTGATGTAAAGTGGACTGTGATGGAGACCCTCAGGTAAGGAGGGACTCTGGTTAGAAAGGTGTAGACTGGATTTTTTTGTTTGACCTTTATTTATAGATCAAGTTTATTTGGAATTTCTTTGCTTTGTTTTACTGAAGTTCTCTCTCTGTTGCTCCTAATCATATCATACTGATTACAAAAAAGTATCAAAATACATAAGGGTCCTCATCAGAGCCCCCCTTATACCAGGGTGCCTATCAGAGCCCCCCTTATACCAGGGTGCCTATCAGAGGACCGCCTTATACCAGGGTCCCCATCAGAGCCCCCCTTATACCAGGGTGCCTATCAGAGGACCGCCTTATACCAGGGTCCCTATCAGAGCCCCCCTTACATCAGGGTCCCCATCAGAGGACCGCCTTACATCAGGTCCCCATCAGAGTCCCCCTTACATAAGGGTCCCCATCAGAGGACCCCCTTACATCAGGGTCCCCATCAGAGGACCGCCTTACATCAGGTCCCCATCAGAGTCCCCCTTACATCAGGGTCCCCATCAGAGCCCCCCTTACATCAGGGTCCCCATCAGAGGACCCCTTACATCAGGTCCCCATCAGAGTCCCCCTTACATCAGGGTCCCAATCAAAGTCCCCCTTACATCAGGGTCCCCATCAGAGGACCGCCTTACATCAGGTCCCAATCAGAGTCCCCCTTACATCAGGGTCCCCATCAGAGGACCGCCTTACATCAGGTCCCCATCAGAGTCCCCCTTACATCAGGGTCCCAATCAGGGTCCTCCTTACATCAGGGTCCCCATCAGAGGACCCCCTTACATCAGAGTCCCCACCAGAGCCCTCCTTACATCAGGGTCCCCATCAGAGGATCCCTTACATCAGGTCCCCATCAGAGTCCCCCTTACATCAGGGTCCCCATCAGAGGACCCCCTTACATCAGGGTCCCCATCAGAGGACCCCCTTACATCAGGGTCCCCATCAGAGCCCCCCTTACATCATGGTCCCCATCAGAGGACCCCTTACATCAGATCCCCATCAGAGTCCCCATCAGAGGACCCCTTACATCAGATCCCCATCAGAGTCCCCATCAGAGGATCCCCTTATATCAGGTCCCCATCAGAGTTCCCCTTACGCAAGGGTCCCTATCAGAGCCTCCCTTACATCAGGGTCCCCATCAGAGGACCCCCTTACATCAGGGTCCCCATCAGAGGATGCCCTTAAATCAGGTCCCCATCACAGTCCCCCTTACATAAGGGTCCCCATCAGAGCCCCCCTTACATCAGGGTCCCCATCAGAGCCCCCCTTACATCAGGGTCCCCATCAGAGGACCCCCTTTCATCAAGTCCCCATCAGAAGGCCCCCCTACTGTGACCCACAAAAGATTGGTGTGCCCCTGAGGCTCGGTCAGCATGGGGAATAGCACAAATAACTCTGCATCACTTGCGGGAGTGCCGGCGAGGGATGGAGCTTGTCCCAGCTCCTGTGAACCCTGAGCGGGGAAAGGAAGGAGAGATCCCTTGTGCTGCACATCCACGAAATCCTATGATGGTGGGAGTGGCAACTTCAGCCTGGGCTCCCGCCAGGCCACACCCTCAGCTTAGTCATGGGGAACCAGGAGACCCCCTTACATCAGGGTCCCCATCAGAGTCCCCCCCTACATCAGGCTATCCATCAGAGCCCCACCTTAAATCAAGGTCCCCATCAGAGTCTCCTCTTACATCAGGGTCCCCATCAGAGCCCCTCCTTACATCGGGGTCCCTATCAGAACCCCCTTTACATCAGAGTCCCCATCAGAGTCCTCCTTTTCAGCAGAGACCAACTAATTAGCTCTGTCCATGCACTGAGTCTCGGGATACACTACTGATCTTAGTAGCAGGCTGGATAAAATCTTGTAGCAGGCAGATGTGGCAAACAGGACAAATTTTGCACTAAGGCAATGCACCTGTGTTGTAGCTCATATTAGCTTATTGCCATGCATTGTGTTACAAAAAAAGGGTGTTGTCCAATTTCCAGCACATTAGGGTGCATTAGCCCCCCATTCATGGGCTGCCTTATTACAATCCACATTAACTTCCAATATAACACACCTTAACCACTTCAGCCCCGGAAGGTTTTACCCCCTTCCTGACCAGAGCACTTTTTACAATTCGGCACTGCGTCGCTTTAACTGCTAATTGCGCGGTCATGCAATGCTGTACCCAAACGAAATTTGCGTCCTTTTCTTCCCACAAATAGAGCTTTCTTTTGATGGTATTTGATCACCTCTGCCATTTTTATTTTTTGCGCTATACACGGAAAAAGACCGAAAATTTTGAAAAAAAATGATATTTTCTACTTTTAGTTCTAAAAAAAATCCAATAAACTCAATTTTAGTCATACATTTAGGCCAAAATGTATTCGGCCACATGTCTTTGGTAAAAAAAATGTCAATAAGTGTATATTTATTGGTTTGCGCAAAAGTTATAGCGTCTACAAACTAGGGTACATTTTCTGGAATTTACACAGCCTTTAATTTATGACTGCCTATGTCGTTTCTTGAGGTGCTAAAATGGCAGGGCAGTACAAAACCCCCACAAATGACCCCATTTTGGAAAGTAGACACCCCAAGGAATTTGCTGAGAGGCATGTTGAGCCCATTGAATATTTATTTTTTTTGTCCCAAGTGATTGAATAATGACAAAAAAAAAAAAAAAAAAAAAAAATTACAAAAAGTTGTCACTAAATGATATATTGCTCACACAGGCCATGGGCATATGTGGAATTGCACCCCAAAATACATTTAGCTGCTTCTCCTGAGTACGGGGATACCACATGTGTGGGACTTTTTGGGAGCCTAGCCGCGTACGGGGCCCCGAAAACCAAGCAACGCCTTCAGGATTTCTAAGGGCGTACATTTTTGATTTTACTCCTCACTACCTATCACGGTTTTGAAGGCCATAAAATGCCAAGATGACATAAACCCCCCCCAAATGACCCCATTTTGGAAAGTAGACACCCCAAGCTATTTGCTTTGAGGCATGTTGAGTCCATGGAATGTTTTATATTTTGACACAAGTTGCGGGAAAGTGACAAATTTTTTTTTTTTTTTTTTGCACAAAGTTGACACTAAATGATATATTGCTCACACAGGCCATGGGCATATGTGGAATTGCACCCCAAAATACATTTAGCTGCTTCTCCTGAGTACGGGGATACCACATGTGTGGGACTTTTTAGGAGCCTAGCCGCGTACGGGACCCCGAAAACCAAGCACCGCCTTCAGGATTTCTAAGGGCGTACATTTTTGATTTTACTCCTCACTGCCTATCACAGTTTCGGAGGCCATGGAATGCCCAGGTGGCACAAACCCCCCCCCAAATGACCCCATTTTGGAAAGTAGACACCCCAAGCTATTTGCTGAGAGGCATGGTGAGTATTTTGCAGCTCTCATTTGTTTTTGAAAATAAAGAAAGACGAGAAAAAAAATTTTTTTTTTCTTTTTTCAATTTTCAAAACTTTGTGACAAAAAGTGAGGTCTGCAAAATACTCACTATACCTCTCATCAAATAGCTTGGGGTGTCTACTTTCCAAAATGGGGTCATTTGGGGGGGTTTTGTGCCACCTGGGCATTCCATGGCCTCCGAAACTGTGATAGGCAGTGAAGAGTGAAATCAAAAATTTACGGCCTTAGAAAGCCTGAAGGCGGTGCTTGGTTTTCGGGGTCCCGTACGCGGCTAGGCTCCCAAAAAGTCCCACACATGTGGTATCCCCGTACTCAGGAGAAGCAACAGAATGTATTTTGGGGTGTAATTTCACATATTCCCATGGCATGTTTGAGCAATATATCATTTAGTGACAACTTTGCGCAAAAAAAAATAAAAAAAATAAAAAATTGTCTCTTTCCCGCAACTTGTGTCACAATATAAATTATTCCATGGACTCGACATGCCTCTCAGCAAATAGCTTGGGGTGTCTACTTTCCAAAATGGGGTCATTTGGGGGGGTTTTGAACTGTCCTGGCATTTTATGCACAACATCTAGAAGCTTATGTCACACATCACCCACTCTTCTAACCACTTGAAGACATAGCCCTTTCTGACACTTATTGTTTACATAAAAAAATAATTTTTTTTTGCAAGAAAATTACTTTGAACCCCCAAACATTATATATTTTTTTTAAAGCAAATGCCCTACAGATTAAAATGGTGGGTGTTTCATTTTTTTTTTTCACACAGTATTTGCGCAGCGATTTTTCAAACGCATTTTTTGGGGAAAAAACACACTTTTTTACATTTTAATGCACTAAAACACACTATATTGCCCAAATGTTTGATGAAATAAAAAAGATGATCTTAGGCCGAGTACATGGATACCAAACATGACATGCTTTAAAATTGCGCACAAACGTGCAGTGGCGACAAACTAAATACATTTTTAAAAGCCTTTAAAAGCCTTTACAGGTTACCACTTTAGATTTACAGAGGAGGTCTACTGCTAAACTTACTGCCCTCGATCTGACCTTCGCGGCGATACCTCACATGCATGGTGCAATTGCTGTTTACATTTGACGCCAGACCAACGCTTGCGTTCACCTTAGCGCGAGAGCAGGGGGGACAGGGGTGCTTTTTTTTTTTTTTTTTTTTTTTCTTTATTATTATTGTTTTTTTATCTTATTTTTAAACTGTTCCTTTCATTTTTTTTTTTTTTAAATCATTTTTATTGTTATCTCAGGGAATGTAAATATCCCCTATGATAGCAATAGGTAGTGACAGGTACTCTTTTTTGCAAAAATTGGGGTCTATTAGACCCTAGATTTCTCCTCTGCCCTCAAAGCATCTGATCACACCAAGATCGGTGTGATAAAATGCTTTCCCAATTTCCCAATGGCGCTGTTTACATCCGGCGAAATCTACGTCATAAAATGCTCGTAGCTTCCGGTTTCTTAGGTCATAGAGATGTTTGGAGCCACTCTGGTCTCTGATCAGCTCTATGGTCAGCTGGCTGAATCACCGGCTGCATTTTCAGGTTCCCTGTTGAGACAGGAGAGCCAGAGAAAAACACGGAAGATGTTGGGGGGGGGGGGGCATTCCCTCCCACTGCTTGTAAAAGCAGTCTAGAGGCTAATTAGCCACTAGGATTGCTTTTACATGAAAGCCGACCGCTGGCTGAAAAGAATGATACCAAGATGATACCTAAACCTGCAGGCATCATTCTGGTATAACCACTCAAAGTCGTGAATGGCATACCTGAAGACAAAAAAATGGTTAACAATAAAGCACAGTAAACGGTAAAGTATAAATAATTACATACCTGAAAAGCAAACGTGATAAAACATAATAACAATAAAACATTGCAGAATAGAATACAGTAAAAAAGAGCAGAACAATAGAGAGAGAATAGAGAGAGAGAGAACAATAAAACGACAACTATTTTTATTTTATATTTTTGTTTGTGTTTTTTTTTTTTTTTTACACTTTTTTTTGTAACTAACTTTTATAACTGTAACCGGTTCCAGGTTCGGGTCTCTCAAAATGCGATGGCATCTTGGGAGACCCTGTGAAAGTGTGCCTAGTCTGTGCAATGCTGTACCCTACGCTAATACTCAACTAGTGCATGGTAGTGTTCAAAACATTCACCAATGCAAAAACCAGGATTGTCAGGACAGGAGGGACAATAATAGCGGGCGTCACGCCTATATCCGCGCTTGCTACAGACACAACATCTTTTTTGGGGGGGTTCGTTGGGTAGGGGTACTCGGGAGGACATAAAAATGCCTCTCATGCAGCCGACTGCATTTGGTTGGGGATGTGAATGGGGGAAGTACGGGTGCTGCAGAAGCGGTGGGTTCCCAATTAGGATTGGCGAATGCAGCAGGAAGGGCACTATGGGCACGACGGGCCTGTGTTTGTCTTTTTGGTGGCAGCGGGACACTACTTGTGCTTGCCACCTCACCAGCTTGAACTGCACTTATGGGACTCGCCACGTCACCAAGTGTTACTGCAGTGCTGGTTTGGCTACGACCGGGGTGTACTAGGCCGCTGGCGCTTGCCAGTTCACCAAAACGCTACCAAAAAAACTGTTAGCGATCGCAGGGATCAGGCCTGACTCTGCGAACGCTGCAGTTATGCGTTTAGTGTTTTGTAAGTGACAGTGATCGATCGATACTGCACTTGGGTGGGCTGGGCTGGGCGGAGGGGCAAAACGCAGGTGCTAGCAGGTATCTGGGCTGATCCCGCTAACACTGCGTTTTTGGGAACCCTAAACTGCTGGGGACGCTAGTATAGATCTGATCGGATCAGATATTGATGCGTTCAGATACTATACCACTAAGGGAGGTGTACGGTGCGTGCGTGGGTGTTAGCGGTACTGGCGCTAACCTGACGCTGCCTGGGGCAGGTGCTTGCCAGTTCACCAAAACGCTACCAAAAAAACTGTTAGCGATCGCAGGGATCAGGCCTGACTCTGCGAACGCTGCAGTTATGCGTTTAGTGTTTTGTAAGTGACAGTGATCGATCGATACTGCACTTGGGTGGGCTGGGCTGGGCTGGGCGGAGGGGCAAAACGCAGGTGCTAGCAGGTATCTGGGCTGATCCCGCTAACACTGCGTTTTCGGGAACCCTAAACTGCTGGGGACGCTAGTATAGATTTGATCGGATCAGATATTGATCCGATCAGATACTATACCACTAAGGGAGGTGTATGCTGCGTGCGTGGGTGTTCGCGGTACTGGCGCTAATCTGACGCTGCCTGGGGCGACGCATATCACCGCCGGGCGATCGGGGGGCTAAACCTTTATTCGGTAATAAACGGCGGGTGCCCTGACACTATAAAAAATAAACGAACTAACCAGCGTCACCCGTAACGGTTATACGGTGATCAGTGGTGAAAGGGTTAACTAGGGGGCAATCAAGGGGTTAAAACATTTATTAGATAGTATATGGGGGTCCCTGTCGCTATAAAACACTGACGGCGAACCTAAATATTTACGTCCCTAACTAGCGTCACCAGCGACACTAATACAGCGATCAGAAAAATGATCGCTTAGCGACACTGGTGACAGGGGGTGATCAAGGGGTTAAAACTTTATTAGGGGGGGTTAGGGGGGTATCCTAGACCTAAAGGGGGGTAATACTCACTGCCCTAACACTAACTGTCACAAACTGACACAGCAGTAATCAGAAAAAAAAAAAAAATACTGCTAATGTCAGTTTGTGACAGGGGGGGGGGGGTGATTGGGGGGGGATCGGGGGGCGATCGGGGGGGGATCGGGGGTGTAAAGTATGCCTGGCATGTTCTACTGTGTGTGTGAGTGTTGTGTGCACTTACATGTCATCTCCCCTCGGCGCTGGAACGGAAACTGCCAGACCGAGGAGAGATGACATCACATCCTCTGCCTGTGTGAAACGACACACAGGCAGAGGAGGATTCCCATTGGCTGGGAGCGATCGCGAGGGGGGGGCCACGATCGGATGGTCTCCCCCTCGCCTCCCGACGCTCCCAGTCAGATGCCGACCGCCGATGGCACCGGGGGGGGGTCCGATCGGACCCCCCGCCCGCGGGAGGCAGATCACGTACGGGTACGTGATTTTGCCTGCCCGTGCCGCTCTGCCGCAGTATATATGCGGTAGGCGGTCGGCAAGTGGTTAAAGAGGAGCTCTAGTCTAGACAAAAAAAATTAAGAGTCATCATCTACAAATACTGTAACTGCTGACTTTTTAATATAAGGACACTTAGACCCCTTTCACACTGGGTTGGTTTGCAGGCGGTATTGCGCTAAAAATACCGCCTGCAAACCGCCTGCCTTCGCTGTTTGTTCAGTGTGAAAGCCCGAGGGCTTTCACACTGAAGCGGTGCGCAGGCAGGACGGTGAAAAAAGTCCTGCAAACCGCTTTTTTGGAGCGGGGAAGGAGCGGTGTATTCACCGCTCCTTCACTGCTCCTGCCCATTGAAATCAATGGGACAGCGCGGCTGTACGAGGGATTTTAACCCTTTTTCGGCCGCCAGCGGGGGTTAAAACCACACCGCTAGCGGCCGAATACAGCTGCAAGAACGACGGTACAGCAGCGCTAAAAATAGCGCTGTTGTACCGCCGACGCCCCCACCGCCCCAGTGTGGAAGGGGCCTAAGACCCCTTTCACACTGGGGCATTTTTCAGGTGCTTTAGCATTAAAAAAAAGCGCCTGTAAAGCGCCTGAAAGAAGCCTCATCTGCAATCCCAATGTGAAAGCCCAAGTGCTTTCACACTGAGGCGCTGCGCTGGCGGGGCGTTGAGAAAAGTCCTGCAAGCAGCATCTTTGGAGCAGCTTTTGGGCACTGAAAAAAGCACTTCAAAAATGCCCCTCTCCATTGAAATGAATTGAAAGCGCTGTAAAAACGCCTGAATAGCGCCTATGATCCGCCCTGAGCTGTAGAAAAGTCACAAAAAGGTAAACATGCAAGCAGAAAAGAGAGCATCTACATTCTACATGTAGGGAGGTGTGGTTGTTCTTTGATGCCCATGCTTCAATAATGCTTGAAAAACGCTGTTAAAACGCCCTCAGCGTTGCGGTAATTTTACCGCTAGCGCCCCAAAAACGCTGTAAAAACGCGGTAATAGCGCTAAGGCGTTTTTGAAGCTCCTCAGTGTGAAAGGGCTCTTAGTGCCTTGAAAAAGCATTCATACCCCTTGGAATTTTAGTTAGGGGTATCAGAGTAAAGGGGGGCTGAATACAAATGCACACCACACTTTTCACATATTTATTTGTAAAACAAAATTGCAAACCATTTATCATTTTCCTTCCATTTCACAATTATGTGCCACTTTGTGTTGGTCTATCACATAAAATCTCAATAAAATACATTTACGTTTTTGGTTACATGTTTGTCATGTTACATGGTAACATGACAAAAATGTGGAAAATGTCAAGGGGTATAAATACTTTTTCAAAGCACTGTACCTGTCCAGGGATCCAGCGATGTCGGCACCCGGAGCTGATTCTTCAATCAGTGCAGGCGCCGGTGTCTTGTCGAATACTGTCCCCTATCATATAGTGTCCGCCCTGTACTGCGCAGGCGCAGTACGGAGGACAAACGAGACGCCGAAAGTCTCCGAAGTTCAACAGCTGATCATCAGCTGTACACGGCGCCTGCGCTTTTATTCTCACCCTGTGTCCAGGTTCATTCCCTACTATCCAAGTGGACACAGAGTCAGAATAAATAGATGCCGACCGCAGCGAGGCCGTGCCCGAAGTGTGGCGAGGGGCCCTCTTACAAAGCCATCGCTAAGAAGTGCCCAAGCGCCGTGTACAGCTGATGGTCAGCTGATCAACTTCGGACACTTTCGGCATCTCCTTCTCCTCTGTACTGCGCAAGCGCTGCGCCTGCGCAGTACGGGGCGGACACTATCCGATAGGAGGACAGTTCTCGTCAGAACACCGGCATCTTCAGGCTTCACAGCTGGTCCTCTACTGTGCATGCGATTTCTGAATGGTCCCACCATCTTCTGGGACCTGGGTGTGTTCCAGAAGGCGGGGGGGGGGAGAGAAGGAAGGGCCGGAAATGCTCAGAGAACGCTGCGACAATCTTACCCAGAAGTGGCAGCGGGTACCTGTCAAATCCAAGTACCCGCTCCCCCCTCCCCCCCAAAAAGTACCAAATGTGGCAGTGGAGGGGGGTAGGGGTCCTTTGGGTGGAGCTTCGCTTTAACACACCACAAAGAACCAAATGGACTTTTAGATTTAGTAACTACCCAGGCTAAAAAAACAGACCCAATTTTCAGCCAGGAGGACATGCTGGGATGTGTAGTCCTCCAGTGGTTAGCATGCTGCAGATTGCTGCTGTTTACCTCAATAAAAGCCCATATTGCTAATGCTTTGTGTGATCCATCCAGGAGATGTTAATGAAGGTCCCTGCACCAGATGCTGACAGTTTTAACTCCTCAAAATGCTTCTGATTAATTCATCAAAGACGCCTTGTGCAGCTGCTTCTTCCAATGTTTCACTCAGAACAAGGAAAAAAAAAAATGGCAGCCGGGGGACTGCGGGAATCATGGCGAGCACGGCGTTTATGTGTGAGCCAGAAACTTGTTACTGAAACAAGATGTAGCAATTCATGGAAGAAACTCTAATAAATAAACAGCATGTTTGTAAAGATTGCCAAAGTCATTACTTTTCCTATTACCGCACTTTGTCTTTTTATTCCTTCTTTTTTTGTTTTTTCCTGAATTTATAAACAATGGATATAGAAGGATACAATGTTAAAAAATCAAGTGTATAAAAAACACTAAAAATGATACACATTTGCAAAGCTTCCTTCCATTGGAAATAACATCAGTTATATCAGAGCTCCCCAACATTTTTGGCAACGGGGACCGGCTGCGTGGAAGAAAACTTTGTCAAGACCAGGGGGCTGTGTAGCGCACGTTGGGGGGGGGGGGGGGTGTATGTGATTTTTCTCGGGCAATGGCTGGTGTTAGCGTATCAATCATCACGGCTCCATGGTTGGTATGGTGTCAGGATGATTGAAACAAATTATTTCTATTACTACATTATAATATAAATGAAATAGTTCAACTCAATATAATGCAGAATCAGTGGGAACCTCGAGTGTGTCACTTGCCACGTCACCTGTCACCAGATGCGGATTGTCACTTGCCACATTACCTGCCACCAGATGTGGGATGTCACTTGCCACATGGCTTGCCATCAGATGTGGGATGTCACTTGTCACGTCGTTTTTTGGGCTGGAGCACCCCTCCCCCTCCTCATTACCTCTTATTTAGTGGCCACCAGTGTTTAGGATGTTTCCCCTTCAGTTCTCCCACATAGAGGAGTTTATCTCCCATGGTTGAGACAAAGGATCTTCCATTCTATTACTAGAGTAGGACCCACTAATTTGGGGTACTTTGTCGCAGTAAGTGGGCTTAGCACTATATGACCATATAGTGTGACCAAACCCCCGTATTTTTTGAATATGTTCAGGTGTTTTTAACTAGCCTTGCAGGAAATGTCATTCTTGTATGTGTGCGCTGTAAAATATTTTGTACTGTTTGTAGGTCTTATAGCAGCGCCATCTTGAATTTAAATGCATTGTATGGTGTGCCCCCCAAATATGTTCTTGCCATGTCGCCTGCCACCAGATGTGGAACGTCACTTGCCACGTCTCCTGCCACCAGATGTGGATTGTCACTTAATTGCCACGTCACCTGCCACCAGATGCGGAATGTCGATTGCCACGTCGCCTGCCACCAGATGCAGATTATCACTTGCCATGTCGCCTGCCATCAGATGCAGCTTGTCACTTGCCACGTCGCTTTCCACCAGATGCTTATGGTCACTTGCCATGCCGCCTGTCACTGCATTGGTGGCAGCACTGGTCCATTGAGCACAGAGGCAGGCAGGTGGTGGGTTCCAAGTGAGGATGGAACAGCAGTTATGCGGGGTGGGTGGCAGGGGCGTTGCTAGGTCTGCACAAGATCTGGGGATAGAGCCCATAGCCGCAGTCACCAACCTTTTTGCAGGCCCGAGGGGGGGCACGCGGGTGGTAAGCAATTTTTTGCGGGCAAGAGCTGGTGTTGGCATTTTGGCGTTTCAATCATCATGGCACCATGGTTGATCTGGTGTCAGGGTGATCGAAGCGCATTGTTTCTATTGTTACATTCTAATATATAATGAAGTCGTTCAACTCACCATAATGCAGAATCAGTGGGAGTCCTGGGCGTGTCACTTGCCACATCTCTTGGCACCAGATGCATCATGTCACTTGCCACCATCGCCTGTCACCAGATGCAGCTTTTTAACTTGCCACCATCACCTGCCACTAGATGTGGATTGTCACTTGCCACATCACCTGCCACCATTTGCAGATTGTCACCTGCCACCATTTGCAGAATGTCACTTGCCACTATTTGCAGACTGTCACTTGCCACGTCACCTGCCACCTGATGCGGATTGTCACTTGCCATGCCAGCCAGTGCCACCAAATGTGCATTGTCGCTGCATTGGTGGCAGGCTGGCAGCACTGGTCCATTTAGTGAGGGCAGGAGAGCGGAGATGCAGGGTGGGCAGTGAGAGATGATGTCATCTTTCTGCTCGTTTGCCCGCTCGTCTCCCTCCCCCACCTCTAATGCAGCCCACCCGCCACAGGCGCTACCCTGCGGCAAGAGACTCGGGGCTATAGGCTCCAGATTCGGGGCTCCAGCCTCGATAGCCACACCCTGGCGATGCCTACGGCGGGCCGTGTGAAATTATGTCATCTCTCTGCTCGCCTAATGCACCTCCGATATTGTAGCAGCCCGGCTGTGAGGGCGGAACACTTACGGGTCTTGTCCCTCCCCCAGAAACAGCAAACTGATTATAATCTCTTTATCACTCTGCTCTCTCCCCCTATCAGCATGTTCCATTCTAGCACATGAGCTCTGTAGATCAACTGTTTGTGCTGCTTCTCCCTCTTCAAGTCTGAGCTTTTCTGTGCAAGGACTTGTGAGGCAGCTAACAAGTGAAATGTAAGTACTTTGCATACATTTAAAAAATACATTTAATTTATTCATCTTTAACACCTTCCCGCCCAGCCTGTAGCAGAATGGCAGCCGGGCGGTGGCTTTCCCATCCTGACTGGATGCCATATGCCGCGCTTTCAGAAAGCGCCACGCAGCGGCGCGATCTGTCACCAGCTATGTCCACGGGACACAACCGATGACTGATCAGTGTACCGGTGTTCTGCCGAGAAAGTTCCGCTCGGCGGATTAGTTCCCCCCTCTACTGCGCATGCGCAGTAGAAGCCGGCGGAAATAGCCGAAGCGGAACAGCTGAAAATCAGCTGTACACGGCGCCTGTAAGAGGGCCCCTCGCGGGCTCGCTTCGCTCGCCACGCTTCGGGCACGGCCTCGCTGCGCTCGGCACTTTTAGATTCCCCCTCTAGGTCCACTTGGATAGAGGGGAAGGAATCTGGACCCAGAGCGCAGGCGCCGTGTACAGCTGATCGAAGCGTTTGAGCTTCGGCAATCTCCGGCGGCCAACAGTAGTAGTACTGCGCAGGCGCTGCGCCTGCGCAGTACAGGGAGGGAACCTATCCGCCGAAGGAACTTATTCGGCAAGACACCGGCTCGCTCCCGATACCATGTGACCGCCGTGACCAATCAACAGCAGGTCACATGACAGTTGTACACAATGGATGGCTTCTTTTCTTTTCATGCCATCCATTGTGTACAATTGTGTTGCTGGCTGTGATTGGTCACAGTGATCACATGGTACAGATAGGACCAATCACAGCCCATCTGTACCATGTGGTTAGCTTTGACCAATCACAGCTAGTCACAACAAAACAAACTGAATGAATCAGTTTCATTCAGTGAAAATGCTTGCTTATAGCAATGTAATGCACTGCTATAAGCAATCATAATGTGTAAAAAAAAAAAAAAATCAGATCACTTCCCCAGAGTAGTACAATGTTACTGTGGTCACATTATATTACTCTGGTCACAGTGTGTTAAAAATAAATCATAAAAAAAGAAAACAAAATGTAATAAATACTGTCACCAGTCAGTATCCCTGATCACCGCCACACCAGTTATATGATGATGCTGTACTGCACTGGTGACAGTATGTAAAAAAATAAAATAAAAAAAAGATTGTGAAAACATTTTTTTTTTATTTTCCAAAAAATTAAAAAATTAAAAATTATGACAAAAAATACAACTTCAAAAAACTTTGAATTTCTGATTTTTGTTCTTTCCAATTTTTGTTCATTTAGAAAATTTGTTTTTGGAAATATTTGTTAAATGGCCTTTCATTAATTCCGATGTTTTCCGAATGAACAAATGTGCTGAATATTAAAGGAAAACGATTTTGGAACAAAGTGAATTGCACATGTCTACTACCTGGTGTGGTGCCTGTTTATATAGCACTACTATTGGGTACTAAGCAGTGGCGGCTGGTGTTCCATTTTTTGGGGAGGGGGCAAACAAACCGACTGTCAGGGCTGGGCTCAGCCCTTCCTTCTTAGAGCTGGCTACTTAAGCTGTCTAGCCCAGAGGAGCTCTGCCTTTGCCTTGGTCAACACCACAAGAAACTCCCGCATTCCTGTTTAAAGACTGGCTTTGCTGACATCCCTTCTGGCTCCAGATCCTGCTTGCTGTTCCTCTACATTGATCCCTGACTTCTGGCTTGGCTGACTATCCGTTCCGGTTACTGAACTTTGGCTATGTTTTGACTACATTTTTTCTTTTTACTTTTATTATTAAACACGTGTGATTTAACTGTACTTCTGTCTGGGTCTGATTTCATGGTTTCTGACACCCACCCCATGCACGCCTGCCCGCCCATTAGCTTGCCCGTTCGCCCACCCGCACTTACCCTATCCAGGTCGCGGACGGCTTCCTTCCTTCCTCCCTTCCCGGGCTTCTCCTTCCGGCCAATCCAGTCACTTCTCCTCCTGGCCAATCCGGTCTTAGGACTCACTTCCTGTCTTGATTGATCAGTTGGAGAAGCAGGAAGACAATAGCAAATGTTGATTTCCTAATGTCACAAGTGGGTGGGCTCGGGGCGCAGTGCTCTGCCCCCCCCCCCCGAGCCCAACCTTTTTGAAGCCAATTAGAGTCTCAGGCCTCCAGCACCCCGCATGGAGACTAGGGGCTGGCGCATGGAGATTAGGGAGGGGGGGGCCTGCTCCCTATATGGACCGGCCAACGCTGGTACTAAGTATTACTAATTTCTGTTATCTTGTATGTTTGTACACTCAACCTGGTGTGTCAGAGGGGCTGAGATGCTTGGAAACGGTTGAGGCAAAGAACAGAGAACCCATCCTTATCAGCGGCTCCTAGGGGAGTAGCGCTACATATCTATTCAGGCATATCTGGAGCAATTTGGACCATTCTTTACACAATTTTTTTTCTTTTCCTTATTCTGGATGAGCTGGGGGTATGGGATTGTGTATGTGGAGCTTTCCGATCTATTTATTTATTATTATCGGCTGAACTGAATGGACTTGTGTCTTTTTTTTCCTAACCATGTAATTATGTAACCCAACATGAAGCAAAGAGAAATTCGGAGCTATCTGACCCTTTAATAAGCTCTATCACAGCGTGACTCCTGCCTATATACTTTAAGTCTTGTCCTCCATAAATGTATCCCATCAAGAAGCCGTCACGATGATTGGCGCAGTCCATCTGCAGGCGGTTAGTGCTCTCTAAGAGCTATTGATAAATTGATCTATTGATCCGCCGCAGCAATGTAATCTTAGAAAGCTCGTGGTAGAATAGTTGAAGCTAATTATTCTTTCCCTGCCACACATTTAATTATCCATAGCATACTCCTACAAGTAGATTAAATACACACACACAGATACATATACATCCATAGGAAGGGCTGAGTGCAGCATTTCATTTGTCAGACTAATTGGGCAATACAGATATACAATGAGGTGAAAAATACGTTATTTTCTGGAACTAGCTTTAACCATTTCAAGACCGCAATACAGATATAGACATTTCAGTTTTTAAGCGGTTTACCGGGGCTGTCAGCCATAATCCCTCGTATTAAAAATTTTCGAACTGTTATTTTCTTTTTTCCTAAAAGTGATCGGAGTGGCTGATTACCAGCTTGATCGCTTTTAGAAGCAGCGAGAGAGAGATCGTCATCCCCTTGCCACTTTCACTGGGAAGCCTGGGATCCGATCCAGTGGTTTACGCAGTTGGCCATATACAGTGCCTTGAAAAAGTATTCATACCCCTTGAAATTTTTCACGTTTTGTCATGTTACAACCAAAAAAGGTAAATGTAATTTTTTTTGGATTTTAGGTGATAGACCAACACAAAGGGGGTTATTTACGAAAGGCAAATCCACTGTGCAGTACAAGTGCAAACTACAAGTGCAAACTACAAGTGCAAAGTGCACTTGAAATTGCACTGAAAGTGCACTTGGAAGTGCAGTCGCTGTAGACCCGTGGGGGACATGCAAGGAAAATAAAAAAAACTGCATTTTAGCTTGCACATGATTGGATGATAAAATCAGCAGAGCTTCCCCTTATTTCAGATCTACCCCTCAGATTTACAGCGACTGCACTTCCATGTGCACTTTCAGTGCAATTTCAAGTGCACTTTGCACTTGTAGTTTGCACTTGTAGTGCAAAGCGTATTTGCCTTTCTTAAATAACCCCCAAAGTGGCACATAATTGTGAAGTGGAAGGAAAATGATAAATGATTTTCCAAATGTTTTACAAATAAATGTGTGAAAAGTGTGGCATGCATTTGTATTCAGCCCCCTTTACTCTGATAACTAAAATCTTTTGGAACCAATTGCCTTCAGAACTCACCTAATTAGTAAATAGAGTCCACCTGTGTGTCATTTAATCTCAGTATAAATACAGCTGTTCTGTGAAGCCCTCAGAGGTTTGTTAGAGAACCTTAGTGAACAAACAGCATCATGAAGGCCAAGGAACACACCAGACAGGTCAGGGATAAAGTTGTGGAGAAGTTTAAAGCAGGGTTAGGTTATAAAGAAAAATACCCCAAGCTTTGAACATCTCACGGAGCTCTGTTCAATCCATCATCCGAAAATGGAAAGAGTATGGCACAACTTCACACCTACCAAGACATGGCCGTCCACCTAAACTGACCGGCCGGGCAAGGAGAGCATTCATCAGAGAAGAGCCAAGAGGTCCATGGTAACTCTGGAGGAGCTGCAGAGATCCACAGCTCAGGTGGGAGAATCTGTCCACAGGACAACTATTAGTCGTGTTCTCCACAAATCTGACCTTTATGGAAGAGTGACAAGAAGAAAGACATTGGTGAAAGAAAGTCATAAGAAGTCCTGTTTGCAGTTTGTGAGAAGCCATGTGAAGGACACAGCAAACATGTGGAAGAAGGTGCTCTGGTCAGATGAGACCAAAATTGAACTTTTTGGCCTAAAAGCAAAATGCTATGTGTGGGGGAAAACTAATACTGCACATCACCCTGAACACAACATGCCCACTGTGAAACAATCCCAATAAAACACATTTACGTTTTTGGTTGTAACATGACAACATTTGGAAAATTTCAAGGGATATGAATACTTTTTCAAGGCACTGTGAGTGAAGAAAGGCCAGATCATCTCTGTTCCCCTCTATGTTCCAGGAAAGCATTAGATCCATGTTTCTTTTTTTGATCTGATGCTTTTAAGGGTAGAGGAGAGATGTGGGGTCTTATAGATCTTAGATGATCCCCCCCCGCGGCAGACAGAGGGGAATGCAGCAATCCCCTCCCCTGCTCACGGGAGACGGACGGGAATGTGGCTCTCCCGTAAACCCCCCCCCGCTGGAGGCGGATGGGAATGCAGCGGTGATCAGACAGACATGGATCCAGGCTGCAGTTCCTCGCTCCGGGGCCATTGCTTCCCCTCCCGGGCCAATCAGGAAGCAGTTCCTGAGACCCAATTGGTCATGGAGTCTTAGGACTCTGAGCTGTAGCCCAGATCCATCTCTGTCTGATCTTCCTTCTTCTTAAGGTAAGGAGGCCTCTGATCGCCGTTGCATTCCCTTCCATCACCCGCGGGGGGGGGGGGGGGGGTTGCCGCATTCCCATCCATCTTAAGCTGGGAGGGGGGGGGGGGATTGCTGCACTCCCATTTGTTTCCTGTAGGGGGGTTGGCATTGGTTTTGAGTATTGAGCACCAGCCAATGCTTCCCTTTCAAATCGGAAGATGCCCAGCAGTGACACCAGCACAGAGCTGGAGGAAACCCAGGTACACCCCATTACTGTCCAGAGAAGCCTTCATGGAGCAATTGCAGCCAAAAATCCACCATACCTCTGACATGGAAACAAAGCTAAGCGACTCAACTATGCAGGAAAACACAGGAACTGGGGTGCAGAAAAATGGCAGCAGGTGCTTCGGGTTGATGGGTCAAAATGTCAAATATTACTGGTCTACAAATTTTGGGAAATTATCGATCTCCGGGATAAAATGTGCTAATTCTTACATACTTTGATTAGATGAATTCGAAAACAGGTGATAAAGGTGCTGGTTAGCTAAAGTTTTCAAGATATTTCACAGTAAAGATTTCTACACAGGCGAGTATATTTGCCTACAAGGGAGGGAGGTGTCTGATGACCATGAAGTCTCGTAACTTCTCACCAAAGTACGGGAGAACCATGAAAATGGTACAACATGGAAGTGAATAAATGTATCTTCACTTTGAGACTAAATATTATTAACTGTAATTATTATTACCTAACTGTAGAACAAGAATATATATAGAATGTGGGACTTTAGAGGTACAACCAATATATGAAAAACACTATAAATTAAAAATTATGTAAATATTTATTGACACAATTTAAGAAAAAAAGAAACAACAATAAAAAGTGAAAATAGTTCACATTCATAGTCAAAGGTCTGTTTTCACTTTTTATTGTTGTTTCTTTTTTTCTTAAATTGTGTCAATAAATATTTACATAATTTTTCTATATATATTCTTGTTCTACTATCTTTAGGGATGTTGGTACACAAAAAAAAAACTTTTTTGAAAACTGATCTCTACCCGTTCTGTCTGTCAAATGACCTAACTATAGTTTATTGTTTTTTTTATTGCAAGGTACATTTGTCTTGGTCAGATCTATGCATCAAACGGTTACATCTGGCGGCTTGTGAAAGTGTCATTGCCTAACATTTCCAAGGAACAGTTAGGTGATATTTTTCCTCTGAAGTCTCAAAACTGTCTAAACAACTCAAACAACATTTGTGATGAAATTATATTTGCATCTCAAAAGCAGTGGTGGCTGGTGGGTTTTTTTTGGGGGTCGGTCATCCAGCCCCGAACTTACCTCATCTAGGTTGCGGGCATGCAGTGCTCCTACGGGTGACTGGCGGCAGGCAGCGCAGCTTCTATCGCGTCTCCTCCCCTCTGTATCATGGCGGCTTCCGCCGTGTGTCTCCTCCTTCCTCCTCCTAGGTGTCCAATAGGATCGCCTGTCCTTTCAGACCCGCTTCCTGATTGTTCGGGAGGAGGATCGGTGTTACAATAGCGAATATTCATTCGCTATTGTCACACAACTGGGTGGGCATGGAGAGCAGTGCTCTGCGCTCTGAGCCCACCCTTTTTTGAAGCTTCAAAAAAAACAAAAACACCCCCCCCCATTGGAATCCATAGTCCGGCGCCCTGCATGTAGATCAGGGGGCCAGACGCATGGATGGGGGGGGGGGCGGCGCCCCTAATGGACAGGCCAGCACTGCTTAAAAGTGCAGTATGACAGCAGTGGTAATAAAAGTCATACCACCTAGATTTTGGATGTAAAATAGGGGATCAGGACAAGAGTTGGGCCCCTCATTATTGTTGCATTACATGTGCAACTTATCTGCGTCATTGGCTAAGCAAGAAGAAAAAGTCCATGCAGTCCCAATGGTGAGGAGGGAGCATTAAAATGTTACATGAAAAACCAATAAATGAATGAAAAGTTATGTTATTGTTATCAATAAAAAGATAATTTTTTCATGATTGGTGTGGCACCTTTCGCATTGCCATATCACATTTTGCAAAGGAAAAGTTATGGAGCATAATCGCGCATAATCGCACATCTCCCTCATAATTTTGAATTATTTTGATGCAATTTTGCAATTAATACTCAGGACTTAATTTTCCTTTATTAGTGACCCAATTCCGGTAAAATTTAGTTACTTTCATTTCCGAGACCTTCTCCTTGTAGACCAGTGTATTTGGCCGTAGCAGGAGGCAGTTTGTTGGGGAAGGGTTGGAAAGCGATACAATAATGAGTGTCTGCAGGCAACTGCAAAGCATGGTGGAGGTTCCTTGCAAATTCGGGGCTGCATTTCTCCTAATGGAGTTGGAGATTTGGTCAGGATGAAAACCTTCTGATGAGAACACCTCCAAGTTTCTTCAACTATGAGTGCCTCTGCTAACCATATCCTTGATCTTTCTTGGAGCAAAGATATCTACTATAAGCTTTAATGTAGCATGTCATTAATTCAGCAGCATGGTAAAGGTATCTTGTTGGGTGTGTCCAGTATACAGACACAGGTATTGGTCTCCAAGTGACAGGAGTCAATAAGACTGCCCTGCTTGTCTGATCCGGAAGGGGAAACAATTGGAAAGAAAAACATAAAGGCTGGGCTCACATCTTTGAAGGTTTTATTTTATTTATCACAGGTACTTATATAGCGCAGACAATTTACACAGCGCTTATATATATATATATATACACACACACACAGTATCTCACACAAGTAAGTACACCCCTCACATTTCTGTAAATATTTTCTTCTATCTTTTCATGTGACAACACTGCAGAAATGACACTTTGCTACAATGTAAAGTAGTGAGTGTACAGCTTGTATAACAGTGTAAATTTGCTGTCCCCTCAAAATAACTCAACACACAGCCATTAATGTCTAAACCGCTGGCAACAAAAGTGAGTACACCCCTAAGTGAAAATGTCCAAATTGGGCCCAAAGTGTCAATATTTTGTGTAGCCACCATTATTTTCCAGCACTGCCTTATCCCTCTTGGGCATGGAGTTCACCAGAGCTTCACAGGTTGCCACTGGAGTCCTCTTCCACTCCTCCAAGATGACATCACAGAGCTGGTAGACGTTAGAGACCTTGCGCTCCTCCACCTTCTGTTTGAGGATGTTCCACAGATGCTCAATAAGGTTTAGGTCTGGACACTAGGGATGGGCCGAACGAACCCCTGTACAGTTCGCACCAGAACTTTCAAACACTGCGAAAATTCGGACCCGAATAACGAACCCCATTAAAGTCAATGGGACCCGAACGTCAAAAATCATTTAAAGGCCCATTTTGAAAGCTTATATGCAAGTAATTGGGCATACAATGGTTATAGGGGTCCGGGTCCTGCCCTGAGGGACATGTATCAATAAAAAAAAAGTTTGTGAAAAACGTCATTTTTAAATGAGCAGTGATTTTTTTTAATTTTTAAAGTAAAAGCCTAAAAATGAAAAAATCCTTCCAATATAGTGCCTGGGGGGTCCCCTTAGTCTACCTGTAAAGTGGCAGATCTGTATCATGTCTAGAATCTGTTACAGTAATAATTGAATTTATAAAGTAAAAAAAAAAAGAAATTTTCCCTGCAAGCTGCCTTTATTTTGCTCAGCAACAGCTGGGAAGCCAGTGTGTGTGATGAGGCCACAATGTGTAGTGCACTGGGAACAAGATTAGAGATTTTTTGGATACATTCTGGTGTCACTTCGACTTTGTATAGAAGTAACAGGTGCGTAGAAATTGGTCTTTGGGTGTCGTGGCGCCTTCCCACTGTAACCCTATAGAGGTACTCTTGATGAAAGCAAGAATTGGCCTTGCTGTAAACAATTGCAATGATATGCACGTGTCAAACAGGTGCAGAAAAATTACTCTTTTGGTGTCGGGGGTGCCTTCCCACCGTAACCCTATAGAAGTGCTCTTGGTGAAGGCAAAAGAAATTGCAATGATATGCACCTGTCAAACAGGTCAACTGAAAAATTAGTCTTTGGGTGTTAATTGTGCCAATGGAACCTATACCAAAAACATTCTTCCAGATGAAATGATTGAACACACTCAAAGCTAGGCAGCCTCGAGTGTCCTGCAGAGATTCCACATCCCAAAAAGACTTAACCAGTGACATCAGCATCAGGGGTTTCATAGCTGGTAATCCAGGACTGATTCATTTTTATAAAAGTCAAACGGTCCACAGAGTCTGTGGACAGACATGTTCTATGATCAGTAACGAAACCTCCTGCAGCACTGAATGCTCCTTCTGAAAGCACGCTGGATGCAGGGCAGCCCAACAACTCAATAGCAAGTTCTGGTCAGTGGTCTATTCTCATGACCCAGTAAGTCAGTGGATCGTCAGCTGGAAAGCTCTCCATCTCTGTTTTGGCCCCGAAGCAATCATCCACCGAGTGATGCAGACGCTGTCGATGGGATGTGGAAGCTGAGAGCCCTGGGCAGCGAGGACTAAAAAAATTGCGAAATGCCTCACTTAGGCGGATGCCTTCTCCAACGCTCCTCTCTAGACCAACAGAAGACTCAAAACAATGTTTTCCACAACATTTTAACCTACTAGAGGCAGGAAAATTGTTCAATAAAATTTTATTATTATTATTATTATACAGTATTTATATAGCGCCAACAGTTTACGTAGCGCTTTACAACTTGAGGGTAGACAGTACAAATACAATACAATTTGATACAGTAGGAATCAGAGGGCCCTGCTCCTTAGAGCTTACAATCTAAGAGGGGAGGTCAAGAGATACAAGAGGTAATAACTGTGGGTGATGTGCTGATTGAGAAGATAAATGTACAGTTGTTAGGTGGGGGCCAGATAGGCTTCTCTGAAGAGATGAGTTTTCAGGGATCGTCTGAAAGTGGATAAAGTAGGAGAAAAACGGACGGATTGGGGTAGAGCATTCCAGAGGATGGGGGAGGCTCTGGAGAAGTCCTGAAGGCGAGCATGGGATGAGGTGACAAGGGAGTTTGAGAGCAGGAGGTCTTGGGAGGAGCGAAGAGAACGATTAGGTTGGTATTTTGTGACTAGGTTAGAGATGTAGCTAGGGGCCAAGTTGTGGATGGCTTTGTAAGTTATAGTTAGTATCTTGAATTTAATTTGGTGACTGAGTGGCAGCCAATGGAGGGATTGGCAGAGGGGTGTAGCAGACGCTGAGCGGTTTGTGTGGTGGATGAGCCTGGCCGCAGCGTTCATGATGGACTGAAGTGGGGATAGCCTATTTAGAGGTAAACCAATGAGGAGGGAGTTGCAGTAGTCAAGGCGGGAGATGACCAGGGAGTGGATTAGAAGCTTTGTGGTGTCAATGGTTAGGAAGGGGCGTATCTTGGAGATGTTGCGAAGACAGAGGCGGCAAGCTTTGGATAGTGATAGAATGTGGGGTCGAAAGGTTAGTTCAGAGTCCAGGATTACACCTAGGACCTTGGCGTGGGGAGATGGGTTGATAGTTGAGCCGTTGATCTTGACAGGGAGATCAGGGGAAGTGGCACCTGAGGGAGGAAATATCATGAGCTCGGTTTTGGATAGGTTGAGTTTGAGAAAGTGATGTGACATCCAGGCTGATATGTCTGCTAATAAGTTGGTAATGCGTGAGGAGACAGATGGAGAGAGCTGGGGGGTGGAGAGATAGATTTGGGTGTCATCAGCGTAGAGATGATATTTAAAGCCGTGGGAGGCAATCAACTGACCCAAGGAGGTGGTGTAGATTGAGAAAAGGAGAGGTCCGAGAACAGAACCTTGGGGGACCCCAACGGAAAAAGGAAGAGGAGAGGAGGAAGTAGAGTTGTAAGTGACACTGAAGGAGCGGTGGGATAGGTAGGATGAGAACCAGCGAAGAGTGCAGTCACGGAGACCAAAGGAGTGGAGTTTTTCGAGGAGGAGTGGGTGGTCCACTGTGTCAAAGGCAGCAGAGAGATCCAGGAGAAGTAGTACAGAATAGTGTCCATTGGCTTTAGCCATTAGTAGGTCATTTGAGAGTTTAAGGAGAGCAGTTTCCGTGGAGTGTTGAGGGCGAAAACTGGACTGAAGGGGATCAAGAAGTTTATTCATGGTCAGATGGTCACTTAATCGGTTGTAGACCAGTCTTTCAAGAAGTTTGGAGGAGAAGGAGAGTAAGGAGATGGGACGTAAGTTGTTGAGATTGGTGGGATCCAGTGAGGGCTTTTTTAGTATGGGGGTGACTAGCGCATGTTTTAGAGAGTTTGGGAAGATGCCACAAGAGAGGGAGAGGTTGAAAATGTGAGTTAGAGAGCGTAGAATCGAGTCAGAGGGTGAGCGTAGCATTTGCGAGGGAACAGGATCCAGGGGGCAAGTGGTTAGATGAGTGCTAGATAAAAGTTTAGCAACCTCAGTAGTAGTAGCAGGGTTGAATGAGGGAAGTAATGACTGTATCTGTGGACATGGGGTGTTGCATGGGGGAGGTTTTTGCGCATTGGCGATCTCCTCATGAATTGTATCAATCTTAGTTTTGAAGTGATTGGCAATCTCCTGGGCGGTGATTGAGTTGGTGGGTGGAGGCAGTGGAGGACAGAGTAGAGTGTTGAAGGTAGAGAAGAGTTGACGTGGACTGGATGAGAAGGTGTTGATGAGTGTGATAAAGTAGGTCTGTTTGGCAGTGTGAAGGCAGGAGTAGTATTTTAGGAGGGCAGATTTATATTGTGTGAAGTCTTCCTGGGTCTTAGTCTTATGCCACAGGCGCTTAAGAGCGCGGCTACGTTTTCTGAGACTTCTGGTGTCATCTGTTTGCCAGGGTTGTAGCAGTCGGGGCCTAATTCTGCGTGTAGTGAGGGGGGCCAGCTTGTCTAGGGAGGAGGACAGTGAGCTGTTGTAAATGAACAGTTTTGCTCTCTCCTTGTCTTCCACCTCTTCTCCCTCCAACCGCCCAACAGTTACACGCAGAAACCTTCGCCACCTCAACCCTTCTCTTCTCTACTCTGCTACTGATCACCTATATGACAAAATCTCCCCCCTGTCCTGCCCCAACCTAGCTACTTTCATTTACAACAGCTCACTGTCCTCCTCCCTAGACAAGCTGGCCCCCCTCACTACACGCAGAATTAGGCCCCGACTGCTACAACCCTGGCAAACAGATGACACCAGAAGTCTCAGAAAACGTAGCCGCGCTCTTGAGCGCCTGTGGCATAAGACTAAGACCCAGGAAGACTTCACACAATATAAATCTGCCCTCCTAAAATACTACTCCTGCCTTCACACTGCCAAACAGACCTACTTTATCACACTCATCAACACCTTCTCATCCAGTCCACGTCAACTCTTCTCTACCTTCAACACTCTACTCTGTCCTCCACTGCCTCCACCCACCAACTCAATCACCGCCCAGGAGATTGCCAATCACTTCAAAACTAAGATTGATACAATTCACGAGGAGATCGCCAATGCGCAAAAACCTCCCCCATGCAACACCCCATGTCCACAGATACAGTCATTACTTCCCTCATTCAACCCTGCTACTACTACTGAGGTTGCTAAACTTTTATCTAGCACTCATCTAACCACTTGCCCCCTGGATCCTGTTCCCTCGCAAATGCTACGCTCACCCTCTGACTCGATTCTACGCTCTCTAACTCACATTTTCAACCTCTCCCTCTCTTGTGGCATCTTCCCAAACTCTCTAAAACATGCGCTAGTCACCCCCATACTAAAAAAGCCCTCACTGGATCCCACCAATCTCAACAACTTACGTCCCATCTCCTTACTCTCCTTCTCCTCCAAACTTCTTGAAAGACTGGTCTACAACCGATTAAGTGACCATCTGACCATGAATAAACTTCTTGATCCCCTTCAGTCCGGTTTTCGCCCTCAACACTCCACGGAAACTGCTCTCCTTAAACTCTCAAATGACCTACTAATGGCTAAAGCCAATGGACACTATTCTGTACTACTTCTCCTGGATCTCTCTGCTGCCTTTGACACAGTGGACCACCCACTCCTCCTCGAAAAACTCCACTCCTTTGGTCTCCGTGACTGCACTCTTCGCTGGTTCTCATCCTACCTATCCCACCGCTCCTTCAGTGTCACTTACAACTCTACTTCCTCCTCTCCTCTTCCTTTTTCCGTTGGGGTCCCCCAAGGTTCTGTTCTCGGACCTCTCCTTTTCTCAGGTGTCCTCAAGACATCTTCTGCACTCTGTGTGGGGATGGGATGAGTTCTGAGACCTTCCCCTTATAACGGTGGTCAAGGAGAGTTGCCATCCAGTAATCATTCTCCTTTATGCCACATATTCTTGGGTCCATTCGCAGGCTTTGAAGTATGAGGTTTCCCATACGCCTCAAATTTGCCGAGGCTTGAGAAGCAGACTCCTCTGGGTCACTCAGGATGACAGCATCTGGAACTTCCTCCTCCCAACCATGTACTACTCCCAAGGGTCCTGGGGTTGGAAAGCCATCACTTACAGATTGACGCATGTCTTCCTCTTCTTCAAAGCCTATGAAAGTGCCAGAATCCTCATCCTCCTCCCCTCTCTCCTCCTGTGTGTTCTGTGACATAGTAATGATGGTGTCTGGATAAAGTGGGCCTTGAGAGGAAAGGAAGTCCTCCTCTTCCTCCTGCTGCTCTGCCTCCAGTGCCCTGTCCATAATGCCACGCCGAGTCTGCTTCAGCAGGAACACAACAGGGATTGTGTCACTGATGTGTGCACTGTCACGGTTCACCATCCTTGTGGCCTCCTCAAATGGTGACAATACAGCGCATGCATCCTTAATGATCAGCCATTGGCGTGGGGAAAAAAAGCCAAGGCAGCCTGAGCCTGTCATCATGCCGTATTCGCACAGGTATTCGTTGACAGCCCTCTGCTGCATGTATAGCCTCTGCAGCATTGACAAATTCGAGTTCCACCTGGTAGGCATGTCACAAATCAGGCGGTTTTATGGGCAGGTGGATTTCCCACTGAATTTCAGCAAACCGTGTCAGCAGTAAGGTGGATTTTATGGCTGACTGCCTTGCCCAATGATGCCAGAACATTCCCTTCCACGTGATGGTAGAGAGATTGAATGGCCTTTCGTGAAAAGTAGTAGCTACTGGGAACCTGCCATTGTGGTACAGCACATTGTGCGAATTCACGGAAGGGGGCAGAATCCACCAGGCTGAAAGGCAGAAGTTGGAGAGCCAACAGCTTTGACGAGCTTTCATTTAGACGCTGGGCATGTGGGTGGCAGGGACTGTATTTTTTTTTCCACTGCAGCAGATGGGGCAGAGAAATTTGCCGGCTACAATCTACAGGTGGTGGTATGCTGCTGGCAGATGTGCTGCTAGGACCTGGGACACCCTGTGCTATACCATCATCCCTGTCAGTGGAGGCTGCTGAGGGGTAATGACTTGGTATAGCAGGGGCAGACTGAAGTGGGTAAGGAGGGGGACAGATTTGTGCCCCTTTTGTGTGTCTTTTAGGTGCCAACGGGCTGAGTGCTTGGATGTTAAATGCCTTGTTAAGCATGTGGTACCGAAATGGTTGGTGTTTTGCCACATTTGATGTACCTGAAACACAGTTTGCAGATAGTAACAGTGCGATCTGCTGCAGATGTGCTGAAAAAGGCCCAGACAGCTGAGCTTTGGGGAGTGGGCCGGGAGATAAGAGCTGCAGAATGTGATGGAATAGGGTGGCTGCTTTCTACTCTTTCTTGATGTCGGCCTCCTTGGGGTTGGGCCGCCTCACCTTCAGTTTCCTCCTCTGCTGTTTCTGGCACCCAAGTCGCATGTGACCTCATCATCATCTCCATCTTCATCATTACCACTGGAGACAACTTGGCAATACGCTGCGGCTTGGGAAACATGAATGCCAATTTGTCTACCAGTGTTCCTCCCTCTCTCTAGGCTCATGTTCCTGTCATCCTCAACCTTAGAACCAACATCTGAATCCAGTAATGGCTGGCGATCATCAAGGGACAAATGGATGACGCTGTGGTCAAATAACTCAGCTGACTCCTCATTGACTGATGTTAGGGCTATGGCAGGAATAAATGTGAACAAGGAGGCAGGCTTATCCACTCTGGCAACTGCAGGGGACTGCACACTTGTCTCTGCTTGTGTGACAGAGGATGAGGAGGATGAGGAAGGTTTAGTAAGCCAGTCCACCACCTCCTCTGCATGCTGTGGCTGGATAGCACGGGCAAACTCACTAAACAGAGGAAACTATGCCCTGCCTGAGGACTGACCACCACGTCCACCTTTGCCTGGACACATTTGTTGCTGGCCCCCTTACAGTACCAAGGGAACGTCTGCCTCTCCTTGTTGTCCTTCAGACATTATTGGGAGGAAGGGGGCGAGGCTTATAAGCAAATGTAAAGAAGAAGTTGAAATCTGTACGTAGATGCACTTTAATCAATGTAAAGAGGTGTTTGGTGCCCTTTAATTTGAGTACTCACACTGCACAGACACACTCCACGGAAAAAAACTATAATATACTGCAATATAATGCGCCAAATATACAGTGATGCACAGAACTATATGGCGTTAAACTGGCAGTAACGTACACAAAAGTAAATGGTGTTAAACTGGCAGTAGCGCACAAAACTATATGGCGTTAAACTGGCAGTGACGCACACAGAACTATATGGTGTCAAACTGGTAGTAATGCACACAGAAGTAAATGACGTTAAACTGGCAGTAACGCACAAAACTATATGGCATTAAACGGGCAGTAACTCACACAGATCTATATGGCGTTAAACTGGCAGTAACGCACACAAAACTATATGATGTTAAACTGGCAGTAACGCACAAAACTATATGGCGTTAAACTGGCAGAAACGCACACAGAAGTAAATGGCATTAAACTGGCAGTAGCGCACACAGTACTATATGGCGGTAAACTGGCAGTAACAAACACAGAAGTAAATGGCGTTAAATGGCGTTGGAATACTGACCTGCAGCCCAGTCTCCGAAGGGAGGGATCATGCTCACCTTCAGTATGTCACAGTACATGTTGGCATTCATGGTTCCTTTCAATAAACTGTAGCTCCCCAGTGTTGGCAGCACTCATGCAGCCGCAGACTATGACACTCCCACCACCATGCTTGACTGTAGGCAAGACACACTTGTCTTTGTACTCCTCACCTGGTTGCCCCCACACACGCTTCACACCATCTGAAGCAAATAAGTTCATCTTGGTCTCATCAGACCACAGGACATGGTTCCAGTAATCCATGTTTTTAGCCTGCTTGTCTTCAGCAAACTGTTTGCGGGCTTTCTTGTGCATCATCTTTAGAAGAGGCTTCCTTCTGGGATGACAGCCATGCAGACCAATTTGATGCAGTGTGCGGCGTATGGTCTGAGCACTGACAGGCTGACCCCCCCACCCCTTCAACCTCTGCAGCAATGCTGGCAGCACTCCTACGTCTATTTCCCAAAGACAACCACTGGATATGACGCTGAGCACGTGCACTCAACTTCTTTGGCCGACCATGGCGAGGCCTGTTCTGAGTGGAACCTGTCCTGTTCAACCGCTGTATGGTCTTGGCCACCGTGCTGCAGCTCAGTTTCAGGGTCCTGGCAATCAAATGTCCGATGGAGCCTACACACGGTCGGAATTTCCGACAACAAGCTCCCATCGAACATTTGTTGTCGGAAATTCCGTGCATGTGACGTGTGTACGTTGCAACACACATTAAAAAAAAAATCTTGGATTCAATTTATTTTTTTATTTTCCATTTCATATCCTCGTCATTCATGACCTTAATTGACCTGAAATTCACCTTTTATAGTGCAGAAGGAAGATAATCCTCCATACAAAGTACGGGACTGAATGTTGATTCTCCCCCGGGTGGAATCCGTCTAATAAAAGCCGACCACACAAGACTTTTTATGATGTTATTTCCTCTTTATTTGTCTTATACTTTATATAAATAGCTTTACAATACTTTATAGCATTTTAAAGAAAACACAGAACCATCACTCCCTGCGCAAAAGGAGCTTACACTTTAAAGTGCCTGACATCAATTACATTTTAAGGTCCATGCACGCTCAGTAATGTGTCGGTGTAACACTTCCAGGGATTTATTACTTCTCACAGAGATCACAGCATCCCCCCCCCCCCCCCCCCGACAATGCCTTCATTTGCTTCTCTATGAGAACAGAGCCATGGTTGTTCAGGCATCATCAAGGGTCTCCATTTACCTTACGGACTTCAGGCTGAGTGATCGTGAGAAGAGACGGCCTGCAGCGCACGGATGACATCATCTCAGCCTAGGCAAAGTCACTGATTGTTGCCTCCTGCGGCGCCCATCTGCCGCGCTCTAGGATTGCTGTGTCCTTCAGACTTGTCAAAAACTGTGTGTGGTTTTTTTTTTTTTACTTTTTAAAACTTTTTTGGGGGAAAAGTTTTAAAAAGTTCAAACACATGAACTTTAACCGCTTGCCGGCCGCCGCACACAGATGGACGTCGGCAGAATGGCACAGGCAGGCAAATGGGCGTACCTGTACGTCCCTTTGAATTTGCCGCCTATCGGGTGTAGGAGCGTGCCCGCGGGTCCCGTTAACTCGATGTTCACCGGCGGCCCGCGATTGCGGTGTGGAGAGGTAGAACGGGGAGGTGTCTATGTAAACAAGGCATTTCCCCGTTCTGCCTTGTGACATGACAGAGAGCTATTCCTCCCTGTCTTAGGGAGCTGAGATCGCTGTCATGTCCTAGGTAGCCCCTCCCCCCCACAGTTAGAATCACTCCCTAGGACACACTTATCCCCTTGATCGCCCCCCTAGTGTTTTAACTCATTCCCTGCCAGGGTCATTTACATAGTAATCAGTGCATTTTTATAGCACTGATCACTGAATAAATGACAATGGTCCCAAAATAGTGTCAAAATGTCGCAGTCATGAAAAAAATCGCAGATTGCCGCCATTACTAGCAAAAACAAAGATTTTAATAAAAAGGTATTATCTACTATCTATTTTGTAGATGCTATAACTTTTGCGCAAACCAATCTATATACACTTATTGCGATTTTTTTTTACCAAAAATATGTAGAAGAATACGTATCGGCCTAAACTGTGGAAAAAAATTTGTTTTTTTATATATTTTTGGGGGATATTTATTATAACAAAAATTAAAAAATATATTGTTTTTTTTAAAAAAAATTGTTGCTCTTTTTTTGTTTATAGCACAAAAAATAAAAACGGCAGGGGTGATCAAATACCACCAAAAGAAAGCTCTATTTGTGAGAAAAAATGGCTGTCAATTTTGTTTGGGTGCAACGTCGCACGACCGCGTAATTGTCAGTTAAAGCGACGCAGTGCAGAATCGAAAAAAAATTCTCTGGTCAGGAAGGTGGTAAAGTCTTTTCCGGGGCTGAAGTGGTTAATGTGTATCCCAGTCTTAGTCCGTAGGGTTCAATATTGAGTTGGCCCACCCTTTGCAGCTATAACAGCTTCAACTCTTCTGGGAAGGCTGTCCACAAGGTTTAGGAGTGTGTCTATGGGAATGTTTGATTCTTCCAGAAGCGCGTTTGTGAGGTCAGGCACTGATGTTGGACGAGAAGGCCTGGCTCACTGCCTCCGCTCTAATTCATCCCAAAGGTGTTCTATCGGGTTGAGGTCAGGACTCTGTGCAGGCCAGTCAAGTTCCTCCACCCCAAACTCGCTCATACATGTCTTTATGGACCTTGCTTTGTGCACTGGTCCAAATCATTTGGTGGAGGGGGGATTATGGTGCGGGGGTTGTTTTTCAGGGGTTGGGCTTGGCCCCTTAGTTCCAGTGAAGGCAACTCTTAAGGCGTCAGAATACCAAGACATTTTGGACAATTTCATGCTCCCAACTTTGTGGGAACAGTTTGGGGATGGCTCCTTCCTGTTCCAACATGACTACGCACCAGTGCACAAAGCAAGGTCCATAAAGACATGGATGAGCGAGTTTGGGGTGGAGGAACTTGACTGGCCTGCACCTCAACCCGATAGAGCACCTTTGGGATGAATTAGAGCGGAGACTGCGAGCCAGGCCTTCTCATCCAACATCAGTGCCTGACCTCACAAATGCTCTTCTGGAAGAATGGTCAAACATTCCCATAGACCAGTGATGGAGAACCTTGGCACCCCAGATGTTTTGAAACTACATTTCCCATGATGCTCATGCACTCTGCAGTGTAGTTGAGCATCATGGGAAATGTAGTTCCAGAACATCTGGGGTGCCAAGGTTCTCCATCACTGCTATAGACACACTCCTAAACCTTGTGGACGGCCTTCCCAGAAGAGTTGAAGCTGTTATAGCTGCAAAGGGCGGAGCCAACTCAATATTGAACCCTACGGACTAAGACTGGGATGCCATTAAAGTTCATGTGCGTGTAAAGGCAGGTGTCCCAATACTTTTGGTAAAAGAGTGTATTTTCTGAAAGCAGACATCCCAGAAAATAAAATAGTGGTAGTTTCCAATTTTCACGTGCGTGTAAAGGCAGGCAGGTGTCCCAATACTTTTGACAATAGAGTGTATAAGCCGATTAAACCTCGTCTGCCTGCAGAGGTCTCCACACACTTGTGCTGGAAGCTCCTCCAGCCTTATAAGTCCATGTATGAGGAGGCTGGAAGGACTGTCATCTCAGGTCTATTATTTTATAGGATTTATTTAAAAAAAAATACAAATAAAAAGATTTATATAGCGCCAAGAGTTTTGCGCAGCGTTTAGTATCTCTAGGAAGGATTTCGAAGCGGCGAGCCTCCATAACGATTTTTTCCTTTATCCCTTCTCTGACCTCCACGTCTCCTCGCCGCCTATCCCGCTAATTATCTTCCTTCCTCTTTCGGCGTGTCACCCGTTTTAATTTATGTCCCGTGTAATATATACAAGCGCCCGCTCTGTATGTGCGTCCGAGCTCCGCACGGATCTATACAGGTTGTACAGAACCAAAAAATGTAAATTGCGCTCATAAATCAAACGCGCCGTTCATCCTTCACCATTACAGGCGTAAAAAAAAAAAAAAAAAACCCTCGCAGCCAGGTCACCGATAATCTCGGCATGCCGTCATCACTGCGGAGCGCCATCTGAGCGCCGGAGGGGGTTCCGGAATAAGTAGGTGACGAACGAACACCCTGCAACCGCCAAAGGGGGGGCTGGAATGGCGAAGAAAAAAAAAAAATCGAATGTTTCAGCTGTGTTTATTATTCCGGTAAATACGTGAAAACAGACGCCGCGCTTTTCTTAGGTTAAAAGGTCTAAAACTTAAACAATCAGGATGGGAAAAAAGAAACATTTTGCAACAAAACTTGTGTGGAGAGTTTTTTTCAGCGGTGAGGAATGTTGGTGGCGACACGTCGAAGCCGTTGCGGTTGCGGCGGTCCTGTCATTGACGGTTTATTCCTCGGACAGACGTGTGTACATCTATGGCGAGGTCGCCTCCTGTTATTGTTTCCCCAACCACATCTGCTTGACATTTGCGCTTTTTTTTTTAGGGTTCATTTTTAACTACATGAGCGCCGGAAGGTTTTACCCCCCCCCCCTTCGCGACCAGGCTATTTTTTTGCTATTCAGCACTGCGCTAATTTAACTGGTAATTGCGCGCTGTACCCAAAAAAAATTGATGTCAATATAATGTAAAAAATAAAATAAAAAAATAGGTAAATAAAATACCACCAAAAGAAAGCAAGAAAATTTGACATAAATAAAATGTAAATAGAAATTGATGTAAATAAAATACCACAAAACGAAAGCAAGAAAATCAAAGTAAAATAAAATGTAAATTAAAATTGATGTAAATAAAATACGACGAAAAGAAAGCAAGCAAATTGATGTAAATAAAAAATGATGTAAATAAAATACCACCAAAAGAAAGCAAGACAATTGATGCAAAATAAAATGTAAATAAAAATCCATGTAAATAAAATGCCACCAAAAGAAAGCAAGACAATTTGATATAAATAAAATGTAAATAGAATTGATGTAAATAAAATACCACAAAACGAAAGCAAGAAAATTGAAGTAAAATAAAATGTAAATAAAAATTGATGTATATAAAATGCCACCAAAAGAAAGCAAGACAATTTGATATAAATAAAATGTAAATAGTATTGATGTAAATAAAATACCACCAAAAGAAATCAGGAAAATTGATGTAAAAGAAATTGTAAATAAAAATTGATGTAAATAAAATACCACCAAAAGAAAGCAGAAATAGAGCTTTCTTTTGGTGGTATTTGATCATCTCTGTGGTTTTCACTTTTTGCGCTATAAACAAAAAAAGAGCGACAATTTAACCACTAGACATCCGCGCTATGGCCGAATGACGGCCACAGCGCGGACCTGCATTCCCGGGAGGCCGTCATATGACGGCCTCCCCTGTGCACGCCGGGCGCGCTGTGATCACCGAGTCACTGAGACTCAGCTGATCACCGATCTGAGTTAGGGGCCGGTCCCGGCCCCTTACCATGTGATCAGCTGTCAGCCAATGACAGCTGATCAGATGATGTAAACAGGAAGATCGGTAATCGTTTTTTTTTTTACTCGAGCTGACAGCGCGAGTAGAGAAAAAAGCCGATCACCGGCTCAGATGTCAGGGACATCGGTCCCGAAGTGGAAGCACAACATATTCCTCATCAGTGCCACCCAAAAGTGCCACCTAACAGTGCCCACTGTGCAACCTAACAGTGCCAACAAGTGCCACCTATCAATGCCCACAAGTGCCACCTACCAATGCCCACCTGTAGTGCCAATCAGTGCCACCTGCCAGTGTTGCCCATCACTGCCACCCATCAGTGCCCATCACTGCCACCTATCAGTGCCCATCACTGCCGCCTCATCAGCGTACATCAATGAAGGAGAAAAATTACCCGTTAACATTTTTTTATAACAAAACATAAAAAAAAAAATTTTTTTTTTTAAAAAAATTCAGGTTTTTACATTTTTTTAACAAAAAGTAAAAACCGCAGAGGTGATCAAATACCACCAAAAGAAAGCTCTATTTGTGTGAAAAAAAGGACGTCGATTTTGTTTGGGAGCCACGCCGCACGACCGCGCAATTGTCAGTTAAAGCGACGCAGTGCCGAATCGCAAAAAGTGCTCTGGTCATTAGTCACTTACGGACCGCCCGCCGTCGCTATACGTCGGTACTTTGAAGAGGGGTATCGCTGTTATGGCAGCAAATAGCTACCATAACCCTGGTATCCTGTTCTTCAGCGGGCGGTCCGCTACAAGATAAAAGTGGTCTCTGCGGCCGATTGGCCGCAAGATCACTTTTATCAGCGGGCCCACCCCCCCCCCGCCATGCTCAGGTGCCCTCCACCACTTACCCGAGCCGTCGGTAGCGGCGGAGGCGATCAGGTCCTGTGTCCTGTTAGGTATGGAGATGAGTGAGGAGAAGATGGTCCCCACCCGTCTCCATACCATCATCGTCACGTGCGCACTGAAGTAACAGCTCGTTCGTGCCGTTGCTTCAGCTGATGTGCCATTGCCGGCGGCTCCCGCGCGGGAGTGACGTCATCGCGGCTCCGGCCAATCAAGACTGAAGTTCATTCCTTTGATCTAAGAACCGAGAGATACATTGTATCTCTTCTCTATCTCTCTGCACTGAGGAATAGCTTTTTTTTATTTTGACATCTCTGCACTGTTTAAAGAAAAAAGAAAAAAAAAAGAGCCGACAATTAGATTCAAAAGCGGATGAAAATGGATGAAAATAGATGATGATCCGTTTTTTCCATTGGAATGCATTGATGTCCGTTTTTTATCCATCAATGGATGGGGGAAAAACAGACAAACGCACAGCATGTGTGAAAAGGGGCATCATTTTTTTTAAATCTCCTGTGGAGATTTTTAAGGGTAAAAGTTTGTCGCCATTCCACGAGCGGCGCAATTTTGAAGCGTGACATGTTGGGTATCAATTTACTCGGCGCAACATCATCTTTCACAATATATATATAAAAAAAAATTGGGCTAACTTTACTGTTGTCTTAAAGGGGCATTAAACCCCCTTTTACATTGAGGCGGTTTTCAGGCGTTTTAGCGCTGGAAATAGCCTCTAAATATAGCGCCTGAAAACCGCCCTCCCCATTCATTTATTTCAGTGTGTCTTTTCACACTGGGGCGGTGCGCTTGCGGGAGGTTAGGAAAAGTCCTGCGAGCAGCATCTTTGGGGCAGTTTGGGAACGCTGTATAAACGCCCCTGCCCATTAAAATGAATGGGTAGCTCTTCCAAAGCGCCTAAAAAGCGGAAGCGCCGCAATAGGAGCGTTTTTAACCCCTTCTTTGGCGTTAAAAGCACCCCGCTAGTGCCAGAAAAAGCGCCGCTTAAGCAGCGCTAAAACGCAGCTAAAACGAGTGGCGCTTTAGTGCAGCCGCAGCTCGGTCTGAAAGGGGTCTGACTGACACTGAGTGATCAGTGATAATACTATACACTGTCACTGTACTGAAGACTCTGGCTGGGAAGGGGTTAACTGTGTGCCTAAAGCCCCGTACACACGATCCGAAAATCAAACGACAGATCGTCCGTTTTTTTTTTTTTTTTTCCGGTTGCTAGTCGCACCTGAAGAGTTTAGTGAAGTTGCGAAAATTCCCATACAACAGAATAACAAAAAAAAAATCGGAAGCGATGTCATGCGTTGTAATGTATTTGTATTACATTTTCGAGTGGCAACTGTACTGATTAACCCGCTTGCCGAACAGCCGCCGCGATTATACGGCAGCAGGTCGGCTTGTTCCCACAAATCGCCGTAGCTGTACGTCAGTCCCTTTAACAGCTACAGCCGCTGCACGGTAAGGGGAAGCGGATGCGCATTGGGCCGCCGGCCACCCGCGATCGCTCCACAGAGAGCCAGAACGGGATCTGTCAATGTAGATCCCCATTCTGACAGGAGAGTTCAGAGTGATCGTCTGTTCCTAGTGATCAGGAACAGCGATCTCTCTCCTCCTCCAGTCGGTCCCCTCCCCCCCACACAGTTAGAAACACCTCCCTAGGGAACACATTTAACCCCTTGATCGCCCCCGAGTGTTAACCACTTCCTTGCTAGTGTCATTTATACAGTAATCAGTTTTTATAGCACTGATGGCTGTATAAATGTCAATGGTCCCAAAAAAGTGTCAAAAGTGTCTGGTCTGTCCGTTGTAATGTCGCAGTCCAACAAAAAAAAAAAAAAATCACAGATTGCCGTCATTACTAGTAAAAAAAAAAAAAAACATAATAAAAATGCCATAAAACTATCCCCTATTTTGTAGACGCTAAAACTTTTGCGCAAAGCAATCAATTTATTGCGATTTTTTTCTTTACCAAAAATATGTAGAAGAATACGTATCGGCCTAAACTGAGGAAAAACATTTTTTTTTATATATATTTTTTGGGGCTATTTATTATAGAAAAAAGAAAAAAAATTGTGTTTTTTTTTAAATATTTTTTTTTTTGGATATTACAGCAAAAAGTAAAAAATATTGCTTTTTTTCAAAATTGTCAGCCTTTTTTTGTTTACATCGCAAAAATTTTTTAAAACGCAGAGGTGATCAAATACCACCAAAAGAAAGCTCCATTTGTGGGGAAAAAAAAGGACATAAATTTTGTTCGGGTTCAGCATCGCATGACCGCGCAATTGTCAGTTAAAGTGACGCAGTGCCGAATCGCAAAAAAAATGGCCTGGTCGTTAGGGGGGGGGAAAACCTTCCGGGGCTGCAGTGGTTAAATGAAAATCATACGATCTGTTATTTTGCTTGCCCGATCAGATAATACCAGATGAACTGTCAAGGTCGGCTCTCGAAAACCTCTGTACTAACGATCCGACCATCGAACGATCGATTTCCGGTCATCGTACGATTTTCGGATTTGGTGTACGGGTCCTAACAATGTGTAATGCTGCTTTTTTACAAATAGATCACTTTGTTTCTCATCCCTGCTTGGCAGACATAAGAAACAGAGAGATCGTTCCCTGTGTACAGAGCTCCGTGTTGATTGAGAGCTCTGTGTTGATTGTCAACACAGAGCTCTGGGCTGTGATTGCACACAGCTGATCAGCAGGTCCAATCATTGGCTTGGACTTGCTGGCAGGTTCCTGCTGGGTCCAATCACAGAGGGGTATCCTACACCCAGAAGCAGGCAGCGATGGACGGGTACATATTTAGTGTGCTCACATAGGCGTTGGTTCTGGGTGGCAGAAGCTGGCGGGAATATCAAGCCTATGAAAGTATACTATGATGAGTAAAGCCATGGATGGAAAGTTGGCCGGTTCAGCAGGGAGCAGCCAAATTTGAATGAATGCATGGGCACCCCGGTTGTACAACCAGAGCCTGTCGGGTTTTTTTATCAATTGATCAGTGGCGCCGGCTATAGCTGGCAGCACTGATCATTGTATTCTTATGGCTCCCCAAGGTCGCAACACAATAGCGCAGTGGGAGTGATTCCCCCATCCACCTCAAATGTGTGGATTAGAGGGGGGAATCAGATTTTTTTTTTTCAACCCTCTGGGGTTAAGGGCTTAAGGGCCAATTCAAACTGCAGTGCTGTTAAATCGCCGAGCAGTGAGAGCGGTTCAGCGCTCTGAGTTGCCATCTGGCTTGGGGGCAGTGTAGTACAAGATGCAGCTGGCTAGGGGGCAGTGTAGTGCAAGATGCAGCTGGCTAGGGGGGCAGTGTAGTACAAGATGCATCCAGCTAGGGGGCAGTGTAGTGCCAGATGCATCTGGCTAGGGGGGCAGTGTAGTACAAGATGCATCTTGCTAGGGGGCAGTGTAGTGCAAGATGCAGCTGGCTAGGGGGCAGTGTAGTGCAAGATGCAAGATGCAGCTGCCTAGGGGGCAGTGTAGTGCAAGACGCAGCCAGCTAGGGGGCAGTGTAGTGCAAGATGCAGCTGGCTAGGGGGCAGTGTAGTGCTTTTTATTAGCCAATAGAGAAAACTATTATCTGTTGCATCATTTGTTGCTAGGTATTTCAGCTTTTTTTTTAGCTTTTCCATTAGATTTTATTTCTTCTTTTATTATTCATTTATTATAATGTTTTTTCGTTAGGGTAAGGGGTTCAAGTTCAATTTAGGTTAGGGTTAGGATTAGGAGTTAGGGTTATTTATTATTATTTTATTTATTTTAATTCGATTTATTATTAAATGAATAATAATAAATAAATAAATAAATACATGTAAAATAAATACACAAATAAATCAAAAACATAAATAAAAAATAATCAAATTTAATAAAATTAATACTAAGTAACAATAAATATATAATTAACCCTTAACTTTAACCCTTAAACAAATAAAATAATAATAAATAACTAAAACACCCTAACCGTAACACAAAATAAATTATTATTATTATTATTATTATTATTATTATTATTATTATTAATAATAATAATGTATTTTTTTGTTTGAGTTTGGGTGTTTTTTTTTATTTTATTATTAGTATTCTTCTTATTATTATTATTAAGGGGATAAGAAGCACCATCTGTATTATATTATAAGGAACTTTATATGGATTTGTTTTTTCCGCATACCGATTGACTTTTAAGTGGCTTTTAATGCCATTGTTTGATAGTGCTGTTAGTGCTGGGATAATTATTTCAATTTTTATCTTTGTACAGCTTATTAATAGTAATAATGTATTTAATATTTTTTTAAGGTTAGAGGTTAATTATTATTTATTAATATATTATTACATATTATTAATTTAGTTTACTTATTTATGTTGATTTTTAGTTATCTGTGTATTTATTTTAGATTTATTTATTCATATACAGTCAGGTCCATAAATATTGGGACATCGACACAATTCTGATCTTTTTGGCTCTATACACCACCACAATGGATTTGAAATGAAACGAACAAGATGTGCTTTAACTGCAGACTTTCAGCTTTAATCAGGTGAACGGTGTAGGAATTACAACAGTTTGTATATGTACCTCCCACTTTTTAAGGGACCAAAAGTAATGGGACAGATTAACAATCATCCATCAAACTTTCACTTTTTAATACTTGGTTGCAAATCCTTTGCAGTCAATTACAGCCTGAAGCAGGCATGTACTGGCCATCGGGACTACCGGGAGTTTCCGATGGCTCAGTGGGCCAGTCAGGTGCATTCCTGGAGCCGCTCCTCTCTGACAGTGATTGATTTCACTCCTGTCAGGGGGAGCAGCTTCCGTCACTTGCTGGAGAGAGCATTAGGCTTTCTGCTCCCTCCAGCCTGCAGGGGGAGATAGACAGCCGGCAGACTTTCCTTCCTCTCTCCCCTTATCACTTGTTATCACATGACTGGAGAGAGGAATGAGAAGCTGCCTTGAAAACTGTGAGTACATGTGGGAGGGGGAGGAGAGGGAAGACACATTGATGTGAAGGGGGCTTCTGATGGGGAATCTCTGATGTGAAAGGGGGCTTCTGATGGGGAATCTCTGATGTGAAAGGGGCTTCTGATGGGGAATCTCTGATGTGAAAGGGGCTTCTGATGGGGACACACTGATGTGAAGGGGGCTGCTGATGGGGACTCTCTGATGTGAAGGGGGCTGCTGATGGGGACTCTCTGATGTGAAGGGGGCTGCTGATGGGGACTCTCTGATGTGAAGGGGGCTGCTGATGGTGACACACTGATGTAAGGGGGACGCTGTTGGGGACAATCAAAATTAAAGTGGGCCGGTCATGATGAAGTCCAGGGCCAAATTTTTGTCCCAGTCCAGCCTTGGCCTGAAGTCTGGAACGCATAAACATCACCAGACGCTGGGTTTCATCCCCGGTGATGCTCTGCCAGGCCTCTACTGCAACTGTCTTCAGGTCCTGCTTGTTCTTGGGGCATTTCCCCTTCAGTTTTGTCTTCAGCAAGTGAAATGCATGCTCAATCAGATTCAGGTCAGGTGATTGACTTGGCCATTGAATAACATTCCACTTCTTTCCCTTAAAAAACTCTTTGGTTGCTTTCGCAGTATGCTTCGGGTCATTGTCCATCTGCACTGTGAAGCGCCGTCCAATGAGTTCTGAAGCATTTTGCTGAATATAAGCAGATAATATTGCCCGAAACACTTCAGAATTCATCCTGCTGCTTTTGTCAGCAGTCACATCATCAATAAATACAAGAGAACAAGTTCCATTGGCAGCCATACATGCCCACGCCATGACACTACCACCACCATGCTTCACTGATGAGGTGGTATGCTTTGGATCATGAGCAGTTCCTTTCCTTCTCCATACTATTCTCTTCCCATCACTCTGGTACAAGTTGATCTTGGTCTCATCTGTCCATAGGATGTTGTTCCAGAACTGTGAAGGCTTTTTTAGATGTTGTTTGGCAAACTCTAATCTGGCCTTCCTGTTTTTGAGGCTCACCAATGGTTTGCATCTTGTGGTGAACCCTCTGTATTCACTCTGGTGAAGTCTTCTCTTGATTGTTGACTTTGACACACATACACCTACCTCCTGGAGAGTGTTCTTGATCTGGCCAACTGTTGTGAAGGGTGTTTTCTTCACCAGGGAAAGAATTCTTCGGTCATCCACCACAGTTGTTTTCCGTGGTCTTCTGGGTCTTTTGGTGTTGCTGAGCTCACCGGTGCGTTCTTTCTTTCTAAGGATATTCCAAACAGTTGATTTGGCCACACCTAATGTTTTTGCTATCTCTCTGATGGGTTTGTTTTGTTTTTTTCAGCCTAATGATGGCTTGCTTCACTGATAGTGACAGCTCTTTGGATCTCATATTGAGAGTTGACAGCAACAGATTCCAAATGCAAAAAGCACACTTGAAATGAACTCTGGACCTTTTATCTGCTCCTTGTAAATGGGATAATGAGGGAATAACACACACCTGGCCATGTGTCAGGGCTGGGCTCAGCCCTTCCTTCTCTGAGCTGGCCGCTCAGCCGTCGGCTAATTGCTAGCTCCCATCTCTCTCCACAGTTACCCAGCTGTCAACATCACAGAGACTTTCTCCTGTGTTCCTGTTGAAGACTTGCTCGGCTGACGTTCCTTCTGGCTCCTGATCCTGCTTGCTGTACTACTACGTTGATCTCTGGCTCTCTGACATTTGCTTGGCTGACTACCCAATCCGGTTACTGAACTCTGGCTTGTTTTGACTATGCTTACTCTGTTTACCTTATTATTATTATTATTATTAAACAAGTGTGATTTAACTATACTTCTGTCTCGGTCTGATTCATGGTTCCTGGTAACATGGAACAGCTGAGCAGCCAATTGTCCCATTACTTTTCGTCCCTTAAAAAGTGGGAGGCATTAAATACAAACTGTTGTAATTCCTACACCGTTCACCTGATTTGGATATAAATACCCTCAAATTAAAGCTGAAAGTCTGCAATTAAAGCACATCTTGTTCGCTTCATTTCAAATCCATTGTGGTGGTGTATAGAGCCAAAAAGATTAGAATTGTGTCGATGTCCCAATATTTATGGACCTGACTGTATTATTACTATTTTATTTTCTTTAAATTTTTCATTTGAGCAGAAAATCGCGCAAAAAGGGGACGTCCCCCCACTCCCTCCCGCCGCTCCGCCCGGGTCTCCCGTCCAACCTTAAATAGAGAAGGTGCATTGTTGGGAGACGCCCCCTTGGACTTTTAATGGCAGAAATAAAGTATAAAGGGTCAAAATAGATAAAAAGGCACAAAGGTGCCAACTTTATTATTGTACAAATAGTAGAAAAAATATATATATCGCGTATAAACACAATTGGCTTACAATGTTTTGTAGCAGTACATCAATGAATCAACATAGACAGAAAATAGTTTTATATAATAACCCAAGCTGGTGGTCAAAAATCACTGACCAAACCAAATTAAGGTCAGCAAACTAGACTTTAAGACAAATTTTTGCATTTGGAATACATTTTCCTTCTTCGGGGTAGTTTTAAGGTTTGGTGGGTATGTTCTTGTCTGAAACATAAATATAGGTGTATAATAGTATTTACATGACAACATAAAAAAAAAATACTCTCAACAACTTTCTATAGATAATACAAAGTAGCAGGACCAAAGATACTTACATATAATAGATTCACTGCAAGTTTGCAAAAATAAAAGACAATACAGAAAAGTGGTACATGCTAGCTGCATAGATCCATACATATACACGATACAGGGGGTTAAAGCGTGTATCCACAACCCAGCTGTCGAGACGTATTCACAAAAGGTGCCTGGCAATTGCCACAGCAGCAAAGTATGCACTGTGGAAACATTAATAAGAGAAGGAGAGTAAGTCCCTCTCTTAGCAAAGGTGCATATATATATATATATATGTATATATATAGTGTATGTTGTAGGTTTATAGTATAAATGGTGAATCAACAGTTGAAGCGAATGGTGCAGCAAACAGTTGATCCATGCTTGACCTGTTTAAAAATCAAAGTAAGTGGGACTGAGGCCGTAAGCGATGCTGACAGCAGATTGACAGCCGGTGAACTGACAGAGCCGTCTAGGCGTCAGTGGATACATACCAGGCTGTGTCCAGTGTGAGCCAATCAGAGTTGCACCCGTCCATCTCGCTTAATCAGCTGTAGTGGAACAGCTGACTGCGAGATCCAAGGCGTCTTCCTGACACGGAGGTGCGCGGTGTAGCGTGATGACGTCACGCATTCCCGCGTCACCGGCGGGAGGGAGTTCCTGACTCGTGACACTGAGGACAACGAGGGGAACACACAGTGGCTCCCCCCAGCACAAAGGGCCGGCATAGAGTTGGACAAAGTCCATCACCCAGCCAGCCTGCACTGGTGGAGCTTACCCGCCGAGTGTCTACGTAGGGACAGGGGCAGATGGAGGTGAGGCAGAGAGCCACCTAGTGAAATTGAATCACATGCCCCCGATTCCTCATTAAAAATGAAATCCACCCTGTATCCGCCACCAAGCTCCAACCATAACGCATCTGCCTTTCTCAAACTTGTAACAGCAGATATTAGAAAGATGCACAACTTCCCTAAATCTCGAACCAATCTTGATCGTGCTGAGCGAGCTGCACTCGACGCGTTGGCCCGTGACTGCGACATTGTAATCAAACCATCCGGCAAGGGTGGCGATGTCGTGGTCATGGGCAACGCTCAATATGTCGAGATGTGTATGAATATACTTTCCAACCCTGAATGGTATCGACCCATTCAGCGGTCGCTTCTTGATAAATTCACCAAAGACTTTTATCTAATGGTAGACACAGCATTCCATCACAATGTCATTACATAAACAAACGTGGGAATTTATTAGAACTAGTTACCCCAAAGAGGCTACCTTTTACGCCCTACCTAAATTACATAGGCAACATACAAAACCTCCCGGCAGACCCATTATATCTGGCTACGGCAATCTCACCGAAAATCTCAGTCGGGTAGTAGACAGCCATTTAAAACCTCTTGTTTCCTGTCTGTCGTCTTAAGTACGGGACACAATTCACTTCTTGCAAACTCCTCAGGATTTGCACATTGAGGAGGGTGTTCAACTAGTCACCATAGATGTTGAATCACTTTATTGCACCATCCCCCACGTGAAAGGTCTTGCGACAATACGCAATGTGTTGTCGCAATTCAGCGACTGTGAACCTGCCTATGTAGAATTCATTCTGAATTCTCTGGAATTCATACTTTATCATAACGTCTTTTGCTTTGAGGTTGAGCGCTTCAACCTCTTGCTTTGAGGGTTCCCACTACCTCCAGGTACAGGGCTTTGCGATGGGGACATGTTGTGCCCCATCATATGCCAATCTGTACCTGGGGGAGTGGGAACACTCACTGCTTACTAATGAATCATTATCAATCTATATGCACCATGTACTTACATGGAGACGCTATATAGATGATGTATTTCCTCAGTGGGACGGGTCAGTTGAGCTCCTACATGAATTTCTAGCCTCCATCAACAATAACGGAGTTCAATCTCAGTTTTACCATGTCGCATAGTACTACCGAAATCACATTTCTGGATGTACTATACAGAATTCATTCTGAATTCTCTTGATTTCATACTTTTTCATAACGTCTTTTGCTTTGAGGTTGAACCCTCCAACCTCTTGCTTTGAGGGTTCCCACTACCTCCAGGTACAGGGGGTTGCGATGGGGACATGTTGTGCCCCATCGTACGCCAATCTGTACCTGGGGGAGTGGGAACACTCTCTGCTTACTAATGAATCATTATCAATCTATATGTACCATGTACTTACATGGAGACGCTATATAGATGATGTATTTCCTCAATGGGACGGGTCAGTTGAGCTCCTACATGAATTTCTAGCCTCCATCAACAATAACGGAGTTCAATCTCAGTTTTACCATGTTGCATAGTACTACCGAAATCACATTTCTGGATGTACTATACAGAATTCATTCTGAATTCTCTTGAATTCATACTTTTTCATAACGTCTTTTGCTTTGAGGTTGATCCCTCCAACCTCTTGCTTTGAGGGTTCCCACTACCTCCAGGTACAGGGGGTTGCGATGGGGACATGTTGTGCCCCATCGTACGCCAATCTGTACCTGGGGGAGTGGGAACACTCTCTGCTTACTAATGAATCATTATCAATCTATATGCACCATGTACTTACATGGAGACGCTATATAGATGATGTATTTCCTCAGTGGGACGGGTCAGTTGAGCTCCTACATGAATTTCTAGCCTCCATCAACAATAACGGAGTTCAATCTCAGTTTTACCATGTCGCATAGTACTACCGAAATCACATTTCTGGATGTACTATACAGAATTCATTCTGAATTCTCTTGAATTCATACTTTTTCATAACGTCTTTTGCTTTGAGGTTGAACCCTCCAACCTCTTGCTTTGAGGGTTCCCACTACCTCCAGGTACAGGGGGTTGCGATGGGGACATGTTGTGCCCCATCATATGCCAATCTGTACCTGGGGGAGTGGGAACACTCTCTGCTTACTAATGAATCATTATCAATCTATATGTACCATGTACTTACATGGAGACGCTATATAGATGATGTATTTCCTCAATGGGAAGAGTCAGTTGAGCTCCTACATGAATTTCTAGCCTCCATCAACAATAACGGAGTTCAATCTCAGTTTTACCATGTCGCATAGTACTACCGAAATCACATTTCTGGATGTACTATACAGAATTCATTCTGAATTCTCTTGAATTCATACTTTTTCATAACGTCTTTTGCTTTGAGGTTGAACCCTCCAACCTCTTGCTTTGAGGGTTCCCACTACCTCCAGGTACAGGGGGTTGCGATGGGGACATGTTGTGCCCCATCGTACTCCAATCTGTACCTGGGGGAGTGGGAACACTCTCTGCTTACTAATGAATCATTATCAATCTATATGTACCATGTACTTACATGGAGACGCTATATAGATGATGTATTTCCTCAATGGGAAGAGTCAGTTGAGCTCCTACATGAATTTCTAGCCTCCATCAACAATAACGGAGTTCAATCTCAGTTTTACCATGTCGCATAGTACTACCGAAATCACATTTCTGGATGTACTATACAGAATTCATTCTGAATTCTCTTGAATTCATACTTTTTCATAACGTCTTTTGCTTTGAGGTTGAACCCTCCAACCTCTTGCTTTGAGGGTTCCCACTACCTCCAGGTACAGGGGGTTGCGATGGGGACATGTTGTGCCCCATCGTATGCCAATCTGTACCTGGGGGAGTGGGAACACTCTCTGCTTACTAATGAATCATTATCAATCTATATGCACCATGTACTTACATGGAGACGCTATCTAGATGATGTATTTCCTCAATGGGACGGGTCAGTTGAGCTCCTACATGAATTTCTAGCCTCCATCAAAATTAACGGAGCTCAATCTCAGTTTTACCACGTCGCATAGTACTACCGAAATCAAATTTCTGGATGTACTTGTTAAGAAACAACCAGATGGTAGCCTATCAAGTCAAATATACCGTAAACCGGGAACTCGCTGCTTCATGCGACTAGTTTCCATCCAAAACCCCTGCTTATGTCCATACCCTACAGCCAGTACCTTAGGGTTCACCGAAACTGTTCAAATGACACTATTTTCAAAAATGAAGCAGATAGCCTTAGGAAAAGACTTCTTGAAAGAGGCTATTCCAATACCTGCCTGAAAAATGCATACAAAAAACCATTAAGTTGTCCCGTCGTGACTTACTGTACAAAAAGAACCGTCCACGGACGACACAACCAGGATTATCACCACATACTCAGTACAATACAAACAGTTTAGGCGAATCCTAAATAGGTACTGGCACTTACTAACCATGGATCCTTCACTGTCCCAGTTTGTCCCTAATATACCAGCTGTTACATTCAGAAGAGCCCCCTCCATGGGTGACAAGGTAGTTACCAGCGAATACCAACTTCACAGGGGTGATACATGCAAAATGCTAGGCACTTTCTCTTGTGGGGGCTGTCCATATTGCCAGTATATGGACAGACGAAAAAGTATTGATCTACCCAATGGGCAAGGTTTCCACCCAAAACATTATGTTAACTGTAAAACTCTCAGGGTAGTGTATTTGTTCACATGTGAATGTGGCTGCTACTACGTCGGGAAGACGATTAATGAATTATGGAAAATAATTTACCAACATATTCTCACAATTCGCAAACATGACCCAGATGTAGTTATTGGCCGACATATGGCCACGGTGCAACCAAAAATCACTCCCAGAGGTATTCTTTTTGGCAATAGATCGAGTGCACTTCCGCCCTAGGGGAGGCGACTTTAACAAGCGCCTCCTCCAGTGTGAATCCAGGTGGATTTTTAACCTACAGGCCACTCAACCACCTGGTTTAAATGAAGCATTTACCTTCAGATCATTTCTCCCAGGTTTTACATCGGGGGTTTGTGAGCTAAATTTGTAGGACTCAATAGTATTCTTATTTTTTCAGTTTTACATTTATATTCATTTTACATATTTTTTATTTTTATTATTTTCCCTCCTTTTTCTTTTTTTCCCACCCTTTTTTTTTTGTTTTCCTTGCCATCTGCATTATGTGATGTTTGGTATTTTTGTAAACATCCTGGCTGTTAACCTATCCATCCACTAGGTGGCTCCCTGCCTCACCTCCATCTGCCCCTGTCCCTACGTAGACACCCGGCGGGTAAGCTCCACCAGTGCAGGCTGGCTGGGTGATGGACTTTGCCCGTCTCTATGCCCGGTGTTCTGCCGAGAAAGTTACCCCCGGTGGATAAGGACTCCCCTGTACTGCGCAGGCGCATCGCTTGCGCAGTACGAGCTGCCGAAAATAGCCGAAGCTGAACACCTGTGAGTCAGCTGTACACGGCGCCTGTAACAGGGCCCCTCGCGGGCTCGCTTCGCTTGCCACGCTTCGGGCATGGCCTCGCTTCGCTCTGCATATTTTTATTCTAACTCTATGTCCACTTGGATGGTGAGGCTTGAACCTGGGCTTAGGGAGCACAGGCGCCGTGCAGAGCTGCCGATCAGCTGTTCAACTTCGGAGACTTTTGGCGGCTCCGTATTCGTTCGTAGTGCGCAAGCGCAGCGCATGCGCAGTACAGGGGGGGTCCTTATCCGCCGGGGGAACTTTCTCGGCAAAACACCAGCCCTTTGTGCTGGGAGAAGCAACTGTGTGTTCCCCTCGTTGTCCTCCGTCTCAAGAATCAGGAACTCCCTCCCGCCGGTGACGCGGGGATGCGTGACATCATCACGCCCCGGTGGACGTGGCTACGCCGCGCACCTCCATGTCAGAAAGACGCCTTGGATCTCGCGGTCAGCTGTTCCACTACAGCTGATTAAGCGAGATGGATGGGTGCAACTCTGATTGGCTCACACCGGACACAGCCTGGTAGGTAACCACTGATGCCTAGACGGCTCTGTCAGTTCACCGGCTGTCAATCTGGTGTCAGCATCGCTTACGGCCTCAGTCCCAAGACAATTACTTTGATTTTTAAACAGGTCAAGCATGGATCAGCTGTTTGCTGCACCATTCGCTGTTTATAATAAAAACCTACTACATATATATATATATATATATATATATATGCACCTTTGCTAAGAGAGGGACTCACTCTCCTTCTCTTATTATTGTTTCCACAGTGCATACTTTGCTGCTGTGGCAATTGCCAGGCGCCTTTTGTGAATACGTCTCGACAGCTGGGTTGTGGATACACGCTTTAACCACCTGCATCGTGTATATGTATGGATCTATGCAGCCAGCATGTACACCTTTTCTGTATTGTCTTTCATCTTTGCAAACTTGCAGTGAATCTATTATATGTAAGTACCTTTGGTCCTGCTACTTTGTATTATCTATAGAAAGTTGTTGACAGTATTTATTTATTTTTTGATGTTGTCATGTAAATACTATTATACACCTATATTTATGTTACAGACAAGAACATACCCACTCAACCTTAAAGCGGTTGTATACCCGCTGTCATTTTTTTTTTTTTTTTACACCTGCAAGGGAAAAGGCATAATGAGCTAGTATGCACCGCATACTAGTTCATTATGAGATACTTACCTTAGAACGAGGCGCCGGCATCTCACCTGGTCCACGCCGAGGGAGCCGACATCTCCCCTCGGCGTGTCTTCCGGGTATCGCGGCTCCGGCGCTGTGAGTGGCCGGAGCCGCGATGTCGTCACTCCCGCGCATGCGCGCGGGAGACTTCTGCCCGGCATGCCGGGCTGTCAGCCGAGAGTCCCCTGTGCGCATGCGCCGCTGCAGTTAGCGGCTCATTGCGAGGGGAATATCTCCTAAACCTTACAGGTTTAGGAGATATTTTTTTTACCTACAGGTAAGCCTTATTATAGGCTTACCTGTAGGTAAAAGTTACAAATATAGGTATACAACCGCTTTAAAACTCCATCTGAAGAAGGAAAATGTATACCAATGCAAAAATAATTTCCGAAACATGTCGGGTATATGTCTAAAAGTCTAGTTTGCTGACCTTTATTTGGTTTGGCCAGTGCTTTTTGACCATCAGCTTGTGTTATTATATAAAACTATTTTCTGTCTATGTTGATTCATTGATGTTCTACTACAATACATTTTAAGCCAATTGTGTTTATACGCAACATATATATTTTTTTTTTACTATTTGTACAATAATAAAGTTGGCACCTTTGTGCCTTTTTATCTATTTTGACCCTCTATACTTTATTTCTGCCATTAAAAGTCCAAGGGGGCGTCTCCCAATGCACCTTGGTGCATGCTCTCTCTATGATGCTATTTAGGATGTTGGCAGTATTAACACACCATTCAATTCCCTGAAATTCTCTTTTTTCATGTTAGAGACCTTGCGCTCCTTCATCTTCTGTTTGAGGATGTCCCACAGATGCTCAGTAGGGTTTAGGTCTGGAGACATGCTTGGCCAGTCCATCACCTTTACCCTCAGCTTCTTTAGCAAGGCAGTGGTCATCTTGGAGGTGTGTTTGGGGTTGTTATCATGTTGGAATACTGCCCTGCGGCCCAGTCTCTGAAGGGAGGGGATCATGCTCTGCTTCAGTATGTCACAGTACATGTTGGTATTCATGGTTCCCTCAATGAACTGTAGCTCCCCAGTGCCGGCAGCACTCATGCAGCCCCAGACCATGACACCCCCACCACCATGCTTGACTGTAGGCAAGACACACTTGTCTTTGTTCTCCTCACCTGATTGCCGCCACACACGCTTTACACCATCTGAACCAAATAAGTTTATCTTGGTCTCATCAGACCACAGGACATGGTTCCAGTAATCCATGTCCTTAGTCTGCTTGTCTTCAGCAAACTGTTTGCGGGCTTTCTTGTGCATCATCTTTAATAGAGGCTTCCTTCCATGCAGACCAATTTGATGCAGTGTGTAGCGTATGGTCTGAGCACTGACAGGCTGACCCCCCACCCCTTAAACTTCTGCAGCAATGCTGGCAGCACTCATATGTCTATTTCCCAAAGACAACCTCTGGATATGACACTGAGCATGTGCACTCAACTTCTTTGGTCGACCATGGAGAGGCCTGTTCTGAGTGGAACCTGTCCTGTTAAACTGCTATATGGTCTTGGCCACAGTACTACTGCTCAGTTTTAAAGTCTTGGGAATCTTCTTATAGTCTAGGCCATCTTTATGTACAGCAACAATTCTTTTTTTCAGATTCTCAGAGTTCTTTGCCATGAGGTGTAATGTTGAACTTCCAGTGACCAGTGTGAGAGAGTGAGAGCGATAACACCAAATTTAACACACCTGAGACCTTGTAACACTAACAAGTCACATGACACCAGGGAAAATGGCTAATCGGGCCCCAATTTGGACATTTTCACTTAGGGGTGTACTCACTTTTGTTGCCAGCGGTTTGAACATTATTGGCTGTGTGTTGAGTTATTTTGAGGGGACAGTAAATTTACACCGTTATACAAGCTGTACACTCACTACTTTACATTGTAGACAAGTGTCATTTTTTCAGTGTTGTCACATGAAAGAGTTAATAAAATTTTTACAAAAATGTGAGGGGTGTACTCATTTTTGTGAGATACTGTGTATATATATATATATAAAATATGTTCGGGGGTAGCAAAAATACTGATTTTAACTTGTAAGCAACAAGTGTCAGAAATAGGCCTGGTATTCAAGTGTTTTAATGTACTCGCATGCAATATAGCACGCCCAAGTGGATAAACGTTTGTACAGCGCTTATAAACATAAGATTTTTTGTTGTTGTTTTTTTTACAGCTAGAATAAATTTACATTTCTCACAAAAGTTAGTACACCCCTCACATTTTTGTAAATATTTTATTCTATCTTTTCATGTTACAACACTGAAGAAATGACACTTTGCTACAATGTAAAGTAGTGAGTGTACAGCTTGTATAACAGTGTAAAATTGCTGCCCCCTCAAAATAACTCAACACACAGCCATTAATGTCTAAACTGTTGGCAAGAAAAGTGAGTACACCCCTAAGTGAAAATGTCCAAATTGGGCCCAAAGTGTCAATATTTTGTGTGGCCACCATTATTTTCCAGCACTGCCTTAACCCTCTTGGGCATGGAGTTCACCAGAGCTTCACAGGTTGTCACTGGAGTCCTCTTCCACTCCTCCATGACGACATCACGGAGCTGGTGGATGTTGAAGACCTTGCGCTCCTCCACCTTCCGTTTGAGGATGTCCCACAGATGATCAATAGGGTTTAGGTCTGGAGACATGCTTGGCCAGTCCCTCACATTTACCCTCAGCTTCTTTAGCAAGGCAGTGGAGGTGTGTTTGGGGTTGTTATCATGTTGGAATACTGCCCTGCGGCCCAGTCTCTGAAGGGAGGGGATCATGCTCTGCTTCAGTATGTCACAGTACATGTTGGCATTCATGGTTCCCTCAATGATCTGTAGCTCCCCAGTGCCGGCAGGACTCATGCAGCCCCAGACCATGACCCAGGCTGACCCCCCACCCCTTCAACCTCTGCAGCAATGCTGGCAGCACTCATACGTCTATTTCCCAAAGACAACCTCTGGATATGACGCTGAGTACGTGCACTCAACTTCTTCGGTCGACCATGGCGAGGCCTGTTCTGAGTGGAACCTGTCCTGTTAAACCTCTGTATGGTCTTGGCCACCGTGCTGCAGCTCAGTTTCAGGGTCTTGGCAATCTTCTTATAGCCTAGGCCAGTGATGGCGAACCTTGGCACCCCAGATGTTTTGGAACTACATTTCCCATGATGCTCCACTACACTGCAGAGTGCATGAGCATCATGGGAAATGTAGTTCCAAAACATCTGGGGTGTCAAGGTTCGCCATCACTGGCCTAGGTCATCTTTATGTAGAGCAACAATTCTTTTTTTTCAGATCCTCAGAGAGTTCTTTGCCATGAGGTGCCATGTAGAACTTCCAGTGACCAGTATGAGAGAGTGAGAGCGACAACACCAAATTTTAGACATTCGTTTAGTTCCGAATTCGTTTTTTTTTTTAACGAATTTCAACAAGTTCGTTATTTCGGACATGTCCGAATGAACAAAAACCCATTTAACAGACTTTTCCGAATGTTCGTTAATTCGAAAATTTCGTAAATTCGAAAAAAAAATTCATGCCTGGGAGTATGCTTTTCTACAACTTATCTCCGTAAGAGATCGGTTGATGCCATTTAAACTAATCCACAGGGTTTACTTGTCACCCCAGAGGCTATCCAAAATGTACCCAAATTTCCTCCTCCAACTGTTGGAAGTGTGGTATAGCTGAAGATGACTTCAACCATATGTTATGGTCCTGTCCCGAGATCCAGTCCTTTTTTGGACGGAGGTCACAAAATTCATAGAAACTCTGCCCATGATCCATGGTCCCCTGAAGGTGTCGCTCTGCCTGCTGGGTCTGGTCGGCCCCCTGGCCCACCGCCTGGCCCACCGCCGAGCAAACCAGAACCTTAATAGGACTCCTATTATGTTATGCTAGGAAGGCTTTACTCATAAAATGGAAACAACCAGAGGTACCCACCTTGAATTCATGGAAATTGTTGATGAACTCAGTGGTGCCATTAGACAAAGCGGCTTATCTCGCTAGATGCTGCCCAGCCAGGTTTGACATAATTTGGAAAGTGTGGTTAGATTCAAACTTCTCAAACGCAACACAATAAGATCTACATCTCTTTGATGGTTCACTTTGACCAAATGCCTTTGTAGTGCGGATGACTTCATGATATGATGGTACTAAATGCGTTTGTCTCAGCCTAAGCACCCCCCTCCCTGAAGTGGTCACCTACAGTACATGACCCATCATCCTCCCCAATATCCCTTTAAATTGATAGCATGAGCAGTCCTATCAATTTCAGGTAAGTGACTTTGCCGCTTTTTTTTTTTCTTTCTTTTTTTTTTAGGTCACCAACGTAAAGGGCAGAAAAACGCCTGTAACCTGCCCCAAAGAAGCTCATGTTCTTTTTTGAGCTCAGGGCGTTTTTTTAGGCGTTTTGCTTCAGGGGACAAAACGCTCAGATGGGAACAGGTGCCATTGAAATGAATGGGATTTTGTTTGTTGCGCGTTTTATGAGCTGAAAACTCTCAGGTGTGAATGCAGCCTAATGGCTGTGTGTTGAGTTATTTTGAGGGGACAGCAAATTTACACTGTTATACAAGCTGTACACTCACTATTTTACATTGTAGCAAAGTGTCATTTCTTCAGTGTTGTCACATGAAAAGATAGAAGAAAATATTTACAAAAATGTGAGGGGTGTACTCACTTTTGTGAGATACTGCGTGTGTGTGTGTGTATATATATGTGTGTACTGTATATATACTGTATATGTGTCTGGAATATGTAAGCGTGAAATAAATGAATACGTTCACCTCTGAGCATTTTTTTATACGTTCCGAAACACAACTCTGGAATGCGGAGCTCAATGCCGCTACACATGTAATGTCTTCTCAGATTGATGGATTTTGATGGCGGAAGTTGTCAGAATCAAACTCCAATGTATGAGATGAGACTAAGGGACCGCCCACATCCCGGAGCAGAAGAAGGAGGAGTCCTAGCAACCAATAATGTGATTGCCCCGCCCCCCCGGGATTTACAGGTGGACCCCAATTTCCTTCATCCAATCCCGACCCCCTTCTGGATTCTGAAATGTAAGACGGTACTCTGGTGGCCACTCTCTCCTCCCGCACTCTCTTCTCTCTCTCCTCCCGCACTCTCTCCTCCCGCACTCTCTTCTCTCTCTCCTCCCGCACTCTCTCTCCTGATCTCTCTCCCCGCACTCTCTCCCCTTCTCCTGATCTCTCTCCTCTGATCTATCTCCTCCCGCACTCTATTCTCCTGATCCCGCTCTTCCCGCACTCTCTTCTCCTGATCCCGCTCTTCCCGCACTCTCTTCTCCTGATCCCGCTCTTCCCGCACTCTTTCCTCCTGATCTCTCTCTTCCCGCACTCTCTTCTCCTGATCCCGCTCTTCCAGCACTCTTTCCCTCTAATCTCTCTCCTCCTGCACTCTCAATTCCTGATATCTCTCCTTCCGCACTCACTTCCCGCACTCTCTCCACTGACACTCTCTTCTCTAATCTCTCTCCTCCCGCACTCTCTTCTCTCTCTCCTCTGATCTCTTTTCTCCCGCACTCTCTTCTCTCTCCTCTGATCTCTCCCCTCCCGCACTCTCTTCTCTCTCCTCCAGCACTCTTTTCTCTCTCTCCCCCTGATCTTTTTTCCCGCACTCTCTTCTCCTGATATCTCTCCTTCCGCACTCTCTCTCCTGATCTCTCTTCCCGCACTCTCTTCTCCTGATCTCGCTCTTCCCGCACTCTTTCCTCCTGATATCTATCCTTCCGCACTCTCTTCTCTCTCTCCTCTGATATCTCTCCTCCCGCACTCTCTCCACTGACACTCTTTTCTCTAATCTCTCTCCTCCCGCACTCTCTTCTCCTGATCTCTCTCCTCCCGCACTCTCTCCCTCTAATCTCTCTCCTCCCACACTCTCCTCTCTCTCCTCCAGCACTCTCTTCTCTCTCTCTCCTGATCTCTCTTCCCGCACTCTCTACCCCTTCTCCTGATCTCTCTTCTCCTGATCTCGCTCTTCCCGCACTCTCTCTCCTGATCTCGCTCTTCCCGCACTCTCTTCTCCTGATCTCGCTCTTCCCCACTCTCTTCTCCTGATCTCGCTCTTCCCGCACTCTTTCCTCCTGATCTCTCTCTCCTCCCGCACTCTTTCCCTCTAATCTCTCTCTTCCTGCACTCTCTCCTCTGATCTCTCTCCTCCCGCACTCTCTTCTCTCTCTCCTCTGATCTCTCTTCTCCCGCACTCTCTTCTCTCTCTCCTCTGATCTCTCTCCTCCCGCACTCTCTTCTCTCTCCTCCCGCACTCTCTTCTCTCTCCTCTGATCTCTCTCCTCCCACACTCTCTCTTTTCTCTCCCCCCTCACTCTCTTCTCTCTCCTCTAATCTCTCTTCTCCCGCACTCTCTTCTCTGATCTCTCTCCTCCCCGCACTCTCTCTTCTCTCTCCTCCCGCACTCTCTTCTCTCTCCTCTGATCTCTCTCCTCCCACACTCTCTCTTCTCTCTCCCCCCCTCACTCTCTTCTCTCTCCTCTCGCACTCTCTTCTCTTCTCTCTCCCCCCCGCACTCTCTTCTCTCTCCTCCCGCACTCTCTTCTCTCTCCTCTGATCTCTCTCCTCCCGCACTCTCTTCTCTCTCCTCTCGTACTCTCTTCTCTTCTCTCTCCCCGCACTCTCTTCTCTCTCCTCCCGCACTCTCTTCTCTCTCCTCTCGCACTCTCTTCTCTTCTCTCACCCCGCACTCTCTTCTCTCTCCTCCCGCACTCTCTTCTCTCTCCTCTCGCACTCTCTTCTCTTCTCTCTCCCCGCACTCTCTTCTCTCTCCTCCCGCACTCTCTTCTCTCTCTCCTCTGATCTCTCTCCTCCCGCACTCTCTTCTCTCTCCTCTGATCTCTCTCCCCCCCGCACTCTCTTCTCACTCCTCCCGCACTCTCTTCTCTCTCCTCTGATCTCTCTCCTCCCGCACTCTCTTCTCTCTCCTCTGATCTCTCTCCTCCTGCACTCTCTTCTCTCTCCTCTGATCTCTCTCCCCCCCCGCACTCTCTTCTCTCTCCTCCCGCACTCTCTTCTCTCTCCTCTGATCGCTCTCCTCCCACACTCTCTCTTCTCTCTCCTCTGATCTCTCTCCTCCCACACTCTCTCTTCTCTCTCCCCCCTCACTCTCTTCTCTCTCCTCTAATCTCTCTTCTTCCGCACTCTCTTCTCTCTCCTCTGATCTCTCTCCTCCCGCACTCTCTCTTCTCTCTCCTCCCGCACTCTCTTCTCTCTCCTCTGATCTCTCTCCTCCCACACTCTCTCTTCTCTCTCCCCCCTCACTCTCTTCTCTCTCCTCCCGCACTCTCTCTTCTCTCTCCCCCCTCACTCTCTTCTCTCTCCTCCTGCACTCTCTTCTCTCTCCTCTCGCACTCTCTTCTTTTCTCTCTCCCCCCCCCACTCTCTTCTCTCTCCTCCCGCACTCTCTTCTCTCTCCTCTGATCTCTCTCCTCCCGCACTCTCTTCTCTCTCCTCTCGCACTCTCTTCTCTTCTCTCTCCCCGCACTCTCTTCTCTCTCCTCCCGCACTCTCTTCTCTCTCTCCTCTGATCTCTTTCCTCCCGCACTCTCTCTTCTCTCTCCCCCCTGCACTCTCTCTTCTCTCTCCCCCCTGCACTCTCTCTTCTCTCTCCTCCCGCACTCTCTTCTCTCTCCTCTCGCACTCCCTTCTCTTCTCTCTCCCCCCCCCACTCTCTTCTCTCTCCTCCTGCACTCTCTTCTCTCTCTCCTCTGATCTCTTTCCTCCCGCACTCTCTCTTCTCTCTCCACCCTGCACTCTCTCTTCTCTCTCCTCCCTGCACTCTCTCTTCTCTCTCCTCCCGCACTCTCTTCTCTCTCCTCTCGCACTCCCTTCTCTTCTCTCTCCCCCGCACTCTCTCCTCCCGCACTCTCTCCTCCCGCACTCTCTTCTCTCACCTCCCGCACTCTCTTCTCTCCTCCCCGCACTCTCTCTTCTCTCTCTCCTCCCGCACTCTCTTCTCTCTCCCCGCACTCTCTTCTCTCTCCTCTGTTCTCTCTCCTCCCACACTCTCTCTTCTCTCTCCCCCCTCACTCTCTTCTCTCTCCTCTGATCTCTCTCCTCCCGCACTCTCTCTTCTCTCTCCCCCCTCACTCTCTTCTCTCTCCCCGCACTCTCTTCTCTCTCCTCTGATCTCTCTCCTCCCACACTCTCTCTTCTCTCTCCCCCCTCACTCTCTTCTCTCTCCTCTCGCACTCTCTTCTCTTCTCTCTCCCCCCTCACTCTCTTCTCTCTCCTCCCGCACTCTCTTCTCTCTCCTCTGATCTCTCTCCATCCGCACTCTCTCTTCTCTCTCCTCTCGTACTCTCTTCTCTTCTCTCTCCCCGCACTCTCTTCTCTCTCCTCCCGCACTCTCTTCTCTCTCCTCTCGCACTCTCTTCTCTTCTCTCTCCCCGCACTCTCTTCTCTCTCCTCCCGCACTCTCTTCTCTCTCTCCTCTGATCTCTCTCCTCCCGCACTCTCTTCTCTCTCCTCTGATCTCTCTCCCCCCGCACTCTCTTCTCACTCCTCCCGCACTCTCTTCTCTCTCCTCTGATCTCTCTCCTCCTGCACTCTCTTCTCTCTCCTCTGATCTCTCTCCTCCTGCACTCTCTCTTCTCTCTCCCCCCTCACTCTCTTCTCTCTCCTCTCGCACTCTCTTCTCTTCTCTCTCCTCTCGCACTCTCTTCTCTTCTCTCTCCCCCCTCACTCTCTTCTCTCTCCTCCCGCACTCTCTTCTCTCTCCTCTGATCTCTCTCCTCCCGCACTCTCTCTTCTCTCTCCTCTCGTACTCTCTTCTCTTCTCTCTCCCCGCACTCTCTTCTCTCTCCTCCCGCACTCTCTTCTCTCTCCTCTCGCACTCTCTTCTCTTCTCTCTCCCCGCACTCTCTTCTCTCTCCTCCCGCACTCTCTTCTCTCTCTCCTCTGATCTCTCTCCTCCCGCACTCTCTTCTCTCTCCTCTGATCTCTCTCCCCCCGCACTCTCTTCTCTCTCCTCTGATCTCTCTC